>JAFIRS010000722.1:0-571221 GCA_018342105.1 Gonioctena quinquepunctata | reverse complement strand
TTGGTTTCAATTTTTTTATAATGGTTAACTACGTAACCGTATTATTCTCCGGATGCAATTTCGATCAACCACTACAAAATATAACAGATATACGCGATGTATAATCAAGTATTTAACTGGACCACTGTAGATATGTCGGTCTAATATATAGCTTAAACCTATTTGTACAATGTTTGCATTCATGGCCAAATTATTTGGAAAAAACTGTTCCGTTGAACAATGACGATTGCAAATCTCTTGCTTTACGTAAAATATTATTCGTAATATCAATTGCAATTTGCATAACTTTTGCAATTATTTCAGAAGTTGTAAACATGCAAAAAAATATATGTGTGGATAAATAGGTTCCGTTTTTGGTATGAGGTTGCAAAGTTACATATCCACTAAGACCAATATTCTCTTTATTTGCAACCACAATAAAAAAGTAATCATTTCAATGTTTGTGTGTATTGAAAATGGGAGCGTCGATAAAATAGTTTGATAAAAAAATGATGCGATTTTCAGAAATGGTTGCAAATATACGTGGATATTTTAAACTTTTTTTTCGTTCACTTATCCAATTTGCAGAACTTCTGTAATTTTTTTAAACAAATTGAAATGAAAAACTTAAAAAAATGACAAAAAACAAGATTCCGTAACTTTTACAAGGTTGCAAACTTAATGCATGTTGTAAAACACCATTACTATAGGTATGCCTAGTTTGCAGAACTTTTGCAATTTTCAGTGCAATAATAAAGCTTGAACACGTTTTTTGCAATTAAAACAATGTTCCGTTCATCGCAAATTTTATAGTTTCTTTTGATTGATGCACTAACATACCATTGAAGTTTGAAATCTTTTGGAATTAATGTTAATTGATTTTCTATATCTACTGGCCTACTTGTAGAAATCAGTCAAATAACTTTGTATTTTTAACACCTTATGTGGGTGGTAGTCGTTTGATGGCAATGCTCTCGACGCGGTAGACTATCATTTTCCTGTACTTTTAGGAATCGTTTATCACTGTGAAAAGTTTCAGTCTTGTAGGTATACCTAAGACCTTTGGTTGTTTACATTTTACATAAATTGTTATTAATGTTGGCAACGTTAAAAGCTTGGCAGACTCTAACTTTCGTGAATCACATTGTATCAACAATTATTAAACTAAAAATTAGCTTTGTAGATATGGGAGCAAAATTTATATCGTCGCCTCCCTTACTATGTAACTTGGCAGACTATGACGTACCATTTTATAGGTACCAATGCATTGAATCGAATTTGAATAGCCCTGTATTCATATTAGCAATGGCTATAAATAACAATTCATTTCACCGGATGGGGTGATTCGTTCCTACGAGACCATGACAAAGTATACTTTTCCTCCAACTCGACAATAACACAAAATTATCATACAATGATAAGACGTCCTGGTTACGGAATCAGGTCATTGAATTACCAGTTCTACCTTCTATCGAATCATCGGCAGGTCGTGGTGAACCAAGTTCACCTAGTAAAGCGAACAATGTTCAGTTTTCGGAAGGAGAAATCCAAAAGGAAGCCAAAGAAGGAAAATGACATCACACCAGAGATTATTTTAATAACACTTCCAGAAGAACGTAAGTGCAAAGTTGACAAATAATCGTAGTCGATGCGATAGTGTGACCGAGTTCTGACTTGCATAATATCGGAAATGAATTCAAATCAGTCATGATATGCTGAATTTGGGAGTGGCTATGTTCCCGGTAGCCGGCAACGTAAAACCACTTGAGGTGACCATTAGATGTTGTGTGCTTAAACATCTTAGATTTGGGTGATATACTCGTAGATTTGCCTGTTTGTTTTAATGTTATACACTCTCAATAAATACCCAAATTTAATTTTTCGAAAAGTTAGGGCTTCTCTATAAATTGCGATAGTTTTTTAAACATATCTCCGATAATCCAGCAAATTGTAAACTTTCTTTTGCTGCCGCCGTACAAAACATTAAAAATACATTTCCATATGTATAAAGGTATTGCACATCTGAAAAAAATTACAAAAAGTCAGTTAAGTCAAGAGAATTGCTATGGAAACAAAAATAACTTTGACAAGTAAGAAATTAGTGTTCATCGATAACCTAATAAGTTCGTGTACCTAACGAGCTTTAGACATTACATTTTTCAACAAACATCTACACAAGATTGATTTGTTTGAAAATATGAACAGGATATTCATAAAATCAGATGTTACAAATTATTTCTGGTGAGTACTCTCTTTTGCAAAACATTCTTCTTTGCCTCATTCATCTATATGAGTTCTTAATTTAGGCTGGAATAGAAAATCAAATGACTATCTGAATGAAAATGCTAATTTTCAATTTTTTCTTTTGAGTTAGGGTCGTTTCAGAATATCTATCAGATGTAGCTCAATGTCCAGCGTGGCTTGAGCCGGGGAAGTAGTCGTTTTCTGTTGGACATTCACAAAAAATAGCTTCATTTTTATCGTGGATTTTTCATTTCACAGAAAAGTATTTCTGTTCAATATTCAATTGAGAATGTTTCCCTTTTCAACATGTATACAAGAGAGGAAAAAGTGAAAATGCTATTAATTTCCGGCGACTGCAAGAAAAATTCGAGGAACGCAGCAACTTTGTATTCTGGAAAGTATCCCAACATTCACGTTTTAGTAATAATAATAATAATAAATGTCTTTATTTCCACATTATGAAAGATACAGAAGAAAAAAGACGGATAAGAAGAAAAGATTCACATGTTTAATGCGGAAATCCCAAGGGGAAATTCACCAGTTGGTGCTCTAGCACTTAACCCTTGTTGAGATACTGTTGTAAATGTTATATAGTACTTCTATACCTACTTAACTACATACTATCAACTAATCTAATCTTTATTCACATATATACAGACTTGCTTCATTATGCCTCTTCTTCTCATTGTTCCTTTTTAGCAGTTGGGTCACTGATCATAGTTCCTAATCAATCATTTAGATGTTATCAGTAAATTAAGAGCATTCACCACCTTGGTGAAACTGGAAATCGTTTCTCATATTCCAGACATTTTTTCAGTGAAAACCGTCTATCACAAAAAAATGTCTCATTTGTTGTAATTCCGAGCAGTCAATGATTTCCATCTACATTGAAAAATCGGAATGAACCTATATAATCGAAAAAATAATGACTTTCCGGTATTCATATATACCACCTGATGAGCCAAAAAAGTACAATTTTCATGAAATCGTTTCTGTTTTTGAATAGCACGTTTTCCAAGATTGGAAAATCTTCATCCGATTCTGCTGCCATATGTTTGTAGAATTCAAACGTTCCTCGATACAAATGAAACAGAGCACATTGTCATCATTACCACAGTTTATAGCTAAAGAAGCAGTTAGCTCACTTCGCCCAAATGCATGTTCCAAGGTAACATCCACTCCAGGGAAAGAATTCAGGATGCGCAGAAGACTGTACGCGATTATCGCTCTTCGAAGTATACGAAAAATGTCAGTATTAGTAACACAGTAACACGCGGTATGCGCGAGGGATAAAAATCAGAGTTACAAACGGGAACATAAAGATCGAAGTGCCGACGCCAAGTGAGCTAACTGCTTCTTTAGCTATAAACTGTGTCATTACTATCTGACCTAGTTTCGAGAACAATATTAGTTAACTCTTTGTTTACGGCCTAATCTACGCGATCTTCATGACCGTCGTCGTCGTCTTGGAGTGTCTTAGATTAATATACGCTATTGGTTGAATTTGAATCCGATTTCAGAGGCGTCTCCACAAATCACAAATTGCTTTTCATTTGAGTCGCTCCTTTCATTGTGTCGGTGTTAACGTCTTTCATGAACCTGTACATGTATTTATATTTTATGTCGAAGTTATTCATATTACCATTTTTGAACTCGGTAAGCCACTCTAAATAGTCCTGAAGATGAAACAATAGTTTCGAAAGGTCGACAATTCCCGCCAACCAACAATTAAAAATTATGTATATATATATATATATATATATATATATATATATATTATATATATATATATATAATATAATTTGAAAATAATTTTTATTAAATATTTTAAAATGTTTATTTTCATTATCAAGACAAGCTGTGGAGAAAAAAGAAAACACAATTGTGAAATACGATTTTAAACAAATCTATAGAACTTACTAAGGTGAGGTTAAGTGAAGACAGCGAACTAATCACCATTTCGTGATTGAAGAACTTTTCAAAATCATATCACTATGACCCACTACTAGTAATTATATAAAAAATTTAAAGAACATATTAGACTAATAAGAAAATGGTGGCTGACAAGTAATACATGACATGAAGTGTCAAGTGTCAAATGTCATCTGTCCAAAAATAAACAGTCAAGGGAGAACCATGTGTTTTGTCCACAAAACAAAAGGAATAGTACCAATCTATATGACAAAAATTGTTAAATGAGAGAAAAATAAAAAATACTAAGCAGTTTTTAAATTTCAATTGGAATCAAGTTTCAACAAGTAATTGTAAATGACACTAAGGTTGGAAATATCAGATCGTTTATTCATGCTGTTTGGTTCATTTTTATGAAAACCATTTCTAGAAATTCCTTTTGGAAGTTATTCTCTACTGCTAAAATGGAAGGGTTGTTAAAATTACTAAAATGATTAGAATTTATATTATGTTCAGCTAATGCACAACTGTTTTTTTATTTTGCAATCACTCTTATGAGATGCTATGCGACCTGTTAAATTCCTACCGGTCTGCCCGATATATATTTTATCACAATTTAGGCAAGGAATACTATATATGACATTTGATTTCTCATAAATCGTTAACGGGGCTTTAGTTCTAGTGTAAAGGCTAGCAATAGTTTTAATGTTTTTGTTTGCAATGCGTAGTTTATCTAGTTTAAACACATTTGTCAGTTTAGAGGTTAGTTCTCTTACATATGGTAATGTTTTGTAAAAATAAGGTTCTATTAGTTGAGGTTGTGGACTTGAATTTATTCTTGGAGGATTTAATGTTGCAAGGTCTAAATTTATAATTGTATTTCCAGATTCAATAGTAGTAACACTAGGTTGACGATCAGTACTGAATAGTAATTTATTAATAAATGGTTCTCCCTTGACTGTTTATTTTTGGACAGATGACATTTGACACTTGACACTTCATGTCATGTATTACTTGTCAGCCACCATTTTCCTTTTTCAGTCATGTTTCAACCATATGGTAATTACTGTGCCTGTTCAAATTTTAAAGTGTTTAAATTAAGTATCTAAAACAATATGTGCGAGTGCTATTGTTTAATTTTTATATATATTACTAGTAGTGGGTCATAGTGATATGATTTTGAAAAGTTCTTCAATCACGAAATGGTGATTAGTTCGCTGTCTTCACTTAACCTCACCTTAGTAAGTTCTATAGATTTGTTTAAAATCGTATTTCACAATTGTGTTTTCTTTTTTCTCCACAGCTTGTCTTGATAATGAAAATAAACATTTTAAATTAAAAAAAATTTTTTTTTTGGTTTTTTAACCCAAGGAATATCCTTTAAATTTTTTTTTTTTTTGACCTAAAATAAAATAAACATTTTCGAAAGCTTGACTAATAGTTATTTTCAACTAGTCCAGTCACGAGACTACCCTTCTTCTATATATATATATATATATATATATATATATATATACAGGGTGTCCCTGGACTTCCTCTTTTCCTCATGGGAATGTATAGATGGGGTCAAAATATCACCAGTACTTCAAATAACTTTTTTTCCTGAAAGCCTTCGTTACCAAGTTACGGGCCCTCAAAGTTACAACATGAAAAATGTTTTTCTTTGATAACTTTCAAAGTGAATATTCAAAATCATCTAAATTTTGGTGATTGATTAAACAAATGAATTCCGTCGATGAGCTTCCATGCAGGAGTCAGTTGTTTTGCTACAAAGTCAGGAACGGACTACCCCCGATGGTCCACACCCCAAAACATTGAAATGACTGGGATTTGTCGATATGTTTTCACAAAACAAGGTTACCTGGACAATTTCCTGTATAAAAGTACTCGTGTAGAAAATCGATTGGAGCAACGATTTTTGATAAAAGTGCATTTTTGTTCGACGACCTCCAACCTGAGATGTCTACCATTATTCGAAAAGATTAATTTGTAATGAAAATAGAAATGATAGGTACAATGTTCATAACGAATTTTTATCATGCAAACACGTTTACCTTACAAAACTTATGGTGTAAATAATCAATCGCAAGCCTCAAGAGCGAACAGAAATGCAAAATCCGCTACAAAAACTGCTGGATATGACCCCTGTCTCTCTCAATACATTTTCTTAGTCAGCGCAAACACCCTCTCTGCACTTGAAATAGCATGCCAGGGTCGTTTCGTATGGCTTCACAATGTAATGTAATTCTATTCAACAATGCATCTCTGGTGTGAATAGGTGTAGCGTAAACGAGGCTTTTCAAATGCCCCCACAGAAAGAAATCCAATGGAATTAAATCCGGAGACCGCGGTGGCCATGAATATGGCCCACCTCTACCAATCTATCTATTGGGGAAAATCTGGTTCAGATGGTCCCACACAATCAAACTAAAATGAGGAGGAGCACCATCATGCATAAACCACATATCTCTTCGGGTTTGTAATGGAACATGTTCCAAAAGTCCATTCAAATCGTTCTGAATGAACTCCAAATAACGTTTTCCGTTCAATCGGTCATGTAGAACGAATGTTCCTATAAGATGGTTTTCTATGATACCAGCCCAAATATTCACGTTGAATTTCCGTTGGTGTTTGGTTTGCAATATCCCATGGGGATTTTCTTCGGCCCATATGTGGAGATTATGAGAGTTGAATACTCCATCTCTACTGAAACCTGCTTCATCAGTGAATAAAACTCGAGTAATAAAAGTCATATCCTCTCTTTGCTTATCCAGGAACCAATTGGCATATTCCAGTCGTGCTGGAAAATCTTCAGGTGTCATGACATGTACCTCCTGGATATGATATGGGTGGAGCAGTTGTTTCCTAATTATTCTATGAATAGTGGACTTGGATGTATGGAACTGGTCTGATAGGTTTCTGATGCTCATTGAAGGATCATCAGCGACAGCTTCCAAAATATTTTTCTCCAATACGATGGTATGCACAGCCCTAGGAGCGCCCTCACCACCTCGTTTTGGCAAAACTAAACCTACAATAATATCGAAATAAAACAACAGGCTCCAATCAATTATCCATTAGACATACCTGTCTCCCTCAAGCTGCGATCGACACGCTCGAACGTTTCTTTCGCCGGTAACGTTCGATTGGGAAAATGCTCGGCATACAGACGACGGGCTTCTGCAGCATTACCAAATGCTCGTCCATACAATGCATGCATATCTGCATATTCGTTGAATGTAAACTGTTCGGTCATATCAAAACACTTCAAACTGTCCTATTAGAATATTGACAATACAATGACAACGCACCACGCACCAGTTGTCATTTTTTATCCACACTGATTTTATTGCTTTCTACAAGGTGTTTTTGTCAACAACTGTGGAAGAAATGGAACGTAAATTTATTCACTGGATATTTTTCACCTATTCATGTGCAGCCGTTTTTGTAGTTTATTCGTTTGCTTTTTATTAGTTATGTCTTCCGATGTGCGTTTTTTCAGCTAAATTTATCTTCAGGTTAAAGATTTTCTCCCATGAAATTATACTTATCAGTGAAACTCCTCAACATTTAAGATGTGAATACGAATTTGCAACATCCAAATGTTGAGTTTCATGAGATCTAGATAACACAACACGAAACGTGCTTATTCCACGCGTACATACAAAATATGGACTGAATTCGATATTTCATAGTGGAGTAGCTTGTTAGTTCAAAAACACCACGAATCTACATAACTTGATATTTCATTTGAAAAAATATCTACATTGTGAATGAAACTTTCAACTAGGTACTGTACTTTTTGTTTACGACTTTATTTCAGCATATTCTGTATTATCCCTGTTATAAAATGTTGTTGAGTTAACGTTAGCATTAGTATTTCTACTGTGAACATTTTTCATTTCAAATAATGGTGGACGATCGGGTTTGATGTCGTCGAGTAAAACTGTATTTTTATCAAGAATCGTTGCTCCGATCGACTTTCCACACTTGTACTTTTGTTCAGAAAATTGTCTACGTAACCTTATTTTGTTGAAAACTATTGAAAAATTATCTGTTATTTCAAAGTTTTGGGGTGTGGACTATGGGGGGTACTCCGTTCCTGACTTTGTAGCAAAACAACTGACTCATCGAAGGAATTCATTTGTTTAGTCAATCACCAAAATTAAGATGATTTTGAATATTCACTTTGAAAGTTATCAAAGAAAAACATTTTTCATTTTGTTACTTTGAGGGCCCGTAACTTGGTAACGAAGGCTTTTAGGAACAAAAGTTATATGAAGTACTGGTAATATTTTGACCCCATCTATACATTCCCGAGAGGAAAAGAGGAAGTCCAGGGACACCCTGTATATACATATATATATATATATATATATATATATATATATATATATATATATATATATATATATTTATATATGTATATAATAATCAGATCTCTATATATTTACAGTTATTTTGATTCTTTTCGAAAGAATACGTAGCTTATGCCACGTAAAGCTAAGATGCATATGTGACACATAAAAACTTTTTAACAAAAAATTAAACCGACGAAAAAATCAACTGAAAAGCAAATAATAAAATAAACCCTCTTAGTCTCAATGATAATTATTGAAGATCATTATATTACTTTGAAGAAGTAATCAAAACAACGCTATGCATTTTGCTGCCATCATTTTACGCTTTACCTAATTCTATTGCTAGTTTTTTTGGCGCCGACTCAAAATTAGATACTCACATTAGTTTAGGAGCTCAATTATCATTAAGACTAAGAAGGTTTTTTTTCTGCTTTTCAGTTGATTTTTTCGTTGGTTTAATTTTTAGTTGGAAAGTTTTTATTTTTCAATTTTTTGTTGCTGAAACCTACTAATTACCCTACTTAATTTTTGATTACTTCCAAAATACTTAGTTACCTACCTTACTTCGACTATTAACTGTTAAATAATATGATTATCTACTTTAACTATTTATTGTAATATAATATAAATTATTTTTGGAAGTTCTGGTTAGTCTTTGTATATAATTCCATCCTTTCATAGAATGTAATTCTTGTGACGGATGTAGGAGGATCTGTCAATGTCAACTACATATGTGTGCCAATATTCACAAGTGAAACATAAATCGTCCCCTATTTTTCTACCCATAGGAGTGGATTATTTCATTCCAAATTGAAAAATGATCAACTATCTTTATCTAATAAATAAATAATAGTTTAAAAAAACTAAAAAACACGCTTTTATAGAAAAACAGACTAAAAAAATGGAAAATAAGAAAAACATGTAGTTTATTTAAAAAAAAGCGTGGGGTGCATGGTATTGCTTCGCCAACAATTACCTGTGATCTGAGACATTTCTTACTTTACTGCCCTAGGTGTGTAATGTACTATATAATTATTGATACCATGCACCACACGCTTTTTTTAATATAAAATACATTTTTTCTTATTTTCCATTTTTTTATTCTGTTTTTCTATAAAAGCGTGTTTTTTTAGTTTTTTTAAACTATTATCTATTTCCTACTTTCCAATGTGGTTTATTTATAAAAGCGTGTTTTTTAGTTTTTTTTAAACTATTATTTTAATTATTTTTTTGCAAATCAAAAAATGGAATAATCTCATCAAATTAGGTAATCATATTCTCCGATCCCAAAAACCCCCACACACCACTTTTGAATAGAATCAGACCATAATCATAAAACTCGGCCACCATTTTGAAGCCGCCATCTTGAATTTTTCAATTTTCACAAAAGAATCATAATATTCGACCCAAAAACCCCCACATACCAATTTTGAATAGAATCAGACCATAATCACAAAACTCGGCCGCCATTTTGAAGCCGCCATCTTGATTTTTCAATTTTCACAAAAGAATTATAATAGTCGACCCCAAAAACCCCCACATACACATTTTGAATACAATCAGACCATAATCACAAAACTCGTCCACCATTTTGGAGCCGCCATTTTGAATTTTCCAATTTTGACAAAAGAATCATAATCTCCGACCATGAAAACTCTCAGATACCAATTTTGTAGCGAATCGGATCATAATCACAAAACTCGTCATATTGGAGTCGCCATTTTGTTTTTTTTTCATACAAAAATTTCTTAATGCATTGACACCGGATTTATGTACACCCGCCAAATTTCACATCATTCGGACGTCTGGAAGTGGGTCAAAATCGTGCCCAAAGGAGTCGGTTACAAACAAACATACAAGTGAAGCTAATATAAAGCGTGTAAAAAAGAATCATTCAAATCGGAAAACCCACTACAAAGTTGTGCCTGATAGAATCGGTTAACGGAGCAAAATTCAGAGGGTGAACAATCAATAACCTCCATTTTGCTACCCTTAGGGATGGATTTTTCTGTTCAAATCCAAATGGGACCAACTTTGAAGTATACCCTATCCAATGAAAAAAGAATCATTAGAATCGAACTGCTCTGTGAAAAGTTATTATATATAAGTTATTATACATAAAAATGAAAAATATACGCGTCGACTAGATAACCTCCTCCTTTTTGGTATCGTCGGTTAAAAATTAGTTGAAATCAATCGTTCTAGTAGTACAGGCTCTACGAGGAAACTAATCTACATATTGAAGTCATAAAGCTGACAAAATTGTAAAAATGAAAAAACTTTTCAAAGGTAAGCTTTTGTTCAGATGCACTGAAAAATATTATATTTTGTTTTTTTTTTTTTTTTTTTTGGTTCCCCGAAAAGGGATTCTTAATTTAAGAACACGTGGGAACCAAGGGAAAGAAGGTAGGAGTTGGTGTTCTTCTTGAATTTCTGGAGGTTGTATGCCTCGGGGAACACCTTCCTAGGCAATGAGTTCCAAAGCCTCGCTGTTCGTTGGATGAACGAGTCTTTGGAAAGTGATGTTCTGCAGGTCTCCAAAGTGACCACGGATGGGTGTGAAGACTGAACTTGACGGGTTAATCTCGAAGAGACTGCCAAAGCAGGAACGATTGTTGATATTTCAGAAGAGCATCGCCCATGAAAATATCTATAAAATAGAGACAAATCGCCAACTTTTCTACGGTGTTCCAGACAAGTGAGCGAGTTTGTAAGCGAGGCATCACCGACGAGACGAATTGCCCTTTTTTGGACAGAATCCAATAGCCTCAGGATATGTTTAGGTGCCGCGCTCCAAATATGGGAACAGTATTCCAGGACAGGTCGGATCTGTGCCATATAGATCATAAGCAGCTGAGTGGGGTGAAATAGCTCTTGGCACGAAACAAAAACCAAGTTTTGGGATGCACTTTGGCAATGGACCTCACGTGATTTTCCCAGGAAGGTTATTGCTGATAGTAATACCAAGCATCGATATGGATGACTTCAGTGGTATGGTTACTCCTGACAAAGTTATGTTAGGCACAGTGAGATCGGCTTTTCTAGAGAAAGACATGCTTGTGTTTTGTTTGCATTGAATTCTACCAAGTTATTAGATCCCCACTCGAGAATTGTGCTAAGTCCATATTTATATTATTAACATTTCTTCCTCGTTCATTTCTGGTTTCACGGGCTGATATAGGGGCCCTAGAGAGAAAGCGGTATGGAGGGTACTATCATCGCAAAGCTGTGTACTGGACATGAAGTTGCTTTCAACAGGTCGTTGATGTGAAGTAGAAATAGTGTTGGTGCAAGAATAGATCCTTGCGGAACACCAGCATTCATGAGTAGAGTGTCAGATGAAACTCCATCGACCACTACATGGAGAGACCTGTTTGAGAGAAAACTAGCAAGCAGAGAACACAGCTGAGGGGCAAGCCATAAGACGGAAGCTTGGCGAGGGGTCCCTGGTGCCAAACTCGATCGAACGCCTTGGAGATATCTAATGCCACAGCTAAAGTTTCTCCATACTTTTCAATAGATAGCTGCCATATATGTGAGACGTAAGCGAGCAGGTCACCAGTTGATCTCTGATGGCGGAAGCCATATTGCCTATCGTTGACAATTCCTGAGTTTTCCAGATATTTCATGAGCTCGATGTTGATGGCTTTTTCCATGACCTTTGAAATAATAGATAGCAGTGCGATAAGTCTGTAGTTGCTAGGTAGGGCCTTTTTGCCTTTTTTAGGGACCGGCTGTACTCTTGCAATTTTCAATTGGACGGAATACCCCAAATTGTAAGAGTGGTGAACAACTTGCAAAGAACAGGGTTGTTCGGGGGCACATTTCTTGAGAACAATCGGCGGGATTCCGTCAGATCCACAGGCTTTGTTGGTGTTGAGACCCAGCAAAATCTTTCTGATAGTACGTTGGCGAAAGGTGATCTCAGGCATGTGACTGTCAATAGGTGTAATGTTCGGGGGTTGTTGTCCCGATAAATCCAGAGTGGAATTTCCAGCAAATAGGTGCGCAAAGATATTGGCTTTCTCCTGGGCAGTCGTTGCTAGTGTTCCATCTTCTTTGGTTAGAGGAGGAAATGAGCTGGAAGTGAAGTTTCTTCCCACAGCTTTGGCGAAAGACCAAAATGAACGGGATCCGTTAGGACATTCAGCAAGTTTTTATCTCATTTTGGCAGTGTGGGCATCTTTTGATATGTTATGTGAGTTGATTTAATATCATCTGATAAGCGGCAATTACAGACTCAGAAGTTAGTTATGCGACCAATTGAGTTTGAACACAGAATAACTTGCCTCGCACATCTTATAAAATATTTGCTCCATTTTAGTACATTTGGATAAATGTTGGTGTTATACCTCTTCATTTCATTTTTACCCCCTTAATTTTCGTGATTTTGACGTGGAATTCATTATCCTAGACCTCAAAAACCATAGGATATTAATTTCCAAAAGAATTAGTACTCTTTATACCACATTCTACTTTCGTAGTTGTCAGGCCTTCAGAAGGTGGTAGAGGGGGTAGTTTCTAGGAAATAATTCAATAACATTCGATTTATTTTTCTTTCATGAAACACATCCCGAAAGTAGAATGCGGTACTCTTTAATTTGGGAAAAGTTATTGAATTATTTCCTAGAAACTACCCCCTATCACCCTTTGAAGGGCTGACAAACTATAAGGGGCATGTCATTCGATTTATTTTTCTTTCATGAAACACATATCGAAAGTAGAATGATTTGGGAAATTTATTGAATTATTTCCTAGAAACTACCCCCCTTTTCACCCTCTGAAGGCCTGACAAACTATAGGGGGGGGTTCCATTTATTTTTCCTTCATGAAACACATTCTGAAAGCAGAATGCGGTACTCTTTGATTTGAGGAAGTTATTGAATTATTTCCTAGAAACTACCCCCTCTACCACCCTTTGAAGGGCTGACAAACTATAAGGGGCATGCCATTCGATTTATTTTCCCTTCATGAAACACATCTCGAAAGTAGAATGCGGTACTCTTCGATTTGGGAAAGTTATTGAATTATTTCCTAGAAACTACCACCCTTTTCACCCTCTGAAGGCCTGACAAACTATAGGGGCGAGGGGGGGGGTCATTCGATTTATTTCGCCTTCATGAAACACATCCTGAAAGCAGAATGCGGTACTCTTCCATTTGGGAAAGTTATCGAATTATTTTCCAGAAACTACCCTCTATAAGCCTGACAAACGGTAAAAGGGGTGTAGTAAAGAGGGAGATGATATTATTGTGACTGAATTGCTTGATTTGAACAATTTTTTTCGCGTTATTCCTTTGGTAAAAGCTGAAAATGTATTGACCTAGCTTTCTTCTTGGAGTATACTTGTGGATGTGGCTAACTTCACACCGCTAGCGAAGACGTAGAATAGTTTTATTTGCAACACCCTGCAATCCCTCGAATATGAAAATATCTTTTTCCTCAAGACAGCTCACTAATATTCCTATAAAATAGGTCTATATAGGTCGAATATCCATTAGAAAACAACTACTTCCCTGGCTAATGCCTCGACGGACGGTGGATGGATAATCGCGCAGAGTTCTAAAAGGTCGCAAATGTTTGCCACTGCATTTTTTTACAAGCTTTTATTCAGTTTCCCCTGACCCAGTGTCAGTCTGTGATCAAATCTTGCAAGTTAAATTACCTTGAAATTTGGCAGGTGTTCATAATTCCGCGGACAATGTATTATGGGATTTTTGTTGGAGAAAAAAAAAATGACGGCTTGAAGATGGCGAACGATTCAAAATTAATAAATACAAGATGGCGGACGAGTTTTGTAATTATGGTCCGATTCTATTCAAAATTTGTATGTGGGAGTTTTTGGGGTCGGAGATTATGACTTTATTGTCAAAATTCATAAGCAATTATTTTTTACTTTTTAGAGCATCCGAATAAAAGCTTGTCCACATAATCTTATCTATTTTATGTATTCGGATGGTTTTTCCATATTTTTCCATGCTCTAATTTTTGGCCTGTGGTTTTTGGAATCTTTTTTTTTGGAGGAAATGCCAGTAGTGCAAGTTATAGTTGAAGGGAAAGTACTAAAGATGTACGAAAGGGTAATAAACGAAGATAAAACTGTTGTTAGTTTGTAGTAGCATAGAAGTTAGTTTTACCTCATTATTTACCTAGATACCGAAAGTGCCATTCCTTCATCACCATTTTCGTCAAGTAGAATAACATTCATGTTTTTAATGAAGAATTCAAAGTTCGTCTCTTTGTTATTCTTGTCAAAATATTTGAAATGCAATTATTTCAATTGTTCTACATATTTACTCTTCTTTTTTGTATTACATAACGAACCATTAGTGGTTATGACTTTGTATCTATATTTATTCTTTTCAATTCAAGGACAATAAGAATGTTTTCTAGTTGTTTCATCGAAGATACACCTACATCATATGAATGATCAATTCACATCACATCGGGTACGTTTCGTTTCCTTGGACTATGATCGGACTGAGATTAATCAGTTTCAAGTAGGAATAATAATTAGAGTTAGAGGAATATTCCACGTTCTTGAGAAATGTTCCTACTTTTTCGTCGTTAATATGGTATAAACAAAGCACGTTTCTTATCTAACGATCTGAGATTAGTATTTGTTATTGACTAAAAAAAATCAGGCCAAAGTAAAGGTCGAGAGGATCCCACTGGAGATTGAAATCTACAAAGCGGTGAAGTGCAAGTGTGACTCACGTACCAAGTGTTCCGTGCCATAAACTATTTCATTGGGAAATTCTCAAAAATTATAAAACTTCGAATCCTCAAGATATTTATTTTACTGTTAAGAAAAAAAGGATTGAGAGTATATACTTGTATTTTGAATCGTTTTAGATATAGAGAACCAAAAACTAATTCGAGTGGATGAGAGTATCCTTTTTGTGTTTAGTTCAAATCTTGAAAGTGAATTTTGACCCCTTCTAGATGCCCGATTAACGTGAAATTTGGCAGTTGTTTATAATTCCGGTGACAGCTGCTAGAGAAACAAAATGGCGGCTCCAATGTAACGTACGAGTTTCGTGATTAAAATTCATAAATTCAAGATGGCGGCTCCAATATGGTGACGAGTTTTATGGTTATAGCCCGATTCCAATAAAAATTGATATGTGGGAGATCATGATTTTTTTTTGTTAAAACCCTCGAATTCAAGATGGAGGCTCCAAGATGGCGACGAGTTTTGTGAGTATAGCCCGATTCCATTCAAAATTGGTGTGTGGGGGTTTTTGAGGTCGGACATCATGATATTTTTGACAAAATTCATTAATTCAAGATGGCGACGTGTTTTGCTATTATGATCCTATTCCATTAAAAATCGGTATGGGGTTTTTTGGGGGTCGGAGATTATCAATTTTTGTCAGAATTCAATAAGTTGGCGGATTTCATGAATTATTAAATATAATTGAATAAAAATTATTAAAAAATGTTTTAAGACAAGCTTTTATATACTGAAAAGGAAAATGTAATTTATTTGATAGATTGACCTAGGTAATTATTTGAAGAGCAGATTTTTAAGCTTGCCGCGAATATAAAATAGGTAGGTAATCTTGCCCGGCAAAATTATGAATTTGCTACTTACAGAATAACCTAGGCCAAACAATTAAAAAAAAAGTTTTCCTTTGCAGTTCATTTGTATAAAAACTTGTCTTTAATATTTTTACAGTATACAGTGTGTCTCGCTTCTCATGGAAACCGTATCTTCCGTAATAATTGGAGTAGAATTCTGTAATTTTTACGATCGTTAGATATACAGAGTATAAGTCCAAATTTTTTCTGGGGTTGATATGAGTAACATACACTGCGCGCCAGGGGAGATGGATATATTGATTTTTGCTAAAAATAATATAAGGGGGCAAGATAGGCTCAAAATTCTGACGGATCAGGACATCAACTTTGATACCGATCCATATTTTCGCTGAAAAATTTTCAGTTCTCAAAAATCCGAATTTGTCCCACTTCTCATGGAAACACCGCGTATCTTCCATAATCATTGAAGTAGAATTCTGAAATTTCCACGATCATTAGATATAACAGAGATAATGCTGAACATTTTCTGGGGTTGACCTGAGTGATGTTTAATGCGCGCCAGGGGCAATTGATATGCTGATTTTTGCGAAAAATCATATTGGGAGGCGAGATAAGCGTAATTTTACTGATTCCTGATCAGGATATCAAATTTATAACCATCTAGGCATCTTTGCTGAGGAATATTTAAGTTCAGAAAAATTCGAATTTTCCCACTTTTCATGGAAATACCTCCGTATCTATCGTAATCAGTGGAGTGGAGCTCTGAAATTTCCACGATAGGTGATACTCAGGGGATGAGTCTTAATAATATCTGGAGTCAAATTTGCTGAGCTTCCAGAGGGGAGTCAAAAAAATATGGATTTCCTGAAGGAAGTATTGAACTATATTTGTGAAAACATCACAAAATCGAGAAAAGTGTTCAAAATGAAAAAACATGTCAGACTATGTTATTGTAGCATATCTCAAAAAAATCTTTTCTTTTTCTGTTCATTAATATTCTTTGAAGAAACAACGGTTGGAGAAACTCCATGTAGAAATATTTCTCAATAATACCGCATTATCAGTGATAATTATCACTCGATATCACGTTCTAGAGTTATAAACTCTGCAAAAATCGTTCTATCCATCGCCCCTGGCGCGCAGTGTATGCCACTCAGATTAACCTCAGAAGAGATCAAGAATCGTCCTTGTATATTCAACGATCGTGGAAATTACAGAATTCTACTCCAATAATTACGGAAGTTACAGGGGCGGTTCCATGGGAAGTGAGACGAATTCGGATTTTTCAGAACTGAATTTTTTTAGCGAAAATATGGATTGGTACTGAAATTGATGTCTTGATCACGAATCTGTAAAAATTTTGAGCCTATCTTGCCCCCTTATACTATTTTTAGCAAAAATCAATATATCCATCGCCCCTGGCGCACAGTGTACGTCATTCAGATTAACCTCAGGAGAGATTCAGACTAATCCTCGGTATATTTAACAATGGTGAAAATTACAGAATTCTACTCCAATATATATATATATATATATATATATATATATATATATATAATATATATATATATATATATAATTTTATAGATAATTTTATATGATATTATTTTATAATTATTATTTAAATTATCGTGGTTATGCTATGTTTGTTTTAAATTTTTCTATGCTTTCTAATATTCTAGAATCTTATAACATGCTCTAGTCAACACATTTGTATAAAAATGTCAGTCCTGAAGTATCTCTATTGTCGTAAGTATGTGACCAACAATACATTCATGTTGAATCCCATAAAATAATATGGAAATTTAAATTAATGAAAAAACTCTGTATTTCAAGTAGATCAAATGGTATACAAGTTGGAACATCGTGTATGGTAAATCATATCAGGAGGAACCCAACAGCGTGGTGTCAAAACTATGCGAGGCAAACAATGAAATATAAAAAATATGAACACAGGGAAAAGTCAAATATGAATTTTCTGCAAATCTGTAGATATAATATAAGGTCAGAATAGTAAAATTGTAAAAAAATCAAAATAAGTTAGAATAACTAATTATCGGATAGAAAGTGGCAATATATTTTAAAATTTGTGGAAATAAACAAAATATGCGGGTTCCAAGGAACGGTAACAAGCTGAGAGGGATGAAATTTGAGAAAAAACGAAACCACGTGTGAAATTTTGGAAAGCTATAGTAAAAAACGAGATAATTAATTCAGACATCAATGGGAGAATTAACACAAGAAAATTCCACTCACCTTAGTAACAGAACAAGAAATCCTTTCAATGCCATTCTCAGGTACAAAAGTTGGTTTGATGCAAGGAAGCTGTATTCTCCAGTAGCACGAACACTTCCAAGAGGCAGCAGAACACCACACAAGAAGAATAACAAGGTATTTAATACGCAGAACTGACTAAAGTGCAACGATCATGTCTAGAAACTCATATTGTTTATTTGATCACTTGCGTCCTTTACGGTTGAATAACATTTGATAATTGTCGATGCTAACGGACTCTTCATAACTTTCAAACATTCATTCAACAAGTATTGATCACACGTAACAAATTTCACCATTTCAAATCACTGTTTTCAGTTCAATAAGGTAGTTTACGCAGAGTAGGTTAGTTTTTAAGGTTTTATTTAAATAAAAAAAAATATTTGACGATTTTCTGCAACCTGTGTTTTTATCTATTGAGCAAGTAACCATAATTGTTCCCACTAAACACCGTATTTGACATCTAGTTTTGCGCCAAGTTGGCACTACCTACTGAACCGACTGCTGATGATAGAGATGACTCATTCTTCATAGGCGCACCGACTGAGCTGGGATAAGGTAAAGAGAGTGTTGAAAAACAGTAAGAAAACATAGCCGGAGTTTTATTTTTGTTATGATAGGTATTCATTTTTCAAAATTATTAAAAAGATAGGGAAATCAATGAAACAAATTATAAATCATAAATAAATAAATAATAAAGTACCATATCATACAAAAGTCCCCTCCCCCCCTTTTATTTTTGGAACGATTATACATAAACAAGTGAAATTTGGAAACTGAATATTAAAGGTTGTGAACTTCCCTACTAGTGATGATAGATGACGAAATCGTCAAAGATGACGTCACAAGGCCATTGTGACCAATTATTTTAAATGGAACCCTACGGCAAGCGACACCTCTTTCAAAAGGTATCGAAAAAACCCATTCAATGATATTTATTTTGTTTGTGTTTATGGCAGTTTTGATGGCTCATTAGTAAACATTAAAATTTAAATTCCATTCAGTATGGTATTCATTACAGATTCAAGAATCAGTATCTACTTGAAGAAATTGCTCGAAGTGACCTCCATTTACTTCCTGACAGTGAAATATCCTATTTTCAAACTCTTATCGTACTTTTGCAAATGTGTCTGCGGAAACAGCCTCACATTCTGCAACAATACGTTGTTTTAAAACGTCAATATTGTCAGGTTCAGTGGCGTAAACCTTTGATTTGAGGGACCCCCACAGAAAAAAATCCAAAGGTGTGAGGTCTGATGATCGAGCTGGCCATTCCGTTGAACCTCGTCGTCCAATCCATCTACCACGATACTCCTCATCCAAATACCGTCTTACTACACCGTAATGGTGTGGAGGAGCACCATCCTGTTGGAATGTTATTTCCAAATTGCCGAATTCATCTGGATTTTCTTCCAAAATTTCAAGGATTAACGGTTCTATTGCGTTTTGCAACAGCTCCAGATAAACCTCACCAGTTAAAGTAGTATTTAAAAAAAGAGGCCCAACGATGTGGTTTCCCAGGATACCTGCCCAAACATTCACCTTCTGGGAAAAATGGGTATGTGTTTCACGAAACAGGTGAGGATTTCCGTCACTCCAATACCTTACATTCTGTGTATTCACATTTCCATTTAGATAGAAAGTACTTTCGTCACAAAAACAAATTGTTTTGACATAGTCTGGCTGTTGGTTAATTTTAGTTTCCATATTTTCACAAAATTCTAGTCTTCGGTCTGGGTCGTCGTCTGAGAGCTGATGAACCATTTTTAATTTGTATGGATGAAATTTGGTTTTTTTTCAACACCTTGTGTACTGTACTTCGACTGACTTCACAGGTAGATGCAACGTGAGTTGTTGAAGAAGTAGGATTAACTTTTACTTCTGCCAGTATATCAATTTTTTTCTCATCAGAAATTTGTGGTCTGCCAGATTGTTTCGCATCATTAATACTACCCGTTGTTTCAAACTTAGGAAGAAACTCCCTCAAATAAGTCCTCGAAACGGAGCGATCGGGAAACCTCTCATTAAAAATGCTTTCTGCTGCATGAATATATTGTCCAGTTTCACCAAGAATTAGGATCGCTTCTACTTCACCACCTTGAGCACGTACCATTTCGCTTCTTGAAACAATTAAACGTTCGGCTCACAACAGTTAACAAATTATTAAAATGTACAAAAATATCAAAAGTACCAAAAGCTGCTAAAACAGTTAAACGTTCGATCAACAATACACAAATGATCAAATGTACAAAAACTTCGAATTAGGGAGACTAACAAAAACGTCAGCTTATTTGACAACTATCCAGAGGCGGAGCTTGAATTTGAAATTTTAGTATTAACTGATTTAATTCATCACAGCTTTGCGTTTTTTAAAAGCGAGTTGCCAAAACTGCCATAAACACAAACAAAATTAGTATCAATGAATAGGTTTTTTCGATACCTTTTAAAAGGTAGGGTTCCATTCAAAATTATTGGTCACAATGGCCTTGTGACGTCATCTTTGACGATTTCGTCATCTATCATCACTAGTAGGGAAGTTTACAACCTTTAATATTCAGTTTCCAAATTTCACTTGTTTATGTATAATTGTTCCAAAAATAAGAGGGGACAGGGGACTTTTGAGAAGCATTGTATAGTGCGCGACTAAATTATGGAACAAATTCGATATTTCGTAAGCAATGTACTTTTGACAAAAAATCCTGAGAGAGGTCGATTTTTGTTTTCAAATGCCGATTTTTTTATGTAAATTCTAAAGAGGTTAGGTTTTGACGTGGTGACGTAATCGGTAAATTTTTTAAATTGAGATAGTTCATCTGAAAGGTCTTTCTATACTGCATTAAATGATAATAAATAATTTGATTTATTTGTACAGGGTGAACAAAAATTCATATTTTATTTCAGTAAGAGAATAACTTTATATCTAACAAAATACATTTTAATAAATTAATAAATTTTGTTCATTCTGTACAAACAAATCAAATTATTTATTATCATTGAATGCAGTATTGAAAGACCTTTCAGATGAAGTATAAGAGAATAACTTTATATCCAACAAAATACAACATTTAAATAAAATATAATTTTTGTTCACCCTGTATAAACAAATCAAATTATTCATTATCATTGAATGCAGTATTGAAAGACCTTTCAGATGAATTATCACAAGACATCTATTTCAATTTAAAAAAATTACCGATTACGTCACCACGTCAAAACCAGTGACATAACCTCTTAAAAAGATACATTCAAAAATCGACTTCTCCAAGGATATTTGTCAAAAGTACATTGCTTACGAAATATCGAATTTGTTCCATAATTTAGCCGCGCACTGTATATCTCCGGTTTCCGTCAGCGTAGCGAGAAAAAATTCATACCAGATTTCACGTCTAATCATTTCAAATACAAAAAGTTCCATGAAAATCGGTCCAGTAGTTTTTGCGTGATGATCGAACAAACAAACAGAAAAACAAAGAGACAAAATTACAATTTTATAATACTATAGATAGATTAGGATCCCTCTGTATGTATCGGTGACTTCATTTTACAATTCATTAATTTTTTCCACATGGTTAATTTCATTTGGCTCATATATTTATGAGCCATCAAAAATGACTCGTTATAAATTCAGTATAATTTCTTACGCATCCAATGTTTTTATGATATTAATCATCATAAATGTTGTTTGCGAAATTGATAATTATTCACGAAACTAGAGTTAATTGTCAGTTAATACCGCACAATTATTATGACAGTACTGGTACGAGCCAGTTTCAAAAAGCTGTCCAAGAAAAAAATGCTTTTTAATATGTCTATCGGTGAAATTTATGGTATTGAGGAAATAATAACATAACTCATCGGTAATTGTCAAGAAAATGATGGAGGTAATTAGGCACGTTTTTATTCCAACAATAAATCGTTACTGGAATCTGTTGTTTTTTGTCTACCTAATAATTGAGATACTGAATTTATGTCATTGGACCGCTCTACACTGTATGCGTCTAATTTCGTAGTGACAAAATGAAAAAGAAACTAGGAGGTATGTTAAACTTATGAACCATGTCCAGCAGTTTGGTCCCTAGGAAAAAAATTGTAGTTCATGAACAATACCCTATTTAAACGGTTTTATTTTTAGCTTGCCTTGTTTGTGTCCTGTGTGGGTCAAATCAGTAATTGAAATTTTACCCCCTTCCTGTTGACCGGTTGATCTGAAATTTGGTACACACCTTAAGTTCTGATGACAATATAATATAAGATTAAATGACTTACATGGTGGGGTTTCTATATATAAAAATGACACTCTTGTCGAACACATTTGTGAGCTGAACCTATCTAATTTTTGTAAAGAGGGTATTTTAGAAGTTTGTGGAATGAAGCTAATCACTCGAAACATAATTTGTATTGTATTATATAGAGCACCTAACGGTGATTTTAATGAATTTCTGATACTATTTAACGGAATTCTGTCTATCATAGATAATAAAGCAACAACGTTAGTTATTGGTGGAGACTTCAATATCAATTTTATGGTTGATAGTGCCAACCTTACACTATTGGAAGACTTGCTTTCCTCTTATAAGATTGAAATCAGTTTAAGAATACCAACAAGAGTAAAGGCAAATTCCATGACATGTATTGATAATTTTTTAATTAAGACAAATTACCCCTACAATGTAGCAGTAGTAGACCTTAATTTATCTGATCATTACTCACGAATCCTGAGAATTGCTACTAATCCACACAACAAAACCAGCAATGGTAGAGACAACAAATTTTTCTATCGTCGGGATTTTTGTGATGACAATATAAGGAGATTCCGTGATTACCTGCAGCACGAAGACTGGATAGAGATATTTGCGCAACAGTGTCCTAACTTGGCATATGAGGCTTTCACAGAGCTTCTATTATATTATTTTGAAATATCTTTTCCATCAAGAAAGGTATCTACCGGACCACGGAGGAAGAAATCTGATCCGAAAAAAACGATGTCCCCCGAGCTAGAATACCTAAAGAATAGAGTTTCACTGTACAATATGCTAGCAAAGAATGACACCAACTATAGTGAAATTTGTAGGCAAGCTAATAAAGAATATAGGGAAGAACTAAAGGCTATAAATATAAAATATCATGATGAACTGATTATTAATTCTGACAACAAATCTAAAACAACATGGAAAATTATCAACGATTTACAGAAAAACAAACCAATAAACATGAACTCATTTTATTAGAAAACAGTATACAATATTCGGGGGAAATATTAGCTGAAAAATTCAATGCTCACTTTACAAAGCCTCTGTCTGAAAATTTCTCATTAGATACTCGATTTCTCGAAAGTAACATCCCACTCAATGCCTCCACTTTTTATGTCTCCCATCACTGAAGGGAGTTGGTACAGTTAATAAATAAACTGAAAACACTAACTCATGCGGAACGGACCAAATATCAAACAAGTTGATCAAATGTTGCTCCTCTAAATTATGCACTGTACTCACCTTCCTAATCAATCTGTCAACAGAAAGGGCATTTTCCCAAATAATTTAAAATTAGCCAGTGTATCTCCTATATATAAAAAGGAGATAAAAATGATCTAAATAACTACAGAGCAATCAGTATTCTCTCTAGCATTTCTAAACTATATGAAATGAATTTAAAGAGCAGTTAAATGCTTATTTTACTGCGATGGAATTATATCACCATCACAACATGGTTTCACAACTAATAAAGGCACTAATACAGCTCTTTGCGATTTTCACAGTCGAATAATAACGGCCTTGGACCAAAAAAAGTGTGTGCTTGGATTGTTTATTGATTTTTCACGTGCGTTTGATTGCGTGAATCACAGTCTTTTGCTGGAAAAACTCTCGAGATATGGGGTTAGAGGATTGCCGCTCAATTTATTGACCTCCTACCTAAAAAATAGGAGACAAATAGTAAAAATTGGGGAGAATACAAGCTCCGAAAAACATATTGCCGACGGTGTGCCTCAGGGATCCATTTGGGGCCTCTATTATATTTAGTTTTTGCTAATGATTTATTGGTGTATCTGAATGGAAATTCTTCCACTCACTGTATATGTTATGCTGATGACACTAATATACTAGTTATTGAGGATGACCTAAACTCCCTTAAAAATACAGCTGAAAGCACTTTCAGTAAAGTTATCACTTGGTCTGAGAAAAATAATTTAGAAATGAATAAAACAAAAACCAAAATGCTTCAATTCATGATAAGACGACAACACCATGAGGTGAGTCTGTTTCAGAATACTGAATTATCATTGGATTCCACAACAACAACCAACATGTTAGGAGTTGTCTTCGACAACAATTTACAATGGAAGCCTACAAGTAGATAATTTGTGCAAAAACTCAGAAATTCCTGCTACTCTCTTAGGTTTCTCTCCAATCACTGCAGTCAAGAGATTCTACTTACGCTTTACTATGCGAATTTCAATTCTCATCTGAGGTATAGCATACTGAACTGGGGCACAAGTTCCTCTGTGGGTCGAGTGTTCATAATACAGAAATATGCAATAAGGATCATTGCTAAGTTGGTTTAGGGATTCCTGTAGGGGAGCATTCCAGAACTTAAAAATATTAACAGTTGCAGGACTATATATACTTGAGGCGTGCACATATGTATACCCAACAAAAATATATTGGCTACCAACAGACCACCACATACCCATTTGACACGAAATGCACACTTACTCCTACCCAGTCAACATCGCACTGCACTCTACCAAAGAAGCTTTAAATATCAGGGATGCAAACTGTACAACAAACTTCCCGGTGACATTAAAGCTTCAGGAAATTATATTTTCAAGGCAAAGTTAAGAAGCTCTTATTGTCAAAAACTGCTACACTGTTGAGAATTTCTGTCGTAACTTGTTTTGTGACGTGAACGTTTTCTTTATAGTTAATTATTGTCATATTTTATATTTATATTTAATATTATTTCTTATTATTGTTTGTGACGTGTATGTGATGTTCCTATATACATCCAGAGATTTTAGATTGTCTCTTTTCGACTATGGCTTGATTTTATTGACGTGTTTCTATTTTTTATTTTTATTTTCACACTGTTGAGGAATTTCTGTCGTAACTTGTTTTGTAACGTGAACGTTTTCTTTATATACACCTAGAGTTATATAGTTATTGTCATATTTATATATATATATTTTAAAATATTTATTATTATTGTTTGTGACGTGTATGTGATGTTCCTTTTACGTCCGGAGGTTTTAGATTGTCTCTTTTCGACCATTTCTTGATTTTATTGACGTTTTTCTATTTTTTATTTGTATTTTCACACTGTTGATGTACAAATTAATTTGTGAAAATAAAGAAATTATTATTATTATTATTATTATTATTATTACCTGTAAGGAAATTCAATCTTTATTATACGAGAAGCCACGTTCTCATAGACCAAAATGGTAGTCACGCATTCTCGTGCTACTAGCCACTACTTTCAACAAAAACAACACAACCCTATCTCTTACTCATTCTGCCCAGGACATGATATCATTACGTTCTTGTGGTATAGCCACTGAAATTTGTTCAGCTTATTTGGGGTGGGTTTCTCTATACATTTATTTTTCCAAAAGAAAGAGGAGGGTTGGTCTAATCGAACGTGGCTTCTCGTATAATAAAGATTGAATTTCCTTAGAGGTAAGTCATTTAATCTTTTATTGTACTTCGAGCCACGTTCTCATAGACCAAAATGGTAGATGTTTAGAACTTAACTGAACAAATTTCCAAACAAATTCCACTATTTTGTAAGGAAATTATTCCATTTTAATTAACTCGGCAAATAGGCAAATAGATACGTATCAATAATAATAATAATAATAATAATAATAATTTCTTTATTTCTCAAATTGAAAAGTACAGTTGTTGCAGTAATGTTACAATGTACAATAATTGGAGAAAAGTCAACAAAACAAAATGTATATTAAGTATATAGATACAAGAGTACAAAGTCAACACAAGACTAACAAGTAAATATAAAATTAATTGAGTAATTTATCATCATATCATTGATGATGGTAAAAGTCACCTATATTATGAATATGAATGAGCTTTCACTCAGTCTGAAATTTATAGTTGCTCGATAAATTCCTGAAAAGTGTAACAGTTCATTTGAAGCAGCAGTTTCTTCAGCCTATATTTGAAAACATGAGAACTCGGAGAATCCTAAATATCTTCAGGAAGTATATTGTAGAATTTACAGCCATTAAAATCTACACTTTTTTCATACAACACTGTTCTATGAGCATTTGACACCAACACACCCTTGGAACGAGTATTGTGGTCATGTTGATATGGTTGAAAGATGGATTTATGTTTATATACATATGCACAGGATTCTAGAATATATGTGTTCTTTAAATGCATTTCTGCATGACTCCCTGTATCCTAGTTGAGCAATTATTCTTATCACATATTTTCGAATTAGGAATACCCTTTGCACGGCTGTACCAGTGCCCCAGTTCAGAATTCCATAACGAATGTGGGAATGAAAATTGGCGTGATACAAGGTTTTCAATACATTTATACTACAATGGTTAGACATGAACCTAATGGAGTAGCAACATTTTTTCAATTTATTACAGAGTGCATCAATATGGGGATGCCATGATAGTTTTCGGTCCAGAACAATTCCGAGCATATTTACTGTTTCAACTGGGCTTATCATTTCATTATTTATAGGTATATCAATATTGTTTGGACTGCGAGTAGAGAATATGATGATATTAGTTTTGCTTTTGTTGAGTTTTAAATTATTCTGTTCTGACCAAAGATTTATTTTACTGTATATATCTGCTGTGGTTTTTCTCAAACTTTCCATCTTTTCTTCTATTATTAGTATGTTGGTGTCATCTGCGTAACTGGTAACAAATGTTGAGGTGTTGTTGCTAATGAATGTTATAAGATCGTTAGCAAACACCAAGAAGAATAAGGGACCCAGATTAGATCCTTGAGGTACACCCTGGCTAATTTCAGATTCACTGCTAATGCATTCGCCAATTTTGACTCTTTGTCTTCTTTCTTTGAGATATGATGTAACTAAGTCATGTGGTACTCCCCTTATACCTGATCTGAATAGTTTTGAAAGTAACAATTCATGGTCTACACAGTCGAAGGCACGAGAGAAGTCTATGAAGAGACCTAGAACACACTTTTTTTGGTCCAGGGCATTGACAATTCTGGTTTGGAACTCACATAGAGCTGATTCTGTACTTTCAGACTTGGTGAACCCATGCTGTGATGGCGACAGAATTTTATTGTTCTCAAAGAAGCTGGTTAATTGTCTTTTTATATTTAGTTCAAATGGTTTAGAGAGACTTGACAGCAAACTAATTGCTCTATAGTTATCTAAATTGTTCCCATCACCTTTTTTATAGATAGGGCATACTGTTGCGAGTTTCAAATTGTTTGGGTAGATTCCCTTTGAAGAAGATAAATTTATGAGGAAAGTTAAAGGACTGCAAAGTTCATACCGACATTTCTTCAGCAGGTTGTTGGAAATATAGTCATAGCCATAGGCATGAGAGTTTTTTAGTTGTGCAATAAGCTCTATTACATCATTCTCACACACAGCCGCCATGAAGAAGCTGTTTACGTTTGACGGTACATTGTCCCCAAGAAATTTTGAATCATTCCTGTTTATCTCGACTAGTGTTTTCAAGAAATTTTCATTAAATTTTTCAGCTAGCATTGTATCTTCGATATTGACATCGTTTTCCTTGATAATAATAATAATAATAATAAGTATATATACATACATATATACACATGTACCTTTTTTTTTATTAAATACATTTATTTTTTAATATATACATACACAGACCAATACATATGAACACATATATAACCAGAATTACTGTTTATCTCAATACATCAAAAATGTATTCAATAAAAAATCAATTTTATCGTGGATTTTTGAATTCACAGAAAAATGTTTCTATTCAATATTTAATTGATAATGTTTCATTTTTCAACATGAATATCCCACAAGAGGTTATCTTGAACGATGGAAGATAGTGACTAAAGTGTATCTTTTAGTCGCAGAGGATTCTACCTCTGATTTTATGAACGTCCGGTTCATATTTTCAAACAAATCATAATTGAACATTTACAATTTTCATTTCTTTTAGATCTTTTTTTTTTCGGAAATCTTATATAGGCTCATAGGCTGTTTCGTCTACCAGAGGTCTGTTATGTGAAATCTGACAAAAGCACTGGATTTCGCAGACCCTTATGCCATTAAACTTATACCAGCACGCTAAGCTGCTGAAGTAGATGCGTGCCGAGCATTATATAACTTGAGAATAGAGATGTGTCTAGAGTTTCAATCCATCTTGAAAATGTTGATGGTCTCCTATGAGGATTTTAATCATTATAAATAATTCTCCCGCCGTGTTTCTTAATGTCTGAGTGATCTCTATATAATACACTGTAGCGTTAGCGCGTCACATACTTCAGGCCTCTCCCGAAAAATCCAAAACTGGCCGGGGTGTATTGGATTGAAGTTCATATAATATCAGTAATAAAAAATTTATATGAATCTCCATTAACCATATAATCTGGAGTTTGATTTTAGATAAGGTCTGCACTATATGAGATGAAATTGAGGCAACTAAAGTAAAAAGTAAGTTGTTCAAATGACACAGAATTCTATGGATATAGCCTAGATAAATATTGAATTACATTATGAGAGACCCATGTTAGACTTTTTGGAAAGAGTTGGTTTTCACCTGAACGTACTACTCATTTTTTTTTTCAACAAATATAGTTTATTGATAATTGAAAAAATAAACTTCAATGGAGCCAATTGGCAATTAAGTGTGCCGTTTTCAAATTCGTGGTTTAAAAAGTTGGGGATGTCAGTAATTGATGAATTAAGAACTTGAACTCTGTTTGATTCACAAAACAGCCACCATTTTTTCTATGAAATATTATATAGAGCTTGTGTATTCTGACTTAAAGAAGATTTAAAGTCAAGGAGAATGTTATTGGTGAGTTTTTCTCCTCGTATGCTTCCCTGATAATCTGGATACAACCAGGGTAATCTTAGAATAGAACCACAACGATACCATCTCCCTCATCTTCTATAATTGTTATTGAGACCTCTTGTTATGAGAAAAAATGGTAGATCATATTTCCATGAAACATATTTATTACATTTTTCATTCAAATATGATTCAAGAGATCATCTCAGGCTGTCTAAACTCCAGATTTTTTTTTCAATGTTATTATAATTCAAAGAATATTCTGTATTTATTTTCATACACCGTGATTTCTATCGGTGCTAGTGTTATCTTTCAATTTGATGTAAGATGCAACAATAAAAACATTTTTCATTTCGCACCATTCCCAAATGTCTCTTCAAATCCGATTCAGGTTGGTCCCTCTTATCACATTTATATACTAAATTGCCGTTGTATTGTTAATTCTTAAAATATATCGGCATTTCCCACAAAACATCTAAGTGCATAAAATACCGCCAAAAATTCTAGTAATTTTATTTACATTTCCCTTTCATTGTCCTTCCAAATTTCCTGTGCCGTAGAGGGCCCAAAGAAAGTGCTCCAACCACCGGTATAAATAGTTAAGTCAAAAGACTAACTTCGGATGACATTCGACAAATTCTGATTCTTTTCGAACCACCATTCTAACTCCTTTAACATTTAAATGGAGTTGCATGCTTGCATCATAGTTATAATAATTTCTAGCTGAGAATCTATTTCAAATATTTCAATATTAGCTCATCCATACTTGTAAGGTGGGCAAATAAAAATAATGAATCCCAAAAATTCGTAAAATTTTCGAATTTTCACTTCTTCCTGAATATATTCCTACACATATTTTCCGGTTCCAAGTCAGATTCTTCAAAATCGACTATAAAATCCAGTGATTGTAATAATTCCGAAGTGTATTTCGAGAGCATTCATCAGCTGAGTATTCCATTACAAAATCGTCCAAATAATTTATTGATAAAACACAATGATTGTTAATCGGTTTCAAAATTTTTCAAAAAGATATGGAGATGTACTCAAGCCCAAAAGAAAGACGGGTAAATTCTAGCACTTCTCCATTGAAAATGAATTCAAGATATTTCCTATAATATTTGCAAATGGTATCAAGAAAGTATGCATCTTTGGATCAATTTTATACATGACAGATTCTCCAGGAATAATATATTTTACTGTCTGAATTTTCTAATTTGATGTGTTTAGTGTGGATGAATCTGTTAATGATTTTGCAATTTTGAAACAAATCTAAAATCCCCATTTGCCTCTGGAACAAGCCAGTATGACGATAAAAATTCGCCTCTCTTGTGTTCATATCTAATAATTGACCCATATTCAGTAATCTAATCTGTCAATACAAGTCTGCAACCTACATATTTCAGCTCTAGAGCTCTCAACCAGCGTTGGAGGGCGAACTTGTATAGGTAATTCAAAAAGGTATTTATAATCCTTCCACACAGAAGAATGAATTGCTCGGATGTTAGTTGTAACCATTTTCCTTTAAAAAAAGGAAATTTAAACATCAAATTTCTTGTTTACCTTTTTATTCAATGCAAACACCCGATTGTAAACTTATATCTTGGCGGGGCGCTGAGAGTTTAAATAATTAGCCTTTCCCTGGGATTGCCGTGTGGAGGATGATTTCTTTTATTATATATATTTTTTTTATATATATATCATAGGATGATTTTTGAACACACTGGGTGGTTTTGCAGCATTTCCCAAAATTTGGACCAATAAAAGGATGCCAATTTTTTATTTGTAGGTCTCTGCTACTCTCTGAGAAACCTGGTTCAACAAAGGGAGAACCTGATGGCGTCTATATACTGATAACAGGTGATGGGTCTCACAAAACAACCTACCCGCGTCTACTACTGGTATCAAAAATCTTTACATTGAATATGCTGTTCAGAGACTTCCAGAACAGAAAGGCACATCCTATACTGGATATTACAAATTATTTTATATTTTTTCCTCTCAATTGGAGTTAGAAAATTTTCCAACTCCTAGTCTAGAGCTGGCACTTTCAGAATAGCATTTCTCAGGGAAATTAATCTGTGATAATCTGTCGTTTCTGTAACTAAAAGACACGAACCATTTTACTGCAGCAGCTGGCTGGCTGCCCCGTATCTCCTGAGGGTGATCGTTTGCCTCTCCCCCCTATTTTCAGACACTTTCTATAGATGTCGGACTCTCTTCCGTTACCTCGTATTCCATCCTCTCGATTTACCTAATAGACAATTATTCCACTTTTCATTGATATCCATGAATAAAAAAGGATATATCTTGTTTATCGTTAGCAAAAAATTGCGATAAAGTACGAAAACATTGTTCAACAATGTTTCTAGTCATCGCAGATAATTGGAAAAAACTGCACAAACAGTTTTCCTTCTATATTAGGTCTGAAGGAAAAAATGGCGATAAAGTACGAAAACATTGTACAGCAATGTTTCTATTCATCGCAGAGAATTGGATATAACGGCACAAACCGCTTCCATTTTGTAATGGGTTTTAGAAAAACTGCGCAACACATCTCCCTTTCGAATTCAGTAATTGTTATCTCCTTTGCATATCACAAAATATGCTTGAGATTTCTTTGGAAGTCTAACTTACTGTCAGACTCTAAAGACGATGATTCAGCTATCATTCCTTCCAATTTTTTCAGTTTCTTTTGATACTGTCAAAAATAAATTTTCTTCCCCGTTTGGCATTATCACGCACAAATTTAAATTCACTTTGTTCACAAACCGTGTAGTCGCTAGAGCACTCAAAAACGTAATGATGTCATGTCCTGGGCGAATGAGTAAGAGATAGGGTTGTGTTATTTTTGTTGAAAGTAGTGGCTAGTAGCACGAGAATGCGTGACTACCATTTTGGTCTATGAGAACGTGGCTCGAAGTATAATTATGTGTATTCAGTATCATTGTACATCCAAGATGGCCGCCGCCACAAAATGGTGGATTAAATATTTTTTTTAACAACCCCCTCAATATGAATATCAAATGAAAGGGATTGACTAGTAGAATACAGTACACCATGAAGAAATTCCAAATCCAAGATGGCGTCCGAAACAAAATGGCGGATCATAGAGTTTAGACAGTCAATACAACCCCCTCAATATGAGTATCAAATGAAAGGGCTTGACTAGTAGAATACAGTACACCATGGAAAAATTCCAAATCCAAGATGGCGTCCTAAACAAAATGGCGGATCATAGAGTTTAGACCATCAATACAACCCGCTCAGTATGGATATCAAATGGAAGGGCTCGACTAGTAAAATACAGTATACACCATGAAAAATGTCCAAATCCAACATGGCGTCCGAAACAAAATGGTAGATCATAGAGTTTAGACAGTTAGTTAGAAGTTAGAAATTTGGACAGGAAAACGTCTGTCAGGTCAGCTAGCGTTTGAAGTGAAAGTCATACGACTTACTTTGTTGCGTATTTCATTTTTCCAAGGATATTCAAGATGTTTATTTGAAGCGGGCCAACTTAAACCAGGTACCAATTTTTCAAATGGATCAAAATTAATCTGAGCGCAAAAAAAAATACGATGGGAGTACTTTTTTCAAAAATTTCTCGGAGTTGCTTTGTTAAGTTATTGTAGAGTACGAAAATCTCAAGTCTCCGAAAGAATCATGTATAATATAGCTAATAGTATCGAACTCTCAGTGTCCGAGTTCCACTTGTACTTGACCACTTCTTTGTATATGGGGGATTCACGAATGATGATAGATACTTAATTATGTATTATTCAATAAGTTTTATTTCAAGGTTATCAATGCGGTAATGACATCCCCAAAATTAAATTATCGTGATTTTTTCAACCTTCGGATTTGTTGAAGGTGATGGACCTAAAAACAGTTTTTTATGAAGTCCTAAGTAACGAATTGTCATGCGATAACTGTACAGGTGATCATTTACTCTGAACTTTCGAAACAAAATAGCATGATTTTGCTTCATTTGTGACAACAAATTATTCAACTATATAATTAAAATCGAATTATTTTGAAGTAGAGACATCAACTAATCATTCCTTTACATTTTTCGGAAGTGAATATGAATTGTCTGACCAGAAAAAGGTAATTAGAAAATGGTACTTAATTGCGTTTTTTTATTATGCGAGATTTGAAGATATATAAAAATAAATCTCCCTGTACTTGTCAGTATTCTGAATTCTCATGTACGAAGTAGGGGTTATGCAGTCTAGTGAAAGTGAAGTGTCTTTTGTTCACTCTCGGAATTTTTCATCGTGAAGTCATAGACTAAACAGTGGAATGTGACGGATTCTAATTAATATCTGGAAATCGATTTTTAACGATCAAATTACTTTTTCTCGCCCATTTGAAAGGATAAATTTAGTGAGTTAGTTTGAATATACCTGGTGATTCTCCAAATGGCTCACCCCTATATTTGGGGGTTGTGTATTATAGTTCAATTTTTTTTTTTTTACATATTTACTTGCTTTGCCGTACTTCCGGTTTGACCGGAAATGATCCCAACTTTCGATTTTTGAATAAGACATCCTATATATTTTCACTTATTTCGATCGAGAATGACATTCTAAATCCAACAACACCTCACTTGTCAATATTTGACAAATAAAGTCATTTTTATTCCATTTTTTTAAAATCTAAAATGCCATGGATCGTGTAAATCGCTTCATTCTTGATCAAGTAACATGGGAAAAATACGACTTTGAGGCTAATGACTTCACAGTCGTTTTAAGAATTATTTGAAAGTCGAAAATTAGTCCATTAAAGTTCTAAATTTTCAAAATGACCTCCTCCTTGATCACGGCAAAATTCAACTTTTTCAATTGTTGCGCGCACCACATTGATTAGCTGATCCGCAGTGATCTTTTGGAATGCCACCCTTAATTTATACTCCAGTTCTTCACGAGTAGCTGATGCAGTGTTATAAACCTGATTTTTAATTGTTCCCCAGAGAAAAAAATCTAGAATAAGAAAAAGAAATAATACATTATATATATGGCAATAAATTACCTATATAATATGGAGTTCCCCAGGGTACAGTCCTGGGTCCAATTCTATTTTCAATATATATCAATAACTTGTATAATTAAAAAAATTACAGTTCATACTATATAAATTCAGATTTCTATGTGGTATATTACCTAAAAAAGAGCTGAAAGTTGTTTATTTTGCACTTGTCGACAGTCATTTGAAATATGGGATACTGGGGAGCAGCACGCAAAAAACATATAACCCTTCTGGGAATTTTACAACGAAGATTCTTGAAACTACTGCTGCATAAAAAAAGAGACTACCTAACAGAGCTCACATATGAAGAATCTGGAGTATTTGATTTGAGGCAGGAATTCTTCTATAAATGTATGATCAACTATCATGCAACCAATAAAACTGAAAATCGTATACATGAATACAACACACGTCAAAAAGATCTACATCCCATTCCGTTCATGACTAAATCAATCGGTCAAAGATCAAACGAGTTTTTGGCCCCAGAACTTTTTAGTATTCTCCCGAATGAAGTGAAAAACCAGCTTAGAAACTTATTAAAAAAAAATTGAGAACATATATACTGGACACTCCTAGAATTATCGTTCACAATTCAATAGAAACGTCAGTAGGATAGAGTTAAATGAAAAAGTACATATTATATCTTTATCTAAATATCCCTCATTTGATCTAAATTGGAATAGTAGACGGAACTTAGTAATAAATATGAATACTCTCATTATCATAATGCTTATTTTTCATCATTTAATGTTTATAATTTATTGTTCATAATTTACTGTTCACTGTCCATTGCCCATTGATTAATGTTTTTAAGATTATACATTTCATAATTTATATTTTACATGTTGCATTTTACATTTTACATTGTACATTTTAAACTCTACATTTCATATCTTACATTTTATATTCTATATTTTATATCCTACATTTAAAATTTAACATTTATTTAATATAGTAAGTAGTATAGTTCAATTTGTTATTAGGCACATTCTATATCACCCGACGCTGATTTGCTTTGTTTTGTTTCCTTTTTTTATCGTTTTTTTATATATATTTTTTTATTTATAAACATTTGATATTTTCTTCGCGAAACACGTGCTTGCACTTATCACTGAAACACATTATTCACTTCTGCCATGTAACTATCCAATTTTTTGTATTTGTATTTATTGAGTGAATGAAGTTATTATTATTATTATGAAAAAATATGACAACTCAAGAATGTACCTCGCAGGCCACTGAATAGGTCCATAAGTGCCAATCCCCTTTTCTGGGAAGGTGTCATTCAGATGTTCTCTTACTTGAGAATTGTGAGGTGGCGCTCCATCTTGTTGAAAATAAATATTAACTTGGTTAGCCAGTGGCAAATCTTCAATAAAATCATTAATTTGATTTCTATGGAACGATATCTTTCCGCAGTAAGTTGTCCGTCGAAAATTATTGGCCCCAAAAGTTTTCCTCCGATAATACCCATCCAGCAATCGAAACCAAATCGCTCTTGAAAATTTTCTTCTTGCATCAGATGTAAATTTGTTTGAGACCAGTACCTTTTATTATTCCGATTGAACAGACGCAAGTTGGTGATCGAGTTTCATCTGAATAAATAATTTTAAATTTAGTCAAAAACCAGTTGCAATAAGTTAATCTTCGGTTGTGGTCGTTATCTTAAAGATGTTGGTGTAGTTGGTACTTGAATGATCGATAATTATATTTGTGAAGAATTCTCCAAACGGACGAATAACTTCCCAGTAAATCAAAATATGTGTCTGAAACATTTCTGAAACATATTTTAACTGTGTTTGAATACATTCAGATATATTTCACTGGCAATGTTTCAGAAGAAACACATATAAAACATAAAATAAATGCTCAATAATTCATCTTGAAATATTTCACGTGCAATGTTCCAAAAAACATATTATATAACTGTATAATATGTTATTAAAGATTCATAGAACATTTCGCATAATTCATGAAAAATAGGTAGCCGGATTTACATAAATGATTCTATTGCAATAGTTGGTCTTTGAATAGATATTGGCTTTTCCTGTTTGTTACAATAACACTTACTGATAACTATAAAATTTGGGGGTTTCAATGTTTTCATAATCCGTTTTTGCATCAGTGATAATGATGTTAATTGACATTTTGAATGAATAAAACAAGGTCTGTACAAATTATTTTTATTCTAGCCACTAATATATATATATATAGAGTATACTTATACAAAATGTACTTAACATTATAAGGCTGGAGGTGGATTGTTATCTAGAGTTTCCCTTCTTAACCTTAGAGTTGCCAATCGAAACCAGGTAGCAGTCAGACATACTAGGAAATCGCTTTCGTGCAGCATCTGACAAAATATTTCAAGTGAACACCATTTCGAATTAATTAATCTAAATATTATTTTTGCAAAAAAGCTATATCTTTTGACATCGAAAAAAGGCAACATTGAAATGAATACTTCCATCTGATTATTTGGAAGCCTTCATATTTTGTATTGATTGAAGAACCATGCACCTTTCAGAGTTGATATAGGTACCTACCTATCAAATTATTAGGGGGATAGTTATTTTTTCACACCACGAACCTTTTTTGGACAGTTTGTTGGAAAATATTCTCATTAAGCCTCTTCTGATCAGGTCATTGGAGAAAATACAGTCTTATAATATTCCTCAAATGTCTCTTTGTTTTGAAAATTATTTCTCTCTCCATATGTATTCTAATAATAACCAGTACATACATAAAGCTGAAAAGCAATGTTTTAATTAATACATAAAAAATTATTTGAAATGTTAGCGTTGCAGATCTTCTGATTTGTCTGTTTTCCATCGAATTCAGTATTTTCTATGAAACAATGTTGATGACAATTAGCAGGTGCATGCAGGCAGCATGCACCAAATCAACAATTCACCAATGTAAATGATTATTTCATGAAATCAGGATTAAATCGTTTAGATCCGATAGACAAGATCTGTTTTCGAAAGTTATTATGTTTGAACCAGACAGATGAGAGAAACTCTTGAAGAAACTACCAAAATAGTAAAGACGCCAAACTAAACCTACAAAATGAGTTGCCTAAAATAAACACAGTTTCACGTACCTGATATTGGCGATTCATTGTAATTTTAATTATTACACATTCAACTCTCCCTTGAAAAAGTGTATAACTGTCGACAATGGCAAAGAAATATTTGAAGATGGTCCACAGCATAACAACAAATACCATTGTGCTGTTATCTGTCAGATCTGTGATCATCATTATGGATGGTCGCCCGCAAAACATCAGCGCATACGCGTATAATGAGTAAATTGCATTCATCATCCATAACTTGAAGGTCATGTTGGTAGGTTTTATCTGTACATTTGAAACATTTCAATCTGTATATTGGAAACATTTTAGACACATTTCCTTGTGAATGTGAAATGTTAGATGTTTATGATATATTTCTGAAATGAGCGTTCAGAATGTTTCAAATGATTCGATTTAGGATTCCGTTGAAACGTTTCATACACATTATGTGTTTACTGGGTTATATCACACTCAGAAACAATTTGGCGAATTGACGCCGTACAATTCACTTCAACATAGGCCAACACGTCTACTTCTTTTTCTTCACTGACGATGAAGTTATTGGCGTTTTCTTCCGGTTCATTTCGCATTTTCCTTTCCAGTTTTGGAAAATAATGCCGAGTGGGATGGCGACGATTAGGGAATCTCTGAGCATGAATTCGAGCTGCATCAGTTGCATTCTTTTTTACTTCTCCGTAAATTAGCAGCATGTCAATTTTCTCGTTTTTAGTATAATTTTCCATATCAAATTATAAACTACGCAACAAATAAATTTTTAAAAGTGACAGCATATTCATCTGCCTATTTGTTTAGGTAGTCCTAGCAACATCTTCAATTAAATGGAAAGTGTGACTGTGTGCACTTATCGATATAATCGATGAAAGAAAATTGTATTTCGTGCATAAAATTTTATGCACGAATTACAATTTCCTTTCATCGATCACATCTTCAATTGTTTGTCACGGATAACTAGAATAACAGGACTTAGTGCATAAGTATACCGAATACGTATTATTTGTTATTAGGTATGATCGCTTCTTGCATTATTCAGAAAAATAGTGAAAATAAAGTGAAAGTGTGTGGTATGAAAATATTCGTAAAAAACGATATTTCACAAAAAGCCGACAAGCCACCCCTTTTCCATTTGAAAAAATCAAGTTAACTGAAAAAATTCATTTTTTCGACTCTTTAATAATTCTTAAGACGACTGTGAAGTCAGAAGCTTCAAAGTTGTATTTTTCCTATGTTACTTGATTTACACGATCCATGGAATTCTAGATCGAAAAATAAAAATTGGAATAAAAATGACTTTATTAGTCAAATATTGACAAGTGAGGTGTTGTTGGATTTATAATGTCATTCTCGATCAAAATAAGTGAAAATATATAGGATGTCCTATTTAAAAATCGAAAGTTGGGGTCATTTCCGGTCCAACCGGAAGTAAGGCGAAGCAAGTAAATATGTCAAAAAATGTAAATTATACTATTATACACAACCCCCATATTTCGTTTATCTATCTTCAATAATAAAAAAGTCATGGAGAAAATCACCCGGTATTTATTAATTACGATTTTTTATTATTTTTCGGAGAACTGTGTATTCATATTTTCTTGGTTCGTGGGTTTTTACATTGTTCATCAATACGGTTCCACAAATACTGGTTTGTCCATAGTTTAATTGGAATCTCCATTTATAAATGACCCAAAATGGATATTCAACATTCCTGACGTTCAAAGAAGTCTAATGACGCAATTATCAATTTCAGTCACGTAACTCTTGGAGAAAATTCGGATGCATATACTACTAAAATACGTGAGAATGGATTCTCCGAACATTATGTACAAATCCTGTCACAATCATTCAGTTACAACTTTCATTTGTATATGAAAAAACAAACTACAAACGTTTGCAACTCTTCTGCCAAAACGTCCAACAACTCCACAATATTGTACCAATTGATACAAACGGAACTTTCAGCAGAATATTCATTTAATTTCTGAATTTTGAAAACGTCAATTCACGACACCAATGTCAAAAGTTAATTATCGAATGGAACACGTTCTATAAAAATTATTAATAAAAATAATCAAGGTAATCGATTACTTTTTATTATTTTGATTATACAAATTAACTTTAATTAAGAGAGCAATCGATAGGTGGACCGTTTCGATCGAATGATAGTGTTATTTACGCCAAAGGAGGAAGATCTAAAACTGTTATCAGGAAAGAAAATCAACTTTGTTCTACTGACACTTGTCAAACATCGATTCAAATTATTTTAAGAATCAATAAATTCCATTCCTACTAAAAAAAAATATAATCCGCGATTTAATTTACGAATTGCAATCAGCAAATTCGTTAGCGTCTTTGGGAATAGTGTTGGAAATATTTGGTTCCTTCCAACGTTCTGTCAATTGGCCAAGCTCTGGGTAGAACTTTAATGACTAGCTTCAGCACAAATAAACTTTATCAAATGATAAATTACAAAATTACTTGAAAAAATAAAAATACGATCTGTCACATTGACGAAACAACTACAACTCCCCTGATCAAACATTCACAACCTCCCTTCTGCCTTCTGAGATAAACATATAGGGTGTATATGAAAATATATATAACATTCGGCTATCCTGAGAAATGTTTGTCCTCAAACATAGTCTTTGAATCTTGCAGGTTTCTCAATTTTTCTTCGTGGTCTGTTTTCAATTCCATCACCTATAGGATAACCTCCTTCGCTGGCCGACTCGTCCGCTTTCCAACTTTCTTCACTCATAATATCTGGCTCAGACATTCATCATCTGCAGGTTCATCTCTATGTACGAGTTCTGGAACTTGAAATTCAGTTTCTTCATTTTCTTCGTCTATATCATCATTATCTTCATCCTCTTGATGGTTTTCATATATTTTCAGTTGTGATACATGGGCAACAGTTGTTATACTTGACCCATTTCCGTTATCCAACTTTTCCAGTCTGTAGGTATTTCCATGAAGTTTCTCCATGATCACGTAAGGTCCTCGATATTTCAACTGTGTTTTTGTGGGTTCACCTGTAGCTGTCGTGGAAGTTTTTCTTTCTACCACAATATCCCCAATTTCGTATTCTACGCCTTCATATTTCTTTTTGTCATAAAACTGTTTGTACATAGTCTGTGCTTTTTCAACATTTTCCCGTACACGTTTCCTGATATCTTTTGCTTTTGTTCATCTCTTTCTACAAAATTCTCCATTCTCGCATTTTCAAAACTTGGAGTGTATCCGTATAAACATTCGAAAGGCGAATATCCTGTAGTTTTATTCACAGCTGAATTGATTTTTCTCTCAACAACTTGTATATTTTTGCACCAGCTTTCATCTTGAAAATCTATAGAAGTAACTATAATTGGTACAATCGACTTCATTTTTATTTCGAATACTAGTTGATGTTCATTTTTCCAGGAAAAATTTCCAGTTGCCTTTGTTAAATCAGAAATCGGTCTAGCCAATAGTGCATAATTTTTCACGAATCTTCTGAAGAATCCCGTCAATCCTAAGAATCTTCTAACTTCATGCTTATTTCTTGGTGTGGCAAATTTTTCAATTGCTTCCAATTTACCTGCACCCGGTTGAAGTCCATCTGCACTTGAATCCCAGAAATTTCAAGCACTTTTTACCGAACTCACATTTATTTAGCCAAAAAGTTAGTTTAGCATTTGTTACTGCAGTGAACACTTGATATAGTTTATTTAACATATCGGACCAGTCTTTTGCACCTATCAAAATATCATCTAGGTACGATACTATTGTGTTTCTCAATGGTCCTAATACTAGAGTCATTAGTTTGGAAAATTCAAATGGCGCATTCACAAGTCCGAAACATAATCTTTGAAATTCTGCGGTACCATCCGGTGTAATGAAAGCAGTTTTCGCTTTTGATTCCTCATCTAAAGGAATCTGTAAGTATCCCGACATCAAGTCCAATGTACAAAATATTTTACACCCTGTGAGTATTTGAATACAATCATCTATATGAGGAATGGGAAAACTTTTAACAACCGTTTGACTGTTCATCTTTCGAAAGTCCACAACAAGTCTTTTCTCCCCCGAACTTTTTGGAACTAAAATAAGGGGTGATGCGTACGACGAAGTAGTGTCTCTCACGATCCCGCAATCACGCCACTCATCAACAATGTCTTTGATTATTTTGCGATTTTCAAAATTACAACGATAAGGTTTGGCCCTAACTGGTTGATTATTGTCTGGAATATTCACTTTCATAATATCTGTACAACCAAGTTCATAAATATTCAGTGCAAAACAATCACGAAATTCATTAATAAGTCTCAAGAGTCTATTAGAATAAAAAATATCGACAGATGCTTACCATCACTGATGAATAATTGTTCAGATGAATTGTTACCTCTCACTCCACCAAGACGATCTCCAGCTTTTACATCTATGTCTGAATAAGTCACTATTGGAAGAAATCCTGATTCATTCTCGATTTCCACTTCAATTAAATTCATCTTCCCTTCCTGTAATATGAAGTTTTGCTTTGCTCGAACTGTTTTCTTTCGACTTTCTTGCTTCCACTTCAAATTTCGGAACGGATCTTCATTTTTGTAACCAAAATGGAGTTTATCTCCTACACGAATATATGCTATGTTTGAAAGTTCTGTGAAACTTCTTCCAACTCTCATGTCCATTGACTGTGCATTATCCGGAACTATCAAAACATCAACTTCTTCCTGAACATCGTCCAACGTGAGCTTCATCTTGGTCATCATCGTGCAATGTGTCGGTTGATTTCCACCAAAACCATATAATTTTCGATCAATGGGAATGCATGGTAAGCCAGCATCAATCAATACTCCATGTTTCAGGGTACAAACTGCGCTACCTGGATCAATGAAACCAGAAACAGTAAAATTGTCATTTAAAATCATATAATATCACGTGTGAATTTTTCTGCTGATTCACCCTGTATGGCAATATTTTTATCATCATGTACCAATGTTTGCGTATTAACAACTGTATCATTGGAACGATTAGGTACATTTTCTGTTGAAGACTTTTCACTAGTATTCCCTGCTGTAGAACTAGCAGAGATATGTTGATACGAAGGACAATTTCTCTTCAAATGACCCGCTTCCTTACATTTATAGCAATAAAATTTCCTACGTGCACCACCTTGTACAAAATAAGTTGCACCACCCTGAAGAGTATTATCTGTAGCACCTCGTACAAAATTATTTGGATTACTCTGTACAAAATTATGAATTGAATTGTCACTTTGATATGCTTTGACAGTTCTGTCAGTTCTAGGATTTGATTTGAAAGTATTTCCATGAAACTGCGATAAATCTTGAGGCTGGTTAAATCTGCTACTACTCTGTGTTGAATGCGAGTACCATTGATTAGCACTAGCAGAAATCTTTTCAAATCGCATAATTTCATGTAAGAGTTCATCGGTATCATTGACTTTAGTGGCTATCAAACCCGGAATATTTCGTTTATTGTATAAACCGATCAGAACTTGCTCTTTGATTTCATCGAAATCATATCCAAGAGTTTGACACAATGAAACTTTATCATGAAAGTAAGAAAATATTGGTTCATTCCTACCTTGGGTTCTCCTTTTAATTTTTTCCCAAGTTTCATCTTTATTTATTTTCATATGAAAGGTTTTCTTGAACCTTACCTTGAAATCGTCAAATGTTCTAATTAGATCAGATTTTTCTAGAAACCATTTCTTTGCTGTACCTGTCAAGTGAATTTTGGCAGTTTCTAATTGAAATTCGGATGACCATTTATGCAATATTTTCGATACTTTTCAACCAGTCCATTGCTGCTTTTCCCATACATCATCAATACTATGACTAAAATCCGGCATAATATGAAATTGGGTAGGTGCCTGTACGGGTTGCACATTTTGCTTTTCCAGCAATTTCAAGAAGTTATCTTCACTGGCTAAACGATTCTGTTCCATCATAACCATCATGTGCATCAATTTGTCCATAAATTCGTTGTTCGTATTATTCTTTGGATCCTCTCGCGTATTTCCATCTCCGTTCCCATTCATTTTGTTATTCATTCAAAATGTCTACGTACTTCGCGTTCGTCTCAGTTCACCACTTCTGATTAAAGGAGTTCACCCTGTATAGCGAAGTAACATACTTGGTAGAAAGTTTGCTCCGCAGTAAAGTGTGAAAAATTCGTGTTTTCCTGAACCAAACCAGTCTTGTACCGGCCTGGAACAGAAAACTAACCCACCTGCACCATATATATTGGACACGACGTTGAAAAACCTCCCTGAAGACAAAAAATCGGATGGAAATCTAATTGGAAATTGCGATCTGGCGAGCAAGGAATCAGTCCTTGCAGGGATCGGTTCTCTGCCGAGGCCGATCTCCTGGAGGTGCTGGGGCATTGTTGTTTTCCCCTAGGTGAAGATTTATTGAAAATACCAATAATAAGTTCACTAATTTCGGCGAAATCGAATGAAAAGTCAGAAGGTTCTGGTGATGTCCCTGCTATAAAAAGGCTCAGAAAGGAGCAATTTCCCGCCCTGCCGGCTACCAAAGATACGCAGAATCAACCCTCGACATCTTATCCCTATCGTAGAAGCTCTAGACCAGTAGCATATATCGACTCTAGTAGAAAAACTGCGATAAATGTTTCAACTTCAAATAGATTCCAAAGTTTGACAAATGTCATATCAGACAGTGACATGCACCAACCGGCGAAAAATGGTCCAGCGGCTGAACCCGAATCCGAGTGCGCCTCTTCTAGCGGAGGGACCAGCCAAGTTCAAAATTGTACAGAGAGTGCCGACGACGTGAATATGGATGATGCCAACGCGACAAATACTTCACCCACAGAGCAGACTCCAGATACAATCAGAAGACAAAACGTCCCTCCTATCACAGTGAGAGATAAAACAAGTGGGTCACTGTTAATTCTTTATTAAAAAGTAATAATATTAAATTGAACAAACTGTCAAAGAATGTATTTGACGGAATCAAGATTTTCCGAACTCTCCTGAAGACTATAGAAAATATCCAGTATTTTTAAAGATCAAGGTATTCCTTTTCACACCTATAGTCTACCTGATGATAAAAATTGAGAGTAGTCTTCAGGGAGTCCCCGAATTCTTAGATTGTAACGACATCCATAACGAGCTGATTGAGAGGGTTCGCCCGGTCTCAGTGGTCCGTATGCGCAAACTGAATTCATCAAAACACCTCTGCCAATGGTATTAGTTCTCTTGGATAAAGAACAAAAACATATCTTCCAAGTCACAGATATTTTGAACGTTCAAGTGACAGCTGAGCCACAGAGACCCAGGGCCTCTGTAGGCCAATGCCACCGCTGTCAGAGATTCGGCCACTGTCAGCTTAACTATTGTGCCGTTCCCGCTTGTGTAAAGTGCAGTGAGAATCATATTACGAGGGAATGCCAAAAGTCTCGTGATGAACCGGCCAAGTGTGCGAATTGTAGTGGGGGTCACACTGCAAATTATCGGGGATGTCCCAAATGTCCTCGGCTAAGGCGCAGGGTAGACCCTGCTTCAAATCAGTACGAAAGAAGACATTTCCCCGTAAATTTGGGAAAGACACAAGCGGGGGTGTCATATGCGGCGGCTGCCCAGGGCGCCCCCCCTGCTCAATCAGCTCAAGTCACAAATAGCCCCAAAGACATTCTTTCCACTTTGGATCAAATGAGGATGCTGTTTGCACAGTTCGCAGAAGCTGCTGCAAAATTCTCAATCGGTTTTAATCCCAACTAATGGGTGGAAGGCAGCTTCCGAATTTCATCAAAGCGGTGAGTTGGAATTGTAACGGTCTTCTCCAGAACAGACTCGAGTTTATAGAGTTTCTTGTAGAGAACAACATTGATGTTGCTTTTCTGCAAGAGACTCGTCTTAATGGACAACCTGTTAGATTTCCTAACCACAAAATGCTTAGAAATGACCGAATTGGGCGTCCGGGTGGCGGTGTTGCCATTTTGGTAAAACGCTGTCATTCGCACGTGCAGCTCGGCATTTCCAATGATGATACCCATGGTATAGAATCAGTAGGTATTGTTTTCAACACGAGGAGTGGTCCTATTCGTTTAATCAGTGCCTATAACCCTCCGAACAATAGAATACTCCCTGAAGCACTCGATGTGCTTCTAATGGAAACAGATCAACCCGTTATTGTTGCAGGTGATCTGAACGCTAAGCACGTGCAGTGGAGCCGTGTTACCAACACGAATGGTAGGCGACTGTGGCAACACAGTGACAGGTATGAATACCAGGTGTTGGCTCCAGGTGAGCCGACGTTTTTGGTGCCGGTAACGGTAGACCTGATGTGCTTGACATTGCCCTGGCCAGGAATATCCCCTGGAACTGGGACATGCACGTTCTCGCCGAGTTGAGCTCTGATCACAACCCGGTTATTTTGACGCTTGAGGTGATCCACCGCCCCAGACAGATCGTCTGTGTACGAGAGTAAACTGGGAGATGTTCAGTTCACTCCTGGAGACTGCATATTGCGCTCCTGAGAGAATGAATTCTCCACTTGAGTTGGATGAGGCCGTAGCGCGTTACGAACTCACCATTAAAATGCCTTGATGGATTGCTCCCGCAGAGAACAAGCTCCCAAATACGATGATGAATTCCGCAAAGGCTTAAAATCTAATACGTGAAAGAAATAGGGCGAAAAGAGCCTTTCAAAGGAGTTTGTTTCCTGCGGACAGAATCCGGGCTAATCAGTTGAATAGGGAGGTAAGAGAAAGTATAACGGAATTTAGGCATGAAAGATTTGGCAATATACTTCAAAATCTAGAAAACAACAATCAATTATGGAAGCTTAGTAAAAATTTGAAGACTAAAAAAGCCGATCTTCCCCCTATTCACGGTGAGGGCGGAATGTGCTATGACTCTGAGTCTAAAGCTCGAGCATTTGCAGATTCGATGGAAAGGCAATTTAGGCTGAACGAGCATCCAGACGATGATCTGGATCGGGAATTTTGTTAGAAGATAGGGTTCGTCGCACCTTGAGAGAGCCAAATCGGGATGACATTCGTCCGGCTTCGCTGGATGAACTTAAGGCGCACATTAGAGGATTAAATCCTAGAAAAGCGCCTGGTTATGACGGTATTACTAATCGAATGATTAAGTATTTTCCGGATAACCAGTTGCAGTCATTGTTGAACATAATAAACAATTCGATGCGCCTTAAAAGATTTCCTCGAAGGTGGAAGCATGCCATCGTGGTGATGATTCCGAAGGAAGGACAAATCCGACCTTCCCACAAAATTATCGTCCAATCAGTCTGCTTTGCAGTTCAGCTAAGTTGGCTGAGAAAATCGTCCTGGAAAGGCTCGACGATGAAGTGGATGACAGAAATGTCCTACCGAATGAGCAGTTCGGCTTTCGCCGAGCTCACTCCACCGAGCTTCAGGTTCTGAGGCTGGTGGAAGATACCATAAATTCATTAAATACCAACAACAGCGCCCATGTTATACTTCTTGACATCAGTAAAGCGTTCGATAGAGTATGGCATGAAGGCTTGCTTTCAAAATTGATAGACTTCCACTTGCCTCTGGGTCTGGTGAAGTGGCTAAAATCATTTCTCATGGGTAGGACATTCCAAGTCAAGGTCGACAATTGTCTCTCGGATTCGAGAGCAATTGAGGCCGGCGTTCCTCAGGGGCAATATTGTCTCCTATGCTCTACGCCCTTTACACGTCAGACATACCCAGGAGTGAACACGTGAAGATTTCCCTTTACGCTGATGATACGGCCTTACTTTCTTCTTCAGCCGACCATCTGATGGGTGTCGTCTATTTGCAGAATGCATTAGACGATCTCCAGCAGTGGTATCTGGAGTGGAAAATAAGGGTGAATCCTGACAAAACGCAGGCTATTTCGATGGGTCGCAAGAGAAACAACCCAGAGAGAGGAGTGACTGTCTCTGGAAGGGAGATTAATTGGTTGGAGCAGGTCAAGTACCTCGGAGTTACATTGGATCGCCGACTCACCTGGAGGCCACACGTTAAATTGATAAAAAATAAAATACATAAGAAAATCGCATCACTCTATCCGTTAGTAAACAGGAAAAGTAAACTTTCCCTGAAAAATAAAGTTATGATCTACAAAATGGTTTTCAGACCTGTCATTTTGTATGCCTCAGCCGCTTGGGGCCAGACCTGCAGAACGAGCATTTGCGTCCTGGAACGGGCGCAAATGAAAGTTCTGCGTATGATAACGAACGCTCTGTGGTACGTGCGGAACGAACGGATACTTGAGGACTTAAATCTGCCTTCCATCAGAAGTATCATTAGAGAACGCAATCAGAGAGTATTTGATTGTGCAATAGCCCACGAGAATCCTCTTGTGAGGGAAGCAACTGATTACAATATTGACGACCCTTCGCGTTTTAAACGTCCCAGGCGCTCTCTGGAGTGATGGGCTATTTATTAATCCATACAGGGTAGTGAAAGCTGCATCCTCTCTAGAAATTAATATTTTTCAAAACATTCAGATCAAAAATTATTTCTCGGCTATTTTTGAGAATCACCACCATGGCAATGACTGGAGATTCTTCTTTAGTCCTTGTCCAATCAAAATTCAAATTTCGTGAATGGCTGTAGCCCACTTGTTTTTATGTTGAAAGAGTAAGAGCCTCCGGGTTACACTCGAATATAATAGTGATAGTAGACCCTGAATACTTCTGATTAATGTTGGAAATATTTGGTTCCTTCCAACGTTCTGTCAATTGGCTAAGCTCTGGGTAGAACTTTAATGACTAGCTTCAGCACAAATAAACTTTATTAAATGAGAAATTACAAAATTACTTGAAAAAATAAAAATACGATCTGTCACATTCACAAAACAACTACAACTCTCCTCATCAAACATTCACAACCTTCCTATCTATTAAAGTGCCTTCTGAGATAAACATATAGGGTGTATATGAAAATATTTATATAACAATAGCTCCTTTGTTTTTTAATTTGCAATTAACACACTTGAAATATATTTATTTTTAACGGGATTTGAATTCACAACACAATGAAACCGTCGCTATTTGCAAACAAATCACAGCAATCAACATAACTTGTTATTGTTTGTTCAAGTAACACTTTCTTGAATATTGTTTGATGAAAACTCATGAAATTTGTACAAGATATTTTAAAATATTTTTTCACATTTTAGTTTTGTGTCAAAAAAACGGACGATATACTTGCGAAGGATTAGACTGGAAATGTGAAGCAAGTCTTTTTGGCGTTCGGACAATAAAATATTTTTTTGTCCTCTGACCTCATCTAGTTTCCAAAGTTTTACTTGGAAAGATGAACATTTACATTGGGATAATATAATGTCGAAGAAACACTATTGTTTCCTCTAAGCTAAGCTAATCCCAACCAACTAATCTGAAATAATTGATAATGGGCCACCAAACAACAGATATTTATCACAGTTATGAAATACCTTATATTAAATGTTTAATAAATTGAATTTGATACTTGAGCTCATTATTTTCGTTGAGATTAACACTTGAACATAAAACACTATTTGTTCAGGGTTCAGCATGATCTTTTATAATCAAATCATGCTCTGGATTAATTTTGGAACGACTGGTAGAAATCGTCACGTAAGAAAAAAGCGTTATGCCCCCTCCATGCGCCTTTCTCTCTTTGTCTCTTTGTCTCTTTCTTTTATATGCGAGTCTGTGTGACAATCATCTAGCCCTTGCTCATTCGATCTGCTGTTATGATCGGATATTATACGTGGAAGTTATTTTTGTTTTTTTTTCTATTTCTGTATAACGGGTGTTTAGATGATTATATCCTTTTTTGGACATAATTTATATGTTTATCTTAATCTCAATGTGAACCATTAATCCAACTTTGTAATCAATGTCTCTAATGACTAGCCTAAAATGGAATTATCAGCAACTTTTCGTCAGTTTCATGATCAAATTGAACGGAAACACATCCACAGTCTAAAATGTTGCCGTTCAACCACATTATCTAACATAAAATACTTATGCTCTATATAGTTTTCCATATAACTCCGACTGTTATCCACTGCGATTATCCACATAATATGATAACGTGGGGCTTGCATTTTCAGCTTTCAGCCAACAAAGTGTTTATTCACTGTGCGCATGTTGATGGTGGAGTATTGGCTACAATTGCTACGTTGCCACGATTCCGTATAGTTTCCCCTATCCAGAGACATTTTGGAAGAGCGTTAAATTTTTGTATATAACAAAATATAGGGCTTACAAGATAAAAATATCGATTTTTTCCAATGATATTGCAGATAGTGGTTGAAAATTATGTGAATCTTTCAGATGAGGGAAACAAGAAAGAGGATAACAAAAATGTATAAAAACATATTTTGTCGTTTTTTATTCCCGAAATATATATTTCACACTAGCAGACCCGGCCACGCGTTGCTGTGGCTGTGGTTTTTTCTTTATTCCATTATCCCGTTATCCCCTTATCCTGTCATCCCATTATCCCTTTTTTTTGTTATCGCGTTATTCCCTTATTCCGATATCCCATTTTCCTGTTATCCCGTTTTTTCTTTATCCCGTTATCCCCTTATCCTGTCATCCCGTTTTCCCGATTTTTCGTTATCCCCGTTATCCCGTTTTCCTATTATCCCGTTTTTTATTTATCCCGTTATTCTGTTTTCCCGTTTTTCCCTCATTCTGTCATCCCGTTTTCCCGTTTTTTCGTTATATTCCCGTTATCCCGTTTTTTCTTTATCCCGTTATCCCGTTCTCAATTTATCGTACTACAATTGTTATATTCGATTGCCATCTTGCAACCCTATTGCGGATCTGTGGATAAAATAAAAAAACATAAAAATCACGATGGAAAAATAGGTGTTGATCGTAGAAGGGTGAAAATTTAGAGTTGTATGTATTTTTGAATGCCGTATCATAAAAAAATAAAAAATAAATGTTACCAAAAAAATAAAATAAAAAATTAAGGGGTGGACATCCCTTAACATTTAGGGGGATGAAAAATAGCCTATCTCTCAAGTTGGAAAAAATTACACATACATGCCAATTTTCATCGAAATCGGTTGACTTGGTGAAGAGTTCACTGGGAACAAACATCAGGACACTGGATTTATATATATTAAGATAATTTTGAAAAGGGAAACATTCTCAATTGAACATTGATAGAAAGATTTTTCTGTGAATTGAGAAATCCACGATTAAAATGAAGTTATTTTTTGTGAATGTCTAAAAAAAGGACACTGGATTTATATATATTAAGATAACTACATCTGATAGATATTCTGAAGAGGCCGTAACTCAAAAGAAAGAATCTAAAATTGAGAATTTGCATTTTTATTCAGATAGTTATTTGATTTTCTATTCCAGTCCTAATTAAGAACTCATAAAGATGAATGAGGCAAAGAAGAATGTTTTCCAAAAGAGAGTACTCACCAGAAATCATTCGTAACATTGACGCAGGAGAGACATCGCATTCACTAGGTCTTCAATACATTTTTGTCGACGAAAATCTATTTCACGCTTCCACGATCATCAGGAAGACCGGAAGAAATGGGAAACACATTTTCAAGAAGCAATCTCACTTTGCAAAGATGGAAAAAGTTAGAATCATTTCTTTTGGAGAGACACTTTGAAATTAGTGTTTTCTGACATTAAAACCTGTCATGGGGTATGATAGATTGATTTGTTGAAAATATAAACAGGATGTTCATAAAATCAGATGTGGAATCATCTGCGACTGAAAGATAAACTTTAGTCACTATCTTCCATCGTCAAGATAACCTCTTGTGGGGTATTCATGTTGAGAAGGGAAACATTCTCAATTGAACATTGATAGAAAGATTTTTCTGTGAATTGAGAAATCCACGATTAAAATGAAGTTATTTTTTGTGAATGTCTAACAGAAAACAACTACTTCCCCGGCTAAAGCCACGCTGGACATTGAACTACATCTGATAGATATTCTGAAAAGGCCCTTACTCAAAAGAAAAAATCTGAAATTGAAAATTTGCATTTTCATTCAGATAGTTATTTGATTTTCTATTCCAGTCTTAATTAAGAACTCATAAAGATGAATGAGGCAAAGAAGAATGTTTTCCAAAAGAGAGTACTCACCAGAAATCATTGACGCAGGAGAGACATCGCATTCACTAGGTCTTCAATACATTTTTGTCGACGAAAATCTATTTCACGCTTCCAAGAGGTTATCTTGACGATGGAAGATAGTGACTAAAGTTTATCTTTCAGTCGCAGATGATTCCACATCTGATTCAATGAACATCCTGTTTATATTTTCAACAAATCAATTAAGATAATATTTTGAAATATGGCTTCCATGGTAATAAAAATGACTGAAGTAAACAAAAAACCCTTATCCTCATGATTTTCAATGAATTGGCTTCACAAAACCACGACATATGTTTCACTATGCGATAACTTCTTCAGGAAGTGGTTAACAAAACTGCCATGTTTCGTTTTGATTATTTAGGTATAAAAGAAAATTGAAAATAATCAAACAATAATCTCCCTATTATCGGTATAATCTTCAATAAAACAAAGAGGAATCTTTCTAGTTAATCTGAGTCTTTATGTGTTGATTGATTTCCAATCATTCCAGAAGATCGTGTTTCGACCTTTTTTTTATACGTAACAGTTCGAGAATCGTTAGTAAAACAATGTATTCCGGTTAAGAGACAGTAGCAAAAGTTCAATGGGTCTAACCATTTGATAAAACTGTTTCTATGTTCCTATATTCGTTCCTCCATGTTCTGCCTGTTTGGCCCATGTAGAAACCATTCATACACTTCAAATTTATTGGTAAAACCTTTATTGTTCTTAATACTTTTGGCCAATTTGTTATTGGTTTTGTACGCAATATTGATATAGTTGTGTCGTTAGAATACATACATTTTCAGAAGAATATGTTTGTGATGTACCACCGGGTTATTCGCTATAAATTACCCACCACTTATCATCGTTATTATTGCCTGCAGAAAAATAAAATAAATGTAGAAGTTGTTTGGTTATGGCTGAAATTTTGATAAAATGCTACAAAGAAGAAGTATCTTGCAGATTTCAGGGGTTAAAAAAATTTAATGGGATACCCTGTGTATTATTGCATTTTTGGAATGATCTTTTTTTCCTGATTTCATAAATATACCATATGTTACTCCTATCTTATAACGTTTTTGAGTTATTAAACGTCGAATATCTTAGACTAGTTGTTACTGTAAATACCTATTCAGATTCTCTATTTCGAGTCGAAACGTGTCTTTAATGATTTGTTTGAAGGTTGTAGACGATGTGGTAACTTGATTACTCTCGTTTCGGACATCCATCGTCTCAATGGATTCAAAAGGTTTTTCACGACGTTTCGAATGCTTGTATTTGTAATCGTCTTCAGGTGAATACTGACAAGTTTAGGGGATATCCCAAGAAACTCCTAGGAGGAGTATTGAAACAACTCCAGAGAACGAAGACATCTGAAGAACAACAACAAAGCACAGTGATCTGCCTTCCGTACATCAGAGGTGTCTCCGAGAAGATCAGAAGGATCGGAAACACGTTCAACATCAAGAGCTGCGCCCAATCCGGCAGCACTTTACGGAGTTTCCTGACCAAGACCAAACCTGACAACAGAAATGAAATCAGTAAGAATTGCATTTATGAAGTTCCATGTGAATGCGGTGATTCCTACATTGGAGTGACAAAGAGGCCGTTATCGGTAAGATTGGATGAGCACAAGAAATGGACTCAACGTGGAGAAACGTTAAAATCGGGAATCGCTGACCACGCCTGGACTGAGCACCATCGAGTTCTATGGGACGACGCAAGTGTTCTACATAGAGCATTGGTTCAAACGAAAGTTCAACGAGGCCGTCTATATCGAAGCTAATAACGCCTTCAGTCAACCAAGCGTTGAGATCAAGAACGTATGGAAACCACCGATTGCTCTTTCTAGCGGGCTGCAGAGGCGCGAAACTTCACGCACAACCACACCGCGCGAAATTACACGCACCACTGCACATGGCGGAATTACACGCATCATTGCACCGGCACTCATATAAATTGGTAAGCAGCACCTAAACTTGTCAGTATTCACCTGAAGACGACTGCAGGTAAGCATTCGAAACGTCGTGAAAACCTTTTAAATCCATTAAGATGATGGACGTCCAAAACGAGAGTAATCAAATGTCTTTAATTATTAACAATGTATTTTAGAAATACCCAGAAAAATTAATTCATAGGGCTCAAGTCCAGACTGTTGGGTGGCCATTTAATACTTCCATAATTTCCTATCGATATAGGGAATACATTATTCAAATGTTCTTGAACTATGTGGGGTTGCTCCCTCTTGCATCCAAGTCATACTGGAAACCTCGGCTTCCGAAAAATTATGCAAAAGAATATTTTCTACTTCTGGGATGAGCACTTTCTGATAGGTAACTCCTGTTAATATATAATCATAAAATATAGGGCCAACAATTGTATTTCTAAAAATTCCGCACCAAACGCTACAGTTTTTCTTCCAGTTTTCTTTATTTGTTTTACCAATTTTTTCTGTTGTTTTTTTTCCCACGACCTTCGATTTTTCCCATTGAAAACTCCTGCCGTAGAAAAGGATGACTAATATTTTAGTTAGATAATCGGGATCTTCATTCAAATTTTGAATCATCTGTTGGCTAAATTCCAGCCTTTTCCTTTTATGAGTCTCTGTTGAAAGTATGTTGGATTTTGGAAAAACTTTTACCTACTTGATTTATGTAAATTAAGAAAAGCGTTGGTCCCAGAACTGACCCCTGAGGTACTCCCCTATTTTGTGTGATAAGTTGCCTTAAAGAGATACTCTTTGCGTTCGTCCAGTTAAATATGACTCAAGCCATTGGATAACAACATTTCTAAATCCATATATCTCCAATTTTTGCAACAAATGGATATGGTTATGGTTAACACAATCAAATGCCTTTGTCAGGAAAAAAAACAATAATATTAGGGTATATCAGGCTACTGTATTTTTGGTAGCATTTTATCAAAATTCAGTCATAACCACACAACTTTTACATTTAACTTTTTTTTCTCTAGGCAATAATAGAATAGAATAGATTTATTTTGCTTTTTACATCTAGGCTTAAGCACGTCAATGAACAAGAAATATTTATAATATGAATATATATATATTGGTAAATAAAACAGTTAACACGAGGACATGGAGACAAAACAAGTTTTCACGAATTTAAAAATTCTTCTACACTGTAGAAACAGTTATCTATGAGGATGTTTTTTACATTTACCTTAAAATTCCTATCATTCAAAGAGAGCAAGTCTGAACTTAACTTATTATGAAGCTTCAAATTGATAGTGTTCAATTTTGATTTAGTCAATCTCAAAAAGGGTAGAGGTAGCTGATCTTGTCTCATATTTATGAATGTCAGAAATCAAACTATAATTCCTTATATTAGAGTGTATTTCACATAAAGTTTGGTATATATATATATATATATATATATATATATATATATATATGTATATATACAGGGTGTTCCAAATTAAGTCGGCACCATTGCCAACTCCGTTATTATTGATGCTACGATTTCGGTTAAATAGGCAAACTGGTAGCACTTTTAGTGGCCTTCTCGATGCCGAAAACAAAAAAAAATTGACAGTCGCGTTGTCATAATATTTCATAAAATGATATTTTTTTCAATGGAACACACTATATTTTTACATCCATTTCGATTCATAATAACATTCTCAACAACAAAGCTCGAATCACTTTTCTTCTTAAAGTGGAAAATGAGCGACTTATGTGGAAATATTTATTTCTTTCACTAGTACAAAAAATTTCTTTGTTTTGGCGAATAGAACCTCATGATTGTCCAAACACCCAATTCCGATATTTTTCAGTCGATAGGGTGTACTTCGAAGTTGGTCCCATTTGAATTTAAAAGATGAAATCCACCCCTAAGGGTAGCAAAATGAAGGATATTGATCACTCACCCTCTGAATTCTGGTCCGTTAACTGATTCTATCAGGAATAACTTTGTACTGGGATCTTCGATTTGGATGATTCTTCTTTTATCAGATAGGGTATACCTCATAGTTTATCATATTTGGATTTCGAATGGAATTATTCACCCTTACGGGTAGAAAAATGGGGAAAAATTGATTTTTCACTTGTGAACATTGGCACACATATTATGTAGTTGACAATGACAGATCGCTAGTGTCATTATCAAAATCATTATATTCTATGAGAGGATGGAATGATATACAAAGTAATGAAATAAACTAACCAGAACAACAAAAATAATTTATATTTCAACAAATAGTAAAAGTAGATAATCATATTATTTAACTGGTAATAGTTGAAGTAAGGTTGGTAACTAAGTATTTTGGAAATAATCAAAAAATAAGTAGGTAGTAATTAGTTGATCTCAGCCACAAAAAATTTAAAAATAAAAACTTTTTAACAAAAAATTAAACCGACGAAATACGGAACTGAAAAGTAAAAAATAGAATAAACCTTCTTAGTCTCAATAACTAAGCTCCTAAACTAATGTAAGTAACTAATTTTGAGTCGGCGCCAAACGAACAATCAACGAAGGTCATTAAATTACTTCAAAAAAATTATCAGAATGTCACCGCGCAACTCGATGCCATCATTTTACGCCTTACCTAATTCAGTATCTTGTTTGTTTGGCGCCGACTCAAAATTAGTTACTTACATAAGTTTAGGAGCTTAGTTATTGAGACGAAGAAGGTTTATTTTATTCGGGGCAGCTAGTATACCTATAATAAAAATGAATGTTTGCGTAAGCTCATAACTTGACGCTGGACCGATTTGGACAATTTTTTTTCGAGAAAACGGATAACTAACCAACGGATTAATGGAAAAATGGGATAACGAGAAAACGGGATAAAGGGAAAACAGAGAAAACGGATAACAGGAAAACGAAAACGGGAAAACGTAAAAACGGAATAACGGGACAACATGATAACGGGATAACGAAAAAACGGGATAACTGAAAAATGGGATAACGGGAAAACGGGATAACGGAAAACGGGATAACCCGGTAACGGGATTGTTATTTGTAGAGTTGTTTTTTTACCGCTCCTCAGTTGTTTTACCAACCCTCAGAAGATAATGAAAACGTGTACGAATTAAGATCACGGGGGCCTTACCTTTTATAGTGGGATCCGGGAAAACGGGAAAATGGGATGCGGGTAGAGTCAAAGGCATAACCTAGATGGAACAACACAAGAAAAAACGCGGGCAAAAAAATTCTACGCGATCGAGAGTTTTCAGGATTTTTTTTAAGGAATATAGAAATTTGGACAGGACAGTCGTGTCAGCTAGTATGAATATAAAAATGTGAACTTCTATTTTTCATTTTCTAGTTTTTTGTTAGCTTCAATAATTAATAACTAATGGATTATAACAATTGAAAACATCACAATGTCATAGTCTCGTATCAAAGCGAAATAATTTTGGTGGCATTTGTTTGACAATTATCCGTCTTGAAATATTAACGGAAACTTAAAAAAAAAATTAATCAACAATAACCTCATTTTATGAAAAAAAAATTTTTTTTCATTGAGATTTTGTTCCCTCAAGTCAGTGGCGGATTTACACATTTCTACAGTATAGGCAGTTGAATTTTTGCCGCTCTCACCTCTACAATTGACAGTTCATAGATTATTTTTACAATCCAACAATTTGGTTGAGATTGCACAAGAAATAGTTTTTGGTTACTAGCCTACTCAGCCTGCTGGTAAATCCGCCACTGCCTCAAGTATCAAGGTATTACCATATTTTTTTTTATTATCCAAAATTTTTTCATTAGTATACAAAAAATTGTATACTTGTTACGGCCGGTTTTGGGATCGTAACGGTTGAGCGCTCGTCGCGAGGATCTTTATTTTCAACATCAAATTAAAATTATTCATAATTAGACTAGGCGGAATCGGCGCATGAGTACCGAAAACTATTCCACCTCAATTTTTTTATGCGATCCTCTTCAAATTGCCCTACTGATGATATGAATGCATGTTGCCATGGGGCAACCCCGTGCCATATTGTTTAAACCGAAATTGTTCAAACAATTGCAAGGAATTGTTATTTTTCAACCGGACAATTTTTTTTTATATTCTTTATTGGAATGCAAATTGAAAAGGCTCCATGACTTTTCATGATAAAGTTATTTTTTTTAGAGATATTAATTTTTAAAGGTTCGAAAAGTCTCAAATTTGGGTACTTTCGACCCATGAAAAATTTAAAAAAATATGTAAATAATTTTTTTTTATTTATACAATAGTTAATAATATTCTTGATAGATATTTGAAAAAATTTCATTGTAAGTATGCGTCGCTTATCAAACCACAACTACAATACCCGGAAAAAATATCACTAACACAGATAATGTTCAGCTACTTAGCACCGAAATTGTACAATACCATCCCTGATGAATTGAAATGTATAAATAACAACATAACATTAAAAAAACTATTGAAAAAATCTATAAAGGAAAATTTTAGACATACGATACGTTCTTTTTTTATGTATGAAACAATTTGACCACATTCAACACATTAAATAATTATTATGTAGATATCCCAATTTCATATTTATTCTTTTCGTTAATTTGTATAATATGTATTTTAATAACTGTTAAAGTTGAAATTCATATTTAGTCTTATCTTGAGTATATTGTATTAAGTATTTATAATTATTTGTTAAACTAACTAATCAAATTCCATCGATATACGTTTCGTTTGGAACAATGTATGATTTTTTAAATGAATGGGTTTTTTAAATGTAAATAAATATTATTATTATTGGAGATTTGTATTTGTATTTGTATGAACAAGGACAATAAAAGTGGTCCAAATTTTTAAAAGTTGTCGATGTTTCGAGTTTATTTATCGTCTTCTTCAGGGCTTTTTTTCGTTATTCAGACATATTATTTATCTGGTATTGGGTATCATTGATAATAAGCATTGTTGTTGCTGTTCACTGTAGGGTATTTGTCTGGTAAACTACCAGACGCCTGAATTAAAAAATCGATGTTCAATTGTTTTCATCTTAAAAAACCGTGTAATTGTAAGAAATCCTGTGCAACCAAAGCTTGTTACTGTAAAAAAAATAATATTAGTTGCATACTTCTATGTGGTTGTGATTCAGAAGACTGTAAGAATATAATATATAAAAATGATAATAAATAAATACTTATTTTTAAATTTTGATTCTTCATTTCATACTTCTACATCTATAACCTTCGTTTGAAGAAGCCATTCAATGTAATTACTTTCTGTTTTAATAACAAAAAAGTAATATAAACTGATAAAAAAGTAATTTTAATGACATGTTCCGATTCATGCTTAAATAACTTTTGTAAAATTGATTCCAGAAAAAAATTTGTTTGAAACAAATTGTAGACAATTTCATTATCAATAACATTGCTCTCTTTAACAATCTTGATAAAGTTAATAGTTTTTAAGATAAATGATGAATAATAATTCAGGACACAGAGAGGCCGATGCAGCGCATGAGTCAGAGAGAGACGGTGATACGTAAAGGTTAGCAACGCATTCTTGTGAGCGCGCGAAATTAATAATAAAAAAACAGATATAAACAATGAAATTTTTTTAAATATCCATTGAGAATATCATTAACTATTGTATAAAGAATTAAAAAAAAATATATTATTTATATTTTTTTTTATATATTTTTCATGGGTCAAAAGTACCCAAGTTTGAGATTTTTCGAACCTTTAAAAATTCATATCTCTGAAAATATTTACTATATCGTGAAAAGTCATAGGATCTTTTTAATTTGTATTTTAATAAAAAATATAAAAAAAAATTGTCCGGTTGAAAAATAACAATTCTTTGCAATTGTTTAAACAATTTCGGTTTGAACAATATGCCACGCGGTTGCCCCATGGCAACATGCATTTATATCATCAGTAAGGCAATTTGAAGAGGATCGCATGAAAAAATTGAGGTGGAATAGTTTTAGGTACTCATGCGCCGATTCCTCCTAGTCTAAATAGAGTTTCGGGAGTCGGGCCTTTTTTATTGGAAATGTCTTCCTCTTCCCTCTTCATTTAAATTTTTCATGTTTCAATAGTTTCCGAGTTATTTGCAAAAAATTCAATTTCTTTTTTTTTATCTTAATTTGTTAATAACTTGTGCAATTGTTGTTGGCATTTTTCTAGACATCTCGAAACCCATGAGCCCTTACTCATATTTTCTCGAGCTTCAGTAAGAATTTTGAGTTTGTGATCTAGACTAGTGGATAAAAGGTACGGCTGTATGGGGTCGGCTTAAGAATAGCCCCATGGTAAATCCTGCCTGTCGTAAGAGGCGACTAAAAGGATAACCGTAGGTGGAAGATGGTCTCATCGCCCGGTGAAATACCACCATATCGACTTTGTGTGCTGTGAAATGGATCATTCCATGTTTCAGTGTTCGGTCGATACTTTCCGGTCTCCCTCTTTCCTTTTCCCCAATTCCTCCTTTATTTTCAGGTGCATCCTAATAGTAATAATGATGAAATCTCCCAGAGTAAAACAATCCGGAAGCAAAATACCTCTCCATTCGGATTTCCGGGCGAGAGGTACTCGTGGGGACTCAACATTAAAGATTAATTTTTGCAACATCCGTGGACTCAACAAGAACATCAATGACGTCCACCATCACCTACAGACGAAAAAACCGGATATTCTGGCTCTAACAGAAACACAAGTAAACTCGTCCACCAACAAGGTCCATATGCTTTGTCCTGGTTACGAATTCCATTCTCGATTCAGGTTCAAAGGTGGAGTCTGCCTTTACGCTAAGGCTAACCTTTCATGCCAGCGTGAAGAGAGTTTGGAACCGAAAGACTTTGATGTGATGTGGTTCAAGCTATCTGATACCAAACTGACTAAGTTCCTCTGCTGCCTTTACCTTTCACCTAATGAACCTTCATATAACGACCTCTTTGAGTTCTTATCACTCAAACTGGACTACATTCAGGAGAACCATCCAACAGCTGAAACCATAATCATGGGAGACTTTAATGTACATAACGCTGCCTGGCTCAAATTCTCTAACAAAACAGATGATGCGGGTCGTCAAGCCGAGGCCTTCGCCATCACTCATGGTCTAGAACAACTGGTCGAGCTACCAACCCGCATCCCTGATGTCAACAACCAGTCTGCCAATACACTAGATCTTTTCCTCACCACCAATCCTGACCCGTATAGAATAGAAGTTTGTGCCCCACTTGGAAACTCTGATCACACCCTCATCTCCACAACATGCTCTTTCCATTTACCATCGAGCTGCACAATACCACCCCGTCTCATGTGGCATTACAATTCGGCCGACTGGGTAGGTCTTCGTATGTTTTTCTCAGCGTTTCCATGGAAGAGAGTTTGTTTCTCTTCAGTAGATCCAACACGATGTGCTGAGACAATTTCTGAAATCATCATGTTGGGGATGCAAACCTACATACCGAATACCGAAAGAAGAACATCATCCGATAAGACCTGGTTTAACAGAAACTGCTCTAGAGCTGTGGCTTCCAAACAGGCAGCATACCATCGATGGCTAAAAAATCCGGGTCCTGAGACCAGAGCAGCATATGTCGAGGCTAGAGGCATATGCAGAGAGACAATAGAATGCTCAAAAGATGCCTACAATGCCAAAATAAGATCAAAACTTGCTGAATGTCCTAACGGATTCCGTTCATTCTGGTCTTTCGCCAAAGCTGTGGGAAGAAACTTCACTTCCAGCTCATTTCCTCCTCTAACCAAAGAGGATGGAACACTAGCAACGACTGCCCAGGAAAAAGCCAATATCTTTGCGCACCTATTTGCTGGAAATTCCACTCTGGATTCATCGGGAAAACAACCCCCGAACATTACACCTATTGACAGTCACATGCCCGAGATCACCTTTCGCCAACGTACTATCAGAAAGATTTTGCTGGGTCTCAACACCAACAAAGCCTGTGGATCTGACGGAATCCCGCCGATTGTTCTCAAGAAATGTGCCCCCGAACCAACACCTGTTCTTTGCAAGTTGTTCAACCACTCTTACAATTTGGGGGTATTTCCGTCCAATTGGAAAATTGCAAGAGTACAGCCAGTCCCTAAAAAAGGCAAAAAGGCCCTACCTAGCAACTACAGACCTATCGCACTGCTATCTATTATTTCGAAGGTCATGGAAAAAGCCATCAACATCGAGCTCATGAAATATCTGGAAGACTCAGGAATTGTCAACGATAGGCCATATGGCTTCCGCCATCAGAGATCAACTGGTGACCTGCTCGCTTACGTCTCACATATATGGCAGCTATCTATTGAAAAGTATGGAGAAACTTTAGCTGTGGCATTAGATATCTCCAAGGCGTTCGATCGAGTTTGGCACCAGGGACTCCTCGCCAAGCTTCCGTCTTATGGCTTGCCCACTCAGCTGTGTTCTCTGCTTGCTAGTTTTCTCTCAAACAGGTCTCTCCATGTAGTGGTCGATGGAGTTTCATCTGACACTCTACTCATAAATGCTGGTGTTCCGCAAGGATCTATTCTCGCACCAACACTATTTCTACTTCACATCAACGACCTGTTGAAAGCAACTTCATGTCCAGTACACAGCTTTGCCGATGATAGTACCCTCCATACCGCTTTCTCTTCCAGGGCCCCTATATCAGCCCGTGAAACCAGAAATGAACGAGGAAGAAATGTTAATAATATAAATATGGACTTAGCAACAATTCTCGAGTGGGGATCTAATAACTTGGTAGAATTCAATGCAAACAAAACACAAGCTTGTCTTTTCTCTAGAAAAGTCGATCTCACTGTGCCTAACATAACTTTGTCAGGAGTAACCATACCACTGAAGTCATCCATATCGATGCTTGGTATTACTATCAGCAATAACCTTTCCTGGGAAAATCACGTGAGGTCCATTGCCAAAAGTGCATCCCAAAACTTGGTTTTTGTTTCGTGCCAAGAGCTATTTCACCCCCACCCAGCTGCTTATGATCTATAAGGCACAGATCCGACCTGTCCTGGAATACTGTTCCCATATTTGGAGCGCGGCACCTAAACATATCCTGAGGCTATTGGATTCTGTCCAAAAAGGGCAATTCGTCTCGTCGGTGATGCCTCGCTTACAAACTCGCTCACTTGTCTGGAACACCGTAGAAAAGTTGTCGATTTGTCTCTATTTTATAGATATTTTCATGGGCGATGCTCTTCTGAAATATCAACAATCGTTCCTGCTTTGGCAGTCTCTTCGAGATTAACCCGTCAAGTTCAGTCATCACACCCCTTCGTGGTCACTTTGGAGACCTGCAGAACATCACTTTCCAAAGACTCGTTCATCCAACGAACAGCGAGGCTTTGGAACTCATTGCCTAGGGAGGTGTTCCCCGAGGCATACAACCTCCAGAAATTTAAGAAGAACACCAACTCCTACCTTCTTTCCCTTGGTTCCCACGATGTTCTCTGAACATTACAGGATATCCCTTTTCGTGGGAACCAGAACATAAAAAAAATATATCTGAAAGACTCACCAAAATTAATTCAATAACGGGCAATGCCACATTTTTTTCAAGGGAAAAAGTGGAATTATTTTTCCATGACTAACTTGGGACATGAATGACGACAGTGTCATGTCGTTAAACTCACAAGGACTCTTTCCGAAAAAAACAACTTTGAGGTTTTGGGAACGTAAAAAATATTCAACTATGCTATTGAGAATTGTTTCCTCGAATAAAATTCAAATTGTTTACCGGAAATTAACCCATCCTGCGTTAATTAAGCATATTAATATTTCCACTCCACAGATTTACTAAACAGTACAAAAAGTCCTTGACTAAGGTTCAAACGGACTAATATTCCGGTGAAAAAAAATCGATGGCGTTTCATTAAAAATCTGGCAACAGCGTATTTATCCGCATCTATATTATAGCTGTTATTTGTTGTTGAAGATTCATACTAATTTGGTAACGTGTCGACTTGTATAGCGATCGAATCTCCTAGTAGTGATACCTGTGATCAAGTTGGTTACGAGTTCCGTTACTTTCGGACGAGTCAGTGCCTTTTTGACCTAATTAGTTGGTGCCACTTACTTTATAAGTTAGAATATGCCGAAACGTAAGTGTTAAAGAAGGTTTCATACAGTGCTTTCGTAAGGTACTGATTAAATTCGTTTGTAGCCAAACTATCAATTTCTGAGGAATCTCCTGAAACAGGTCGATTTTTAATTTCAATTTGAACATTTATAAGGGAAAATTAAATACACAGGGTGAACGAATTTTTTCAAATGGAACACCCTATACATTATTCAATTTTTGGAATCTCCATGGAAAGCTGATTTCAAAAATACATCACACATAGGGTTTGTATACAGTGGGTCCGTTAAATTCAGTGCTCTCGTAAAGTAGTGGATTAATTCGTAAAAAATTAAAGGGATGCTTTTTGGAAAGAACGCTCGAAGCCGTCGAATTCAATTTTCATTTGGGCATTCTTAGAAATTTAATTAATACATACAGAATGATTCGTGTGGGAGAAACGACGTCACCGGTATTTTTTTAATTGAAACTCCATTTTTCATTACGGAATGTGAAAAGGTGATTATGAGTATGGGTGAAATGAAAATAAAATAATAAAATCTATTTTGAAATATGAAAATACTAAATTTAATGGCAATGATAGCTTCAAACGACGATCAAATGAAATGTTCAAATTGTGCACCGTTTGCTATCTGACTATTTCCATTATTTGACAGTAGCCATAGCGACCAGAATTATTGCTAAATAGTTTTTGTGAAGTTATTTCTTTAACTAATAACATATCTTATCGTTTGTCGATACATTATTGAGTAGTAACTTTGTCATTTCATGGAAAACGATAAAATTAAATGAATGAGAAAGAATTGAAATTCTTTGCATGATAGGATTTGGAGACAGAATGCGCACCCAAAGAGAAGTAGTTGAATTGTTAAATGCAACTCATCCTGATCGGCAACCTATTAACCACAGCATGGTGAGCAAAGTTGAGCCAAAATACCGTGAATTTGGGCATGTCCGTGATCTTCCGATACAATGGTCGGAACAAGTATTTACTTTGAAATTATTTTTTTCGGTTTGAGTACTTGTGAGTACCTCTTTGGTTTTCGAAATTTTGGGAACACTTCATTATGTGGTTTTTCACACGTTATGGAATGTTTTTCGATTCTAATGACTCAGAAATACCAATATATACTTATATATATATATATATTATATATATATATATATATATATATATATGTATATATATATATATATATATATAGATATATGAATCCATCGTGATTTAAAGCTAGTTATTATGCTGATTGTTATAGCCATAACAATTTTATCAGTGAAAATAATTAGGTAAAAGATAAAAACCATTTTTCTTGGTCATTTGGTAGTGTGTCATCATACTAGAAAGTTTTAATTTAGCATGATAATGGAACTTACATGATAATGGAACTTACTTAAGTATTTGAAAAATATCTGAAATAGCGCGAGAAAAATTAGGAAAGTTGCCCCCGGAAATTGGAAAATTCGGGTTTATTAGAAATTGGGCGAAGAAAAAGACTATCGAGTCATTTATTACCAAACGAGGAAATAGCCAAGCGGTTACACTGTCGCCTACCAAGCAGAAGGTCACCGAACGAATTCCGCTCAGGGTAACATTTTATTTTATATTATAAAAACAATGGCTGGACCGATTCGCTAATTGGTTTTTTGAATGTTCTTAATACTTGGAATAAGGTTTTAAGGGAAAGAAAGGATTTTAAGAAAAGTTATTGAAAAAGTTTGCAGGAATATATAATATATAATAAAAATGAATATCTGTTTGTGGCGACATCATATCTTATATCTTGGAAAAAAATACCTCCAAATCCAACAACACGTTAGACTCGTTTCCAGTTGATCTTAACCGTTAAAATTTAGGAATAAATTACTCGAGTTCGAGAAAAGAATCCATTCATCATGGAATATTTTGGTATAGCTAATTATTCTCGAAATCCTTGCCGTGTCTTGTAGTCCAATCAATTTTTGGTAGTTCTCTCATGCAAGGCCATAAACTTCAGTAACCGGTTGAAAAGTATTCATCGGTGATTTTTTTAAGGTTCTATGGTCAAGGTACATCACATCTCAAATTATACATATTACTTGCTGGTGTACCTTGTAAATTTAACTGTATAGATTAAGTGGCTTAATTTCGTTATTGATAAATTAAAATAAAAAACCGACCCAAAAAAAATCTACTTGAAAAATAATGATGTTTGTTTTTTTTTCAGTTGCTCCAACCATGCTCTCCAATATGAAGGAGCTCCCCACAATCAAACTGGGGGATCACACCTTACAAATGGAGTTGAATGAGTTGTCACCGGAAGTACAAGAAATCGCAAGGAAGGAACTCAGGGAGACGCCAGACGTGAAAAGGGACGCGATAATAGCTCCTAGAGACCTTTCAAAAGGTAAATACCTTCTGAATGTTCTTAGGGGCGCGATAATAACACTTAGAGACCTTTTAAAAGGTAAATACCTTCTGAATGTTTGTAAGGGGCGCAATATTAACTTTTAGAGACCTTTGAAAAGGTAAATACCTTCTGAATGTTTGTAAGGGGCGCGATAATAACTCTTAGAGACCTTTAAAAGGTAAATACCTTCTGAATGTTTGTAAGGGGCGCGATAATAACTCTTAGAGACCTTTTAAAAGGGTAAATACCTTCTGAATGTTTGTAAGGGACGCGACAATAACTCTTAGATACCTTTCAAAAGGTAAATACCTTCTGAATGTTTGTAAGGGACGCATATCAACTCTTAGAGACCTTTTAAAAGACAAATACTTTCTGTATGTTTATAAGGGACGCGATAATAACTCTTAGAGACCTTTTAAAAGGTAAATACCTTCTGAATGTTTGTTTCTGAGGGGAGGGGCTGTAAAAACTGATTCCGTCAATCCTCAAGAAACGCTGTTTATTGCTCAGTTCTGAAGACATTCCGAAACACCGTTTCCTTATTAGTCCAAGAGGGAACTGCAGAAAACCTGGCCAATCGAGTAACAGAATGGAATATTTTTAAAATGTTAGTACTCACAGCAAACATAGGAAAATCATTTACTGCCTGGGCAAAAGTGATATAAGATTTTATGGCCTTTTTTTGGAAAAAGCAACCATTCCAATGTAGCAACAGATTGGTAATAGTATCATCACAAATCAACTTCCGAGTGGTCCAGTGGTCTAAGATGCTGGTTCACGATGGGTGAGCGTGGGTTCAAACCCCAGCTCGGGCAGCTTTTTTTTATTTTTTTCTTCGAAATTGAAAAATGATTTTTCTGAAATTTGGTACAGTTATATAAGCAACCATTTCGAATTTGATCACATTACAATCCAGTATGGCGGACTTCCGGTTTTTCTGGAAATGCCAGCAACTGTGTTTTTTCAAATGGAACACCATGTGTATTTTTGGGGATTTTTTGGATCGGACATCATGCTTTCTGTTCCAGAATTCATGAATTCAAAATGGCGGCTTTGAGATTTTATTCAAAATTGGTGTGTAGGAGCTTTTGGAGTCGGACATCTTGATTCCTTAGTCAAAATTCATGAATTCAAGATGACGACTTCACGATGACGATTTGTTATGTGATTATGGAATTGAATAAAAATGTTCGAAAAATAATTAAGACAAGTTTTTATACAAAAAAAAATATTTCTTCAATTGTTTGACCTAGGAGGGTAACAGATTCAAAATCTTGCCACGCAACAATACCTATTTTATATTCGCGCCAAGCTCTTGAATCTGTTACTCATAAAATCACCCAGGTCAAACAATTGAAGAAATTTTTTTCTGCATAAAAGCTTGTCTTGATTTTTTTCAATTATTTTTATTTTATTCTTTTTAGTCATTTATGAAATCCGTCATCCCATTGAATTCAGCCAAAAATTGATAATCTACGACCCCAAAAAATCCACATACCAATTTTGAATGGAATCGGACTATAATCACAAAAGTCGTCGCCATCTTGGAGCCGCCATTTCGAATTCATTAATTCTGGCAAAGAAATCATGATGTCCGATCCCAAAAATCCCCACATACTAATTTTGAATAGTATCGAACTATAATCACAAAACTCGTCCGCCATATTCGAACCGCCATTCTGTTTTTTGGCAAAAATTCCATAATGCATTGTCACCGGAATTATGAACACCTGCCAAATTTCTCGTTATTCGGAAAACTAGAAGTAGGTTAAAATTCACTTACAACATTTGAACAAAACACATATCATGTGAAATTAAATGAATGCTTGTAGAAACATTTCATTCTGCAGAATGTGTGCATCAATATTTCCCGAATCTGCGAAATATGGGCCTTGAATATCCAAAATATAACCATCAGTACCCACAATTAGGACTGGTTTGATTAAATGTCCCCCTTTGTGTTGAGAATATGATTGTTGTAATACCCGGAAGTTGCAACTTTTGTCGATTTACAAATAAGTACCATCTATATAAACTATTGCTTTTGGTTCATTGGGTTGTGTATTATACAATTGATTCGCAAAAACACTGACAACAAATTGTTCTCTTGCTATTGCGGTAAATCCTGTATTATCGGGTATGAAACGAGTCATCAAAGATTCTCGCACTTCATTTATCACTAAACTTGTTGCCTGGCGGCTTGAATAATTGAATATGATGGTTAAAAATTCCTCAGAAATACCTTGTTGGAGTTTGCATAAGAATGCCAATAAATCTTTTTTAGAAATATGTCTCTCACCTCTATCTTATAAGTCCCCAAACTGTTCTTTTGTGAGCCGAGCAATGGATTTGAATTCTTCATCAGAAAAATTTTTCTCGTCTACGTAATCCAATTTACGCTTAGCGACAGTTCTGAGTTCGTTTAATAATGATTGAAGTTTCTGACCTTTCAGTGCGTGAGGTCTATCGATATATCTTCATAGAAACCCACGATCATCAAGATTAATTCTACAGGAACGGGTATTTTCTGGTATATAGATGTTCTGATTTATGAACACGTTGACTCTGCATTCTATTGTGAGTCTTTGAGGATCAGCTACACCATTACAAATGAGACACGTATGCCTTGAGGATTGTGTTAAAATTTTCAATCTCAAACATGATTTTCTTGAAAGTGATGCATCTCTTGAATAATTGATTGGTTGCATGTCAAACAGATTAAATATCCAACAATTTCTGCGACATGTGGAAGTCTCGTTTCAATTCATTTGGTTCTCCATCGAGTCGCGCCATATTTTGTGTATTGAATATAACATCACACGTAAAACAATTCACTCGGTGACGATTAGCCATTTTTTCAATATTACAGGATATCCCTTTTCGTGGGAACCAGAACATAAAAAAAAAAAAAAAAAATTCAATGAGAACTTAACATATGCAATGATTGCAAAATGACAATTCAGTATTTGTTAAACATATGGATATGGTTGCTATATGTCATTGAAAACCAGAGCCATTCTAACCAAACTAAAGTTGCAGCTAGTCCATCTCCTCTCCAAGTGTAGTTACTTTCCGAATGAACTTAGTGTCGGGATAGAATATATTACTTAGAGTGAACATTTTATGGCAAAGGCTTACAAATGGAGAGTGTGAGTCCATATTTTTTCGTAATGAAGAAAGCATTTATATGAGATTATATTGGCCACAAATGGTTCACAGCAGGCTACTAAACATGTATTCCTTTCCATATACAGGAAGTTTCAATTACCAATTAATCGAAATTTCACCACCAATTGAGGTGTGAATTCGAGAAACGAGTATGTTTGGCGAATTGGTAGTTTTGCTAGTCATTGGTGAGAAGTCGATTGTGGTTTATTCTAAAATTCCATATGCAACATATATCTAGAATCTAGAATTTCTCCAAGGATTATTGAAATTTATTGTTGTTATGCGAATGTGATACACTCTGTATAGGTTTTCTGTACGAATATTCGCCAAAAAAAAAAACTTCCCGAGCACCTTAGCCCACTTGACCACTAGGAAGTTAATTTGTGTTGAAACTATTACCAATCTGTTGAAACATTGGTATGGTTGCTTTTTCCGAAAAAACTTATGCACCACTTTTGCCCAGGCAGTCAATGATTTTTCTCATGTTTGCTGTGAGTACTAACATTTTAAAAATATTTCATTCTGTTACTCTATAAAGCTTACTAGTATATCTAAACTGTTTCACTAATATTCGTGAGACCTACATATCTATTTTTCACGTATATAAAACTGACTGACTTTGGATATTTCATATCACAACTGTACTATTGTTGAAAAAGGCATAACAAAACTATCAATTTCATTTTTTCAAGATTGTGCTGGAGTTATTAAATATTAGGTTGACAAACACGCACTTAGAATCACTATTTTGCTATTTTCTGGCACTAAAATAATTTCTCTGAGGTATTTCCTATCTCAACTGTACTATTGTTGGAAAATGCATACTGAAAAACTAAATTCCTTCATTTCAAGCGATTGGGCTGGGGTTATTAAATACTAGGTTGACGAAAACGCATTCCAATCAATATTTTGCCATTTCCTGGCTCTAAAAAAATTATCTTTGGGTATTTCCTATCACAATTGTACTATTGTTGAAAAATGCATAATAAAAACTGAATTATTTTCATTTCAAGGGATTGTGCTGGAGTTATTAAATACTAGAGTGACGAAAACGCATTTCAATTCATTATTTTGCCATTTCCTGGCTCTAAAAAACTTTGTCTTTGGATATTTCATTCCACGACTGTACTACTGTTGAAGTATGCATAACAAAACCATTAATTATATTTATTTCAAGTGATTGTGCTGGCTGTAAAATAATTTATCTGAGGGTATTTCCTATCACAACTGTACTATTGTTGGAAAATGCATGTTGAAAAACTAAATTCCTTTCATTTCAAGCGGTTGTGCTGGGGTTATTGAATAGTAGGTTGATGAAAACGCATTTCTAATCATTATTTTGCTATTTCGTGGCTCTACAATAAATTATCTTCGAGCATTTCCTATCACAACAAAATTTTGATTCATTATTGTGTCATATTCCGGCTCTAAAAATCTTATTCTTCGGATATTTACCATAACTGCTGTACTATTGTTGGAAAGTGCATAATAAAACTCTCAATTATATTTATTTCAAGCGATTGTGCTGGAGTTATCAAATGGTACTTTGACGAAATCTCATTTTTAAATCATTATTTTGCCATTTCGTGACAATAGAAAATTTTGAATCACTATTTTAAATAAAAAACAACAGTCTTATTATTTCAAGCGAAAAGGCATTGACAACAATAATACAGATCTGGAATAAGATTATAGGCATATAGTTCCAGTCGACCAGCACAAAATAAAACCGATATGCGCGATGGATAATCAAGTATTTAACTGGATCACTGAATAATGTTGTAGTCCAGTCAAATACCTGATCATACATCGCGCATATACTTGGCAATCGCTGAAAATGTGTTGATTTTTGCTAAAAAATATCATTCTTAATTCCAAGTAGGAATTTTCGAGAATTTTAGATATTGCATGCGAATTCGGCTCTCGTAAAACATTCAAATTCGCTCGAATTCAAATTATTTTTATACCATTCGAGAGCTTGTAAAAAGTTAGAAAATTGAGCGTTTGAATCAATTCCATACCTATTTTGGGTAAAAAGTTATAAATAGTTGTGCCAGCTTAACAGTTAAGCTAGCACAACACCATTTTTTCGCTAACCACTTGAGTTAGAAAATTTCGGTTTGTGTTAGAAAATAGTTAATAAATAGTTATTGAATACTGGATGATTTTCAATTGATTGTGCCAAAACGGGTGTCAGTTTTATATACGCCTATTTTTCGATTCTTGAGTGAATATTTGTTAGATTCCCAGTGTCATTTGTCAGACATTCAATAACTTTGTGGAAACTTCTGTCACGATATTAATACCATAAAAAAAACATCATAACCCTCTCCCCTTTTTTATTGCCCTATCCAAGGCCTTCGACTGTATATCGCATGATAAACTAGTAGGAAAATTAAACTTATACGGTGTGCGGGGGGTACCTCTGAAACTTATAAAATCCTATCTCACTAACAGAATTCAGTGTGTAGCCATAGAGAACAATTTCTCTGAATTCCAGAACATAAACCACGGAGTCCCGCAGGGAAGTGTATTGGGACCACTGTTGTTTCTTATCTACCTCAACGATATTTTTCACTATATGTCGCCCTCTGGATGTATTCGTTTTGCAGATGACACCACCTTAATTGAAACACATTGCAACCCTATCACACTCAACAATCTTACTGAGCAAGCTAAAAACAAGGCTCATATTTGGTTCAGTTTAAATATTCTTAAATTAAATCAAGAAAAAACCCAAAAAAAATTCTTCTCTGCAAACAACTATTTTACCTCGAATAACTCAGTCAACCTGTTAGGTATTGTGCTAGACGACAGGTTAAAATGGAGTGCCCACATTGATCATTTATGCAAAAAACTCTCCACCCAATTATTCCTATTGAGACAACTAAAAAAAGTATTGAGCATTCCAATATTAATAACTTTCTACCATTCTCTCTTTCACTCGCACCTCAACTATGGTACTATTCTCTGGGGCAACTCAACACACTCAATTAGAGTATTTAGACTACAAAAAAGGCGCTAAGGATCATAGATGGTGCAACCTTCCATGCCCACTGTCAGCCACTATTCAAGAAATTCAGAATTTTACCAGTTCCTTGTGTCTATATCTATCAAACTCTACTGGATATTTTTACTAATATAACTCTGTACTCAACTAATGCTGATGTCCACAACCATGCTACAAGATCATCGAATGAACTCAGAACTCCCAAATTCAGATTGTCTGTCACAGAGCAAAATTCTATAAATGTCAGAATTTTCAATAAATTACCAGCATCTGTAAAATCATTGAATTTCAGCCAATTCAAGGAATGTGTAAAGAACCATTTACTATTATATTGTTTTTACTCAATAGAGGAATTCCTATCATTTAACCATGAATGCATGTTACTCACCCCAACTACATAACCGTAGCGCAATGAAAATATTTATATTAAAAATTCCAAAACAATAAAACCCGCTTAAGGGGCATGTCTAATACAATCCATGTTGTGATTGTTTTGTTGTGTTGTTTCAAAACTTTTAAACATTTGTTTCAAAACTTTTAAACATTTGTAGTTACATATATATGTAATTCTGTCCTGTTCATTTTATTTGTAATGACTAATTTTATTACTTGTGATTTTAACTATTTTAATTTTTGTACTTTGACATGCTACAAACATAATTTTATGTAACGTGGTTAAATGATAAATTCTATTCTATTCTATTGTCGAAGCATTCATGTTTTTTTTTTATTCTCACAAAATCTGTATATTTCAACCACAAATAAATTGAAACAACTCAGTACTTACTCATTTTCGTTTTTCAGAGGAAAAAGACTTAAAATTACCATTAGATAACGATATATGGCTGGTGAGGTTCCTTAGGCCTTGCAAGTTTTATCCAGAAAGTGCCTTAGAATCGGTAAGTACAATCAATACTTACCTCGTTGTTTTTTTTACATTTCTATAGGAAATAAATGATGTAGCAAATCCGTAACTTTTTTCTAGCAATTTACTCTGGCCAAACCCTTCCTAATAGTTTTTCCGTATTATTTTCAGATAAAAAGGTATTACGCTTTCAAAGTGAAACATTCAGACATGTACGATGGTCTAATGCCTAGCACCGAAAGGAATATTTTTCAGCAGGATATTTTAACTGTACAACCCAACAGGGACCAGTTTGGCAGGAGAATGTTGATAGTAGAATTAGGAAGTGAGTATATTTTCCTTAAAATAACAACAACAAAAATGTGCGTTCGAACTTTCGCTTGGTAGAACGGTGATAAGCTCAAGTGTTTCTACAGCATCTCGACATTGAACCCAGTAGGATATCTGCCTGATATTGTCTTATTGACTCCCAGATGACCTTCTGATTTTCCCTCCCCCATGAATTTTCTTCAAGACTTCATTTATCCTCTTCCCTGGGCAAAACCGATTGGGAAATTGATGACCTCTCCATTTAGCTGACATTTTCCACAACTCCACTGTACCCCCATTGCCATAAAGATTAATCCATAAATAAATTCATTTTCAACTTCAGTCTTTTTTGCTAAAAAAGTTAATCTTTTTCAATAATGTAACTAACATTTTCAAAATGTCTACCGGGTGATTCTCCGAAGTGGCTCACCCCTGCAACTTTTTTATTATTGGAGATAGAAAAACGAAATTTGGAGGTTGTGTATTATAGTTCAATTTACATGTTTTGACATATTTACTTGCTTTGCCGTACTTCCGGTTTGACCGGAAATGACCCAAACTTTTGATTTTTAAATGGAACATCGTATATATTTTTACTTATTTCGATCGAGAATGACATTCTAAATCCAACAACACCTCCATTGTCAATATTTGACGAATAAAGTCATTTTTATTCCAATTTTTATTTTTCGATCGAGAATGCCATGGATCGTGTAAATCGCTTCATTCTTGATCAAGTAACATGGGAAAAATACGACTTCGAGGCTTATGGATTCACAGTCATTTTAAGAATTATTTATTTAGTCGCAAATTAGTCCATTGGGGTTCTAAATTTTCAAAATGACCTCCTTGATCACGGCAAAATTAAACTTTTTCAATTTCTGCGCGCACCAAATTGATTAGCTGTTCTGCAGTGATGTTCTGGAATGCCACCCCCACTTTATACTCCAGTTCTTCACGAGTAGCTGATGCTTTGTTATACACCTGATTTTTAATTGTTCCTCAGAAAAAAAATCTAGCGGAGTAAGATCTAGTGATCTTGAATATGAAAAAGAAATAATTCATTATGAAAAAATATGACAACTTAAGAATGTACCTCGCAGGCCACTGAATAGGTCCATAAGTGCCAATCCACTTTTCTGGGAAGGTACGTGTTCCCTTACGACTTGAGAATTGTGAGGTGGCGCTCCATCCTGTTGAAAATAGATATCAACTTGGTTAGCCAGTGGCAAATCTTCAATGAAATCATTTATTTGATTTCTAAGGAACTGTAGATATCTTTCCGCAGTAAGTTGTCCGTCGAAAATTATTGGTCCCAAAAGTTTTCCTCCGATAATACCATCCAGCAATTGAAACCAAATCACTCTTGAAAATTTCCTTCTTGCATCAGATGTAAAGTTACTGAATCGAGTTTCATCTGAATAAATAATTTTAAAAGGAAAACGTACATCTTCTCTGTAGTCAGTCAAAAACCAGTTGCAATAAGTTAATCTTCGATTGTGGTCGTTATCGTGAAGATGTTGGTGTAGTGGTACTTGAATGATCGATAATTATATTTGTGAAGAATTCTCCAAACGGACGAATAACTTATATCACACTCAGAAACAATTTGGCGAATTGACGCCGTACAATTCACTTCAACATAGGCCAACACGTCTACTTCTTTTTCTTCACTGAAGATAAAGTTGATCTGGTTCATTTCGCATTTTCCTTTCCAGTTTTGGAAAATAATGCCGAGTGGGATGGCGACGATTAGGTAATCTCTGAGCATAAATTCGAGCTGCATCAGTTGCATTCTTCTTTGCTTCTCCGTAAATCAGAAACATGTCAATTTTCTCGTTTCTAGTATAATTTTCCATATCAAATTATAAACAACGCAACAAATAAATTTTCAAAAGTGACAGCATATTTATCAGCCATTTGTTTAGGTAGTCCTAGCAACAGCTTCAATTGTTTGTCACGGATAACTAGAATAACAGGACTTAGTGCATAAATATACCGAATACGTATTATTTGTTATTAGGTATAATCGCTTCCTGCAATTATTCAGAAAAATAGAGAAAATAAAGTAAAAGTGTGTGGTATCAAATTATTCGTAAGAAAAGGATCTTTCACAAAAAGCCGATGGCCATCCCCTTTCCATTTGAAAAAATCAAGTTAACTGGAAAAATTCATATTTGCGACGTTTAAATAATTCTTAAAACGACTGTGAAGTCATAAGTCTCAAAGTCGTATTTTTCCCATGTTACTTGATCAAGAGTGAAGCGATTCGCACGATCTACGGCATTCTAGATCGAAAAATAAAAATTGGAATAAAAATGACTTTATTTGTCAAATATACGATGCTGTAATGTATTGTCTATGAAAATTAAGGATCTATCTATTTATTGGAGTATCATGTGGTCCCAAATCAATTCGTGTCACCGAACGTTTCAAAAAAACCGTTGCTGAAAAACTGTTGCTGCTGTCACACCTGTCTATAATGGCATTTTGTCATAGGCTCAATAATATGCATTGCGTTAACGGAAACATAGGCGTTTGGTGAGGAAGTGTAATTTTTCTATTCCTTTTGTCGATCTTCATTGTCGATTTTCATCGTGTGACAGCCGTGTTTATCGGAAACAACCTGTATTAATTTGTGTACAAGCAAAAACATGCCTTATCGAATAATTTTAATAATTGTGAATGTGTTGCGATTGATTCACATCCAATTACTTCACACTCTCTTCCATAAACGGTTTATGTCAATTAACTCGATATCTGTTATTAATCGAGTGTTGTTTCTAATAAGGAAAATAGCTGCAGTGATTCATATTGAAAGTTTGTGTGAAATCGTTCCAAATTGTTAACCATTGACCGGGAAGTTTCCGAAACAACAAATATAAACGGAGAGCTGGCAACGAAAATAAAAAAACTTTTTAACAAAAAATTAAAACGACGAAATAATTAACTGAAAAGCGAAAAATAAAATAAACCTTGGTCTTAATGATAACTGAGCTCCTAAACTAATGTAACTAATTTTGAGTCGGCGCCAAACAAACAATTATCAAAGATCATTATATTATTTTACGCTTTACCTAATTCAATTGCTAATTTGTTTGGCGCCGACTCAAAATTAGTTACTCGTATTAGTTTGGGAGCTCAATTATCATTAAGACTAAGAAGGTTTATTTTATTTTTTGCTTTTCAGTTGATTTTTTCGTCGGTTTGATTTTTTGTTAAAAAGTTTTTATTTTTAAATTTTTTGTGGCTGAAATTTACTAATTACTACCTACTTAATTTTGTATCACTTCCAAAATACTTACTTACCTAGCTTACTTCAACTATTAACTGTTGAATAATATGATTATCTCCTTTAACTATTCATTGTTATATAATATAAATTATTTTTGAAAGTTCTGATCAGTTGATTTCATCACTTTGTATATAATTCCATCCTTTCATAGAATGTAATTATTGTGATGGATGTAGGAGAATCTGTCATTGTCAACTACATATGTGTGCCAATGTTCACAAGTGAAAAATCAATCATCCCCTATTTTTCTACCCATAGGGGTGGATCATTTCATTCCAAATTGAAATATGATCAGCTATGAGGTATACCCTATCCAAATCAATTATTTTTGACTTTTTAGTGCATTTGAATAAAAGCTTGTTTTTGAAAAGGTTTTTGATAAGTTATTTTATTTTGCCCTTTTTAATACTTAAGTACGCCTTAATATATGCATTTTTGTGAAAGCTTCGTTATTATGAGGCCTCTTTCCTGTAATTTCTGAGCTATTTAGAACTTCAATGAGGAGACCATCTGAAGATTAACTCATCCGCCATTTTGGAGCTGCCATCGTCAATTTATTAATTTTAACTAAAAATCAATAACCTAAATTCATAATCTCCGACCCCAAAAACTCCGACATACCAATTTTGAATCGAATCGGGCCATTATTACAAAACTCCTCCGCCATCTTGAATTTGTGAATTTTGATAAAAAATTCATAATATGCGACCCCGAAATCTCCCAGATCTTGGAGCCGCCATTCCAATTTGCTGAATTTTGAATCAAAATTCATAATCTTCGGCCCTGGAAACCTCCACATACCAATTTAGAATCGAATCGGGCCATAAACCTAAATCTCGTTCGCCAAATTCCATAAGCCGCCATTTAAATTTCTTAAATTTTGATAAAAAATTCATAATCTCCGACATTGAAAACTCCCACATACCAATTTTGAATCGAATCGGACCATAATCACAAAACTTGTCCGCCATCTTGGAACTGCCATCTTGAATTTTGTAGTTTTGACAAAAAATTCAAAATTTCCGTTCCCCCGAACACCCACACATACCAATTTTGAATCGAATCGTACCATAGTCACAAAACTCATCCGCCATCTTAGATCCGCCATTTCGTTTTTTCATTTCATAATGCCAATAAATCTTTTTTTTATATTTCCATTGTTCAAATTATTAGTTGAAATTTATTTTTTCTTTAAAAATCATAATTGGCATTTCTCAATAGGGTAACGAAAAATATGTTTTTGTATCAATAATTCCATTGTTTATTGATTCAACAATTTGTTATAAACAAATTCTAACTAACATAATATTTTTTTTCTATAAGTAATTGAAATTACAGAAACAGCCATAGGTAACAAAATACTGAAAAAAATATATTTTAATCTTTTATAACACTTTCCAATATTACACGCTACCGACGTTTGTTACATAGAGCTGTTTCTGTTATTTCAATTACTTTTAGAAAAAAAATATGTGAATCAGAATTTGTTTATAACAAATTGTTAAATCAATAAACAATGAAATAATTGTTACCCTATTGAGAAATTCCAATAATGATTTTTAAAGAAAAAATAGTTTGCTAACTAAATATTTAAACAAAGGAAATATAAAAAAAACGAGTATAAACAATCAAAAAATATTTTTAAGATTTAAAAAAATATTTTTTTTATCATGACAATAAAATGGTCAAAAATATTTTTTTTATATAGTAAATTAAAGTATATAGTCTATTTGTTTATAAATAATTTATTAACAAATGACGCAAAAAAAATTATCCAGCCTTACTTAATGCCATTGTTAGCTGCGAAAACGGCAATAACATAACATTTATTTAAAAAAAAATTAACATATTTTTTTGAATATTTCATTAATTTTTAACTTTGAACAATTATAATAAACAAAATAAAAAACTTTTATCATGTGATCTTCTTAAGTATATATACAAGAAAGGAACTTTTTGAAAAATCAACATAAGAATTTCTTCCCAACGGAACTTTATTCTTTCAAGTGTTTAGATGGCAGCACAATTTTTCCAAATGTTTAAATTGATATTCAATACTATAAGAAAAAAAGCATGTGGTATACTCTTTTCAGCAGCGATGTTAAATCGGCGTTAAATTAAAATTATAAATAATAGAGATGGAGTTCCAGGAGTTGGGACTTTTTTATTGGAAATTTCCTCCTCTTTAAGAAACTTCTTTTCAAATTTCTTAATTATCAATAGTTTTTGAATTATTAGCGAAAAGTTGAAATTTTTTTTTTCCTCTTAATTTGTTAATAACGATTGCAATTGCTGTAAAATCATCGAAATTCATTTTTCTACACATCGTTTCGAATCCAATGAGCTATCGCTCATATTTGTTGATTATCGAAATATTTGTTTACCGAAGTTACCGATTATTTGCTCTTTCATGTTCCATTTACGGCAATGAAAACCAATTACAAATCTGACCAATATCACTTCCGTTCCTTAATTTTTCAGATAAATGGAAATGCAGTGAAGTGAGTCTAGACGAAGTATTCAAAGGCTGTGTTCTCTTCCTAGAAGCCGCCATGTTGGAGCCGGAAACCCAAGTCTGCGGCGCCGTAGTCTTTTTGGACATGGACGGCCTTTCTCTTTCCCAAACTACTAAATTCACGCCAAGTTTTGCCAAGAAGCTACTGGACTGGTTACAGGTAAGAACTCAAAGTAGCGTGCATTGTTGAAAATCTAGGAGACTTTTGGAGTCTTTGGTACGGTTTTCGATGGAAACATTCAACTACACTGAAATCCCAGGGCTCAATAGCTGTCTCAACTTCCCATTAAATAACGTAGATTAGATAGGTTACAAATTACGCGTGCCAAATAACTTCTTTGTGAGAATCAATAAGCCATAGCCCACCTGTGGAATATTATTGTTCGGTCACAATTTCTGAATCGTCTTTTGCACACGTCACATCAGGTATATTCATGTATTTCTCGTCTGGTCTCTGTTATTTGGAAGTAGTAACATCATCTCAAGACCAAATTTCGAATCTTCGATTATTGATCGAGTCAAGTCAATAAAATCATTATTAAAAAAAACTCTTTAAAGACAAGCTTTTATTCAAATGCGCAAAAAAGTTGAAAATAATTGCTTTGGATGTGCGACGTATGTCGAGTATGTCGCTTCCTACGAGTCGGGGGTCAGATGAGGATATTATAAAAGATGTAGCTCGCCAAAGCGGTATCAAAACAGGTTTCATGCGTTTTTCACGCACGATGGGCCGTTCGAATAACAGCGTTGTGAAGATTCCGCAATTTTGTTCCTGCTCGTGTCACAAGTGATGCAGTATCTCTTAAACTATCTGAAATTCTGAAGAAAAACATATTTCTGCACCCACCGAGAAAAAGTGGTACTGGAATTAATTAGCATTTGTAAATTTTCGATTTTTGTTAACTTTCTCTCGATCATAGGAGAAAAAATGGCAGAAAATAGAAGACTTAAGAATCCGGCAAGTTTCGTTTTGTATGAAGAAGATCTCGGTCAATACCTTACGTAAAAAAAGGGACACAACCTAATTCAATTTGACCAAGATTGCTATCCGAATTGAGAAAGTCAGCTTTTTTCAAAGTATATTCCTTTCATTATTCATCATTCAATTCATTCATTTTCTCTTCATCTACAATATGTGATCATTGTTCTGTGGACAAGTTTAGTTGTTCCACAACGGGAATGGCATCAAGAAAACACAACTTATGGTCCGAGTTGAGGCTGCCAACACCATAAAAAAATCACTACATGTTTGCTGCACATGAGTAAAAATCGTATTCCTCGTTTATGTACATTGAAAAGAAGACAAATGGCAATTTTTCGTGCGAAAAAGTGTTAAAACACGTGATTATTGGTATGTGCTCTTTCGATTGGTGAAATGGTGAATGTTGGGTGTTCCTAGTAGCCGAAAATAACGCTGAAAAATTTCCTTTTTTCGACATTTTAATGGAAATAGGAGACATTTGTTAGGAATAAATAATAGTTTGAAGAAACTAAAAAACACGCTTTTATAGAAAACCAGACTAAAAAAATTAAAAATAAGAAAAAAAAAATATTTTATTTAAAAAAAGCGTGGGGTGCATGGTATCGCCTCGGTGTGTAATGTACTATATAATTATTGATACCATGCACCCCACGCTTTTTTTTAAATAAAATACATTTTTTTCTTATTTTTAATTTTTTTGTCTGTTTCTATAAAGCGTATTTTTTAGTTTTTCAAACTATTATTTATTTCTTTTTTTAGTGTGGTTCATTTATAAAATATATTTTTTTTTTGCAAATTAAAAAATGGAATAATCTTAACAAACTAGGTAATCATAATCTCCGACCCCAAAAACCCCCACATACCAATTTTGAATAGAATCAGACCATAATCACAAAACTCGGCCGCCATTTTGAAGCCGATATCTTGAATTTTCCAATTTTCACAAAAGAATCATAATATTCGACCCCAAAAACCCCCACATACCAATTTTGAATAGAATCAGACCATAATCACAAAACTCGGCCGCCATTTTCAAGCCGCCATCTTGAATTTTCCAATTTTCACAAGAGAATCATAATATTCGACCCCAAAAACCCCCACATACAAATTTTGAGTAGAATCAGACCATAATCACAAAACTCGGCCGCCATCTTGAATTTTCCAATTTTCACAAAGGAATCATAATATTCGAACCCAAAAACCCCCACATACCAATTTTGAATAGAATCAGACCATAATTACAAAACTCGGCCGCCATTTTAAAGCCGCCATCTCGAATTTTTCAATTTTTACAAAAGAATCATAATATTCGACCCCAAAAACCCCCACATACCAATTTTGAATAGAATCAGACCATAATCACAAAACTCGTCCACCATTTTGAAGCCGCCATCTTGAATTTTCCAATTTTTACAAAAGAATCATAATATTCCCGACCCCAAAAACCCCCACATACCAATTTTGAATAGAATCAGACCATAATCACAAAACTCGGCCGCCATTTTAAAGCCGTCATCTTGAATTTTTCAATTTTTACAAAAGAATCATAATATTCGACCCCAAAAACCCCCACATACCAATTTTGAATAGAATCAGACCATAATCACAAAACTCGGCCGCCATTTTAAAGCCGCCATCTCGAATTTTTCAATTTTTACAAAAGAATCATAATATTCGACCCCAAAAACCCCCACATACCAATTTTGAATAGAATCAGACCATAATCACAAAACTCGGCCGCCATTTTAAAGCCGTCATCTTGAATTTTCCAATTTTTACAAAAGAATCATAATATTCGACCCCAAAACCCCCACTACCAATTTTGAATAGAATCAGACCATAATTACAAACTCGCCGCCATTTTAAAGCCGCCATCTCGAATTTTTCAATTTTACAAAAGAATCATAATATTGACCCCAAAACCCCACATACCAATTTGAATAAATCAGACCATAATCACAAAACTCTCGCCATTTTAAAGCCGCATCTTGAATTTTCAAATTTTACAAAGAATCATATATTCGACCCCAAAACCCCACATACCAATTTTGAATAGAATCAGACCATAATCAAAACTCGGCCGCCATTTTAAAGCCGCATCTTGAATTTTCAATTTTACAAAAGAATTAATATTTACCCCAAAACCCCAAAACCCACATACCAATTTTGAATAGAATCAGACCATACCAAAACTCGCCACCATTTTAGCCGCCTCTGAATTTTTCAATTTTACAAAACATAATTCGACCCGAAAACCCTCAATACCAAATTTGAATAAATCGCCATAATCACAAACCGCCGCCATTTTAAAGCCGATCTTGAATTTTCAATTTTAACAAAGAATCATAATATTGACCCAAAACCCCACATACCAATTTTGAATAGAATCAGACCATAATCACAAAACTCGCCACCATTTTGGGGCCGCATTTGAATTTTCAATTTTACAAAGAATCATAATATTGACCCCAAAACCCCACATACCAATTTGAATAGAATCAGACCATAATCACAAAACTCGCCCCATTTTAAGCCGCCATCTTGAATTTTCAATTTTACAAAAACATAATTTCGACCAAAACCCCCAGATACCAATTTGAAGAATCAGACCATAATTACAAAACTGGCCGCCATTTTAAAGCCGCCATCTTGAATTTTCAATTTTACAAAGAATCATAATTCGACCCAAAACCCCCACATACCAATTTTGAATAGAATCAGACCATAATCACAAACTCGTCCACCATTTGGGGCCGCCATTTGAATTTTCAATTTTACAAAGAATCATAATATTCGACCCCAAAACCCCACATACCAATTTTGAATAGAATCAGACCATAATCACAAACTCGGCCGCCATTTAAAGCCGTCATCTTGAATTTTCCAATTTTACAAAAGAATCATAATATTCGACCCCAAAACCCCACATACCAATTTTGAATAGAATCAGACCATAATTACAAAACTCGCCGCCATTTTAAAGCCGCCATCTCGAATTTTCAATTTTACAGAAGAATCATAATATTCGACCCCAAAACCCCACATACCAATTTTGAATAGAATCAGACCATAATCACAAAACTCGGCCGCCATTTTAAAGCCGTCATCTTGAATTTTCAATTTTTACAAAAGAATCATAATATTCGACCCCAAAAACCCCCACATACCAATTTTGAATAGAATCGGGCCATAATCACAAAACTCGGCCGCCATTTTAAAGCCGCCATCTTGAATTTTTCAATTTTTACAAAAGAATCATAATATTCGACCTCAAAAACCCCCACATACCAATTTTGAATAGAATCAGACCATAATCACAAAACTCGTCCACCATTTTGGGGCCGCCATTTCGAATTTTCCAATTTTACAAAAGAATCATAATCTCCGACCACAAAAACCCTCAGATACCAATTTTAAAGCGAATCGGACCATAATCACAAAACTCGTACGCCATATTGGAGCCGCCATTTTGTTTTTTCTTCACACAAAAATTTCTTAATGATTGTCCCCGAATTATGTACACTGCCAAATTTCAAATCATTCGGACGTCTGGAAGTGGGTCAAAATCGCGCCCAAAGGAGTCGGTTACAAACAAACAAACAAACAAACAAACAAACATACAAGTGAAGCTAATATAAAGCGTGTAAAAACAAATAACATCATCAATAACAAACCAAGGTTTTTGAATAGGTTATATTTTTTTATGAGCTAAGGTAACTGTAGATTTTCACCTAAACTTCAACGGATACCGGACATTGACGTTGACCTATTTAATCTTTTAGAAGGTGCTTTGAATAACACCACTAAACTCAATTCAATTCAATTTTTATTTAATCCATAGAGCTGTGAGGCTATCGGACAAGTCAGATACAAACACGGTTTACATAAAGTGTATAAGATAAGATATAAAATATAGGGAAACAAAACATTTTATCTAAATCTATGAAAAAATTCATTTATGTTATAGGGGCAGAGGGCGAGGTTAGTCTTTTTATCTCTTTTTTGAATGTGTGCACTCTTTCTATCAATTTTAGTTCTTCAGGAAAAACGTTATATAATCTTAGTCCCAGAATATCTGCAGATTTCTGAGATACTGTTAAACGAACATTGGGCAGATGGAAATTATTTTTAGATCTTGTATGATGATCATGTAGTGAGTTATTCTTAACCAAAGTTTTGCGTTGCTTGTGTATATATGTTAAAAGTTCCAGTATATGTAGGCCATAGAGAGGAAGAATTTTAAATTGTTTGAATAGATCCCTGCATGAGGTACCATTGAGAACATTAACAAGACATCGCATAATCCTCTTTTGCACTAGAAAAACCTCATTAACTGCAGATGAACTACCCCAGATGGTTATTCAGTATGTTAATCTGGATTGGATTTCCCCGAAATAGAAGAGCAGGAGTCCCTGTATGTCAATTATAGATTTGAGAGATCTCAGTTGAAAACATTTAATACTCAGTGTATTGGCTAAAATTTTACAGTGAGTACTGAATGATACATTATGATCAAGTCTAATACCTAGAAAAGTAGAGCATTCCGCCTTGTCTATAATTTGATCATCTATAGTTATTTCTACTGATGGGTTATTTTCATTCTGTCTGGTGCGAAAATGTATATTTGTTTTAGTACTATTCAAAAATAGAGTGACTGAAAAGTAGTGTTGATGTTGTTTTGAATTTGTACCTTAGATTTGCCTGTTAATAATAACGTGGAATCATCTGCATACAAACAGGTTGGTTGGTTGGTTGGTTGAAAGCTGACGAGCCAGAGACAGGGTTGGCACTTAGCTTCCCTTGACACTGCGACCAGCTGGGGTCTATCACTCTGTCGTCAGTCATTCAAACAGGTTTGTGCCTTCAATTAGGTTTAGTAGCCTGTTGATAAGGTTCTTCGGATTCATGCCTGTTTCCGGGCTGATCTCTCCAAAGGTTCTGTGTCGCCTTCTACTTAGGGCGTCACCGTCGAAGATCAATATGAGAGGCTGTTTCCTCCTCTTCATCACATTGCCTACACTCCACGGTTTCCCTGCGTACTCCCGTGATGTTTAGGTGTTTTCTTAGGCCGCAGTGTCCAGTCAACAGACCTATTATTATACGTGCCTTCGTTCTGTTCAGGTTCAGAAGGTCAGCCGTCAGGGTCCGGTTTGGATGCCCTACCATGACTTTGCTGTGTATTTGCCCGACAGTTTGATCCAAATATTGTTGGTGTCTTCTTTTTATCCACTCGTCGATCAGGGTCCTGCATCGGTTTTTGCTAATCCCATGTACAGGTTCTGGCCCTGTGAATAGCGTTTCAGAGGCTTGTCTAGCTAGCTGGTCTGCTTTTACGTTGCCTTCAATGCCTCTATGACCTGGCACCCACATCAAGGTGACCTTGTTGTGTTTTTCCAGCTCGATGAGGTTCTGGAGGCAGTCCCAGACCAGTTTAGACTTTATCTGTATAGAGTTGAGTGCTTTGATAGCACTTTGACAGTCAGATAGAATGTAGTTGTGTTTTTTTCTATAACCACTTTCTAGATTCTTCTGAATGCATAACATGATAGCATGTGTTTCAGCTTGGAATATCATGTAGCATTTGCCAAGTGGTATTATGTAGTCCCTTCTTGGCCTTACCCCATGTATTCCTGCTCCCGTTCCTTCAACTGTCTTTGAACCGTCTGTATACCAGACTATGTCCGCAGTTGATTGTGATTCTATACTCGGGGCCCATCCAGATTCGTCAATTCGTGTTTCGAATGGTTTTTCGAATGAGTATAGGGGTTGCATGTAGTCTGAAATCATTTCGAGTTCTTCGATGTTGATTACATGAGTGATTCTAGTATGTCCAGTTGTTCGGATTCTCCAGTTTTTTGTTCGTTTCAGTCTGTATGCACTCATCCTGGCCTCTCCAATGACATGTAAGTCAAGGGGTTCGAGGTTTAGGATGATTTCCATTGCAGCTGTTGGAGTGCTATTCATTGCACCCGTGATGCAGAGACAGGCAAGCCTCTGGATTTCCCCAAGGTTGGTTTTTGCCTGTCTTTGATTTACAAACAGGTAAATGCATTCGGGAGGATCAGAGGTAATTCATTGATGTAAAGCGTAAACAAAATAGGGCCCAATACTGAGCCCTGAGGAACTCCTATCCCTATCGGAAGTTCACTAGAAGTAAATACTCAATCATCAGGTCTATTAGACGGAGAGGAATCGAGCAAGCAACTTTGCGAAGACTGGATAGACAATGCTAAGAAACAGGATGATACACTCAACCCTAATGGACGAGACTGTAGTGTCAAGGGTGGTCAGAGGATCCCCGCAGGGGGGGAGTTCTTTCTTCGGTCCTGTGGAATCTGGTCATTGACGGAATACTGTGGTCTCTGAAAGAAAGAGGTCATGAAACCCTTGGGTACGCTGACGACATGGTTATCCTAGAACTGGAGAAATTCAACATCATGGTTGGGGATCGCATCCAAGAGGGTTGGTAATCAGATTGATGGACTTGGAGGGATTGAACATTAACACCATTCACTCGAAAACGTAAACTAGAGGGACTATGACCCATAAAACTATACAGAAAGGAGAGGAGAGGTCAAATATATCGGGGTGTTATTGTACTCGAAACTGACCTGGAACCAACCTATGATGGAAGTGCCCAGAACAGCGGAGACCACTTTAATTGTTGGGAAGGAATAGGGGCTAAAACCACATATGGTAGATACACTGGCTGTACAACATGGTGGCCATATCGTACTTCTTCTTGGTGTAGGGGCCAGAGACACTGTAAAGGAGCGCTAAAACCAAACTAGGCAAGGTGCAAAAACTTGCCTGCGTAGGCATTACAGGGGTTATGAAATCAACGCCCACTGCAGCTATGGAGACACTGTTGGCGTTGCCTCCCCTTCACTTGATGATGGATGGAGAGGCAAGGCTAGGTGCCTTCAGACTGAGGAACACAGTGGACAACATACACGTTGGGACAGGACACACGAGCATCGTAAGCATTTGTAACCAGGGACGTACTAGACCTGAGATCAGACCACATTGAAAAAACATGGAGTTTTTAGTGGGTACATCGGAGGTACAGAGGGTACACAAAAAAAATGGTTTGAACCTGGATTCTAGGGGAATATTGTCCAGGATCTCACTGTGGTTATGATTATGACTATTTAACTCCCCAGCTAAACTACTCAAATAATAAAGATGAAGGTAATCGCGAATATTTTCCTTTCAATTCAAGCACAGTGCGGATCATACTCTCGACATGACTTCATGCATTCAATTGATATTCAAGGTTTCACATGAAAACAAAATACATCTTCGATCATGTATTTTGTTGCCTTTCTATAATTATTCAATATACTTATTCGCAAGTAATTATTTGAGGGCGTTAAAAAATGGAATGGAATGTTTATGAGTTATGTATTAAAATATGTTGATTACAAGACCTTTATTTTCACAATTCGATAAGAACTTTTTTTCCTTAATTTTCAACACAAAAAAATTCTGCGAATATAAAAAACACTCATTGTGGTTGTAATTTTCCTAGAATGACCTCAAATTGAAACTCTCATTAATTAGACTATTTCATCATTATGAATTCCCGAATCTAATGATAAAAAATGTTGTATTACGTTCCTTCATTTGAACCTGTCATTTCATTTGAGTATTATTATCCAAATAACATATCATTAAGATGATCATTATAACTGCATAATAGCTCATTCATTGTTTTTTGGAATGACATCGATCAGGTAGAACAATGGAAGTTATATATTTGTGATTGGACGTCGCTGAAATGAGTTAAATTATATATAATCTGAATGAGGAAGCCAGCAATAGAAACATAATGAATAGAAGAAAAATTATATTACTCGTAAATAAACACACACGAATTAAGAACGCCATTAATGAGTTGGGAATTTTTAATGGTGGACAAAATAATTTGTCGTGAAACGCCACAAGGAAAACAAAATGGGAAGTGGAACATTTTTGAGAACTTGATGCTTCTTGTACAACTTTGGGATTGATATACAAAGCAGAGTGAAAGCTATAAACGTCGAGAAATCCCCAAGCGCTTAGCAAGAAGAAGAGAAACAATAGATGTCAGGAACTCATCGATTCTTTGTGTACTCAGTGGTAATAATGGTTGCAGCACTACCTATATTCTACAGTAGGGCTCTATTAAATCACCTCTGGATCTAACAACTAATAGGGAGTTGTTTTAAATCAAGGGTACTTGGACTAGAGCTTTCAAATATTCAATTATTGTCCCAATATATAAAAAAGGCAACAAAAAACTTACAGAAAATTATAGATCTACTCCTCTGATCACCCACTTATCAAAGGTCTTGCTGCTCTGATAACACAGTCTACATATTGTGTTATAATAGTCGTAATGAAAGATTTAATATTTTATTTAAATTCATTTACTTTCTGTTTTTTTTTCAATTAGAACTCTTCATCATCGTCATCATAATCACATTTTAAATATCTGATTTAAATTATTTCTTTGTACGATCAGGGTAATTTTGTGTTAGCCTTTCAAAATGTATTTAGATTACTTTAATTTTATAATTTTACCGTTTAAAAATTATTCTTTTAAATGAATTTTTGTTTAAAGTTACGTAAATTGTTTTTTCTCGTAAGTGGTCTGGGGAGATGCAAATGAAATTAATTTGATTTTTTTATGTGAAAACCGTACGTCAAACGAAAAAAAAAATCTTCTCAGGAAGGAAGACATACCTATGTCCAATTCGTTTGATCTTCTCAGATAATCCGGGGACATAAGGTATTATGTTGGTAATGTGTAGGTGGTGGGAGTACTCCTGTTGGTTGATTGGTTGTTTGGTGGGTTGTTGTTTTCAATGTCAGTGATTATTTTTTCCAAAAACAGATATGCATTTTTCCTGAGAAATTTCCAAAAACTGTGTTTACAACATACCTTGTTCGTGTGGTGATAGTTATATAGGTGAAACGTCAAGACCATTAGAAGTGCGCCAAAGTGAACATCAGAGTTACATCAGAAATCGACAAATAACCGGATAAAAAATTGCAGAACATATCCTCACATCCAATGGCGATCATACGATTGAATGTAATACGACAAAAATCTTGATGAAAGAACCACATCAAAAGAGGGGAAAATTGGAAGAAACGGCCTGTATTCTTCTTTCCAGTAATAAATGCTCTTCAAACATTCTGTTGAAATGGACCATACATGGTTACCTCTACTTAGAGAGAAAGTGAGATATGGCAGAATGCTAATAAACTGATCGGAACATCAGCACATGAGCAATACGTCACTCTCAAATTTTTTGGCAGATTTGAATTGAAATCCGTCCGAAGAAGAGAGAAAAAAGTAAATTACTCAAACAATTACCACAATAATTTAGAACATTTTGAGAATGGGGGCAGATATAGTCCCCGAAACGTCAATCGAAAACTATATAGAGAAGTATCTTATTAATTCAGATTACAGCAAGTTACTGAATAACTGGATAATTTTTCTCTAGGAAATATAATTTGGTGATCGCAGTAACTTATCGGGGTGAACTAATTAGTTTTATCTTTCTACACTTGTATATATTTTTCTGATTATATTTTCATTTTCAGATATCTTGTATATACATTCACTGTATAATTGTTTAGTTCTCATAGATATATTTGATTAGTATACCTTACGTTTCTAAGTAAAGGTCCTCCATTTTCATGTTCTCTTTCAAAGCCTATTATTTGTTGAGACTGTTTTGACTTTAGGCATATTGATTATCTGCAAGTCTCATCGAAAGAATTGATTAGTTCTGAGAATATCTCTTTTTTTTATCAAACAGAAAACACTAAAGAATCAAAAGAAATAGTACACAAATTGAACCATAAAACTCACAGCTGTCAGACGAATGAGATGAATGTTTTCGTGAGCATTCGGTTCGGCAACGTCTAAAATTTTACAGGTTTGCAACTTTTGAAGTAAAATGTCATCGATATTCAACGCTTTTCATTGGAAGTTTCAACTTTGTTAAGTTGGATATACAAAATTGGAACCCATGACGTCATTCTCTTTTCAACGTGAATAGACTGTAGGTAGTATTTCTAGGAAATCTACCCAATTTAGAGTTTGGAAAAAAAATATTTGAAAGCAATTAGTCTGGTAATACCCATGAAGTATTCTCCGAACCATCTAATGACACCACAATAATTAGAGTGTCCAATAAATAACAAATTAATTTGAGTTCCGATTTTATTATTGATGAAGCCGGTTTGGAATTACACAAGAAAACCTTCGGCAAAATACCGGGCAAGGTCTATCGTGCTGAAGGAATATCGATAGGCCTGCGGAATAATTAATGATATTATATTCAAATTAACGATGTTCGGCCGAAAGTGTGACGCGGGTTTAATGGTTCGCTCAATGTCACGAGTTTTGCAATTTTCGAATCACCATTGTGGTCATTTCTAGAATTAACTTGTTTTACATGCGGATCGGGGACCGAGTTTTATCGATCGACGTGCTGATATTTATATGACAATAGATTTTGCAAAACATGCAGTTTTTTTAATCCGGACCGCAATATTGTACAGATAAAAAGGTTCGAAAAGGCACGTTCTCACGAGTCGATTTTAGTTGAACGATTTTTATTGATCAACCAAAATCGAACAGAAATATACTTGTGAACCTTGTATTTTGATTTTTGTTGATAAATTTGAAAACCGAAAATGTTTGACCCATACAAAACTTATCGATCAACTAATGCGTCATAGGCGATTTTCAGACAAGTTGAAACGCGTTAGAAGCGTGTGAACTGTAGGTAGTCGAGTTGTTTTTGTATTTTGTTTCTTATCTTAGAAATAAGTCCTTCAAATTATTCTTCGGACATTCTCAAATGATTTCTGTATGCATCCTTGTCCTCCAAAGCCAGATTCCTGAGCAGGCCAAGCAGCATTATAGTGACGGAAACTGATACTGCAACTTCGACTCGATGGTTATCACGAAATCACCACTAAATCTACATATAAATAAAAATATAAAACAAGCTTTCACACGAATGAGCTAAAAAGGAAAAGATGTTTCTTTAATTGTTTGACCTTGGTTATGCTGTGAGTGGCAGATTCAAAAGTTGGTGGCGAATATAAAATAGGTAGGTATTCTTATGCGGCAAGATTTTGAATCAGCTACCCACAGAATAACCTAGGCCAGACAATGAAAGAAATTACTTTTTTCTTTTTAGTGCATTTATATATTTATTATGTGTTCAGTAATATAGTATTTTCTTCAGTATATTTTTCACGGCATAAACCTTTTTCTTTTCAGGACTGCGTCCCTCTTAGAATAAAAAACATCCACATAGTCAACCAACCGTACGTGTTCAAAATGGTGTTCGCTCTCTTTAAGCCCTTCCTGAGAGAGAAGCTAAGGAATCGCCTTATATTCCACGGCACGGACCGCAAATCCCTGCACCAATACGTCAGTCCGAAATGCCTGCCAGAAAACTACGGGGGCACCCTCGACTTGCCAAGGATAGACGGTAAACAGTGGCTGGAGCTTCTGGAAATGTGCGACAAGGAGTATGAGGGTAGGTATCACATATAAATAATTAGGCGGTTGAAAAAAATGGTGCTGTCACATATTCATGTCACGAAAGTGAGGTCAGGTGATGTTATCAAATGAACTGTCTAGTCTGAATTATGAACAACTTCTACTAAAAAAAAGTCGCCATCCTTTTTGTAACGTGTTAAACAGAGGCATCCTCAAAGTATGCACCTTATGGGAACTTTATTTATTAAGGGTTTTTCGATAAAAAGTTATTCCTGGTAAAACTGTATGCATCCCCTAAAACTGAACATGCACCAACAAAATATAGTAAAACACACGAAATATACGAGGAGCCTTCAAAAATTTGATTTTTAAACATGAGTAAAGTACCCTTATTTTGAATAATTCCGGGAAATGTTATTTAGAAAAATACATCTAGATTTGAAATCATGGCCATCTAAGTGAAGTTTTATTTTTTACCCATTTATTTTAAATGAGGACTACGAGAAAAAAAAACGATAACTAGACCACATCCTGTATACAACAGTTCATTCAAAAAGCATGTAATATTACAAATTACACAACTATTGTGTTAACCACGGTCAATTTTTTTGAAGACTAAAATAATGTTCAAAGTTTTTGGTGCAAAGTTATTTTTATTTTTTGTTAACACCGAAAATTGCTCAAAATTATACAGTATTGTAACAAGAACTTAATATTCAATAATATCAAATAACAAAACATCAAAATAAAATTAGTATTTCGGCACAAACTAATAACATTTATTTTGTGGAGTTTTTCTTTTCCAAAATAATTGTTTTAAGTTGGCTTTGAAAACGAACGAATGTTTGACATTAAGTACACCTGACATATTTACTAAATATTTATTACGTAGTTATGGTTATTGCTTATTTTGTTAACGTTTGATAATAAGTACTATTTAAATAATATTAAGATGTATAGAAAAGAAGAAAAAGTTGAGATTATATTGTTGTGTGTGTAAAATACTCCAAGCAGACAAGTTACAGGCATTTTTAATGCCAGGCAACCTAATCGCAATGTAAATCACACTACAGTAACCCGTATTTTAAATAAATTCAAAGAAACAGGCAGCATTAATAACAATTTCAAAAACCTCACACAGCTGCAAAAATATCTATAGAAGTGGAAGAGGAAGTGTGTTTAAAAGTTATCGAAAATGGTAAGACATCAATTAAACAAATATCGACATCTCTTGGTGTACCTTCCACTACTGTACAAATTTTTTTAAGAAAAAATAAATTCAAAGCTTTTAAACCAAAATTTATAAGTACTTTAAAAGAAAGGGATTTTATTTCAAGATTTAAGTTTTCCGCATGGTGTCAGGAAGAATACGAAGAAAACGCACGGTTCCCAATAAATATTTTATGAACTGATGAAGCAACATTTACAACTAATGGAACAGTAAGTTCCTAGAACTGTAGATGGTGGGCAACATAAAACCTTCATTTCACTATAGAGTGCAAGGACCAATACTCATTTAAGGTAAATGTTTTATTTGGACTGTTAAACAATACTATGATTGGTCCCTTTTTCATTGATGGAAACCTTAATGTCAACCGATATTTGCAATTTCTACAACAAGATTTATTACCAATTTTAAATCAAATGCCGCGTAGACAAAGAGACATAATTTGGTATCAGTTAGATGGAGCTAGTGATCACTGTAGTGTAGCAATACGACAATTTTTAAATGAAACATACTGTAACGTAAATAAACTTAACTTGGTTTATTAATTTATTTAACACTTAATCTACAACTTAATTTATATTACTACGCCACTGAATAGCTCGATCGTATGGGCTCGTTCAGACTGTGTCCACTCCACTTGAGGGTCGCCTATTTATCTCCGATACAGCATTCTCGATCTTTCGAATTCCGGCAGTTGGCGATCCAGCATGTTCCAATCGTTTCCAATATCGACCGTTGCTCTCCAGGGAAGAGCGACTGGATGGTTCTCGAATATCTCCGGGGATGATCTCATCGCTGTCGACGGCAACACGCGAGGCGACAGGTCCGGCCTAGGTTCGTTACATTGCCCCTTCTTAAAGACATTTCGTCCCGAAATTTCATCCTTGGAGTGTGACGATATCTGCATGACTCCCCATATCTGCACCGTGAAGTTCGATGGAAGTAACACTCCACGGTCTTCATGATCGGTCGTGGAAGAGGGTTACAGCAAACCAAAATCTTGACGCCGCTGGATCTGAATATCGCCTCCAGCATACTTCTTAGGACTCTCCAGTCCAACCCATCAATACCACAGGACAATTTTGGAATTGCTAGATCCACCAGATTCTGGTCCACCATAGTATCTCTTAGTTTGGTGAGACTCTTCCGGACATCTTCATAGGACGGTTTATCTTGGGAATGCCTCTTGGTAACTAGGTAGTAGATGTTTCTCTGGCCTTTCTTCAACTGTAGCACCCCACCAACTTCTGGATTCTGCTCCCGCAGTGTTTGGAGTTGACCAAATTTCTTGGAGAACACTACGGCGATGCCCCTGGACATTCGAAGATCTTCTGCCACACAGTGCGCTAGTGCGTAGTCAGCAGGCACCTCGAAAAGGTCTCGTGACTCCTCTCTAGTAACCCCATGTAGAACTTTCTGCCCGTTTGAATACAAGGACATAAACTTCTCGAACGTCATATCATCCTCCGGTGGCTTGAGGGTGCGAACTTGGTCATGGTTTCCAGCGTAAGGCCAACCTGTTGAAATGGACGACCCTTGGTTTCCTCGGGTGGCTTATGGATTCGGTACACAAGGTCGTTTATCCTTTCACGATTTTATACGGGCCTTCCCACGAGTTCCGCAACTTTGGTGATAGTCCACGACGACGTTTGGGGTTGTCAGCCAACCAGGTCATCAACCTAAATCCTCCAGCGTCGGCCTTGATGTCATAGGTCTTCTTCATTTTATCGCTGGCACTCTGGATGTTCAACCGACTCGTTCGTGGATGTCGTCCATTCTCTGCCGAAGTTTGCTGACGTAGTCCTCTCCCGCAGTGTCTTGTCCTGTCGGTATCCCAACCTTCGGGTCCCACGGCAGTCGCAGTTCTCGGCCCCTTATAATACTAGCAGGAGTTTGCCCGGTTGACTCGTGTACTGCGGATCGATAGGCCCTCAGAACAAATGAAGATACTGGTCCCAGTCTCTTTGATGGTCAGAGACAACCTTGGACAAGTGGCGGTTGATCGTCCTGTTCATCCGTTCCACCATTCCATCGGACTGCGGATGTAGGGCCGTGGTTCTTGTCTTGCGGATGTTCAGCAGTAGACATATTTCTTGGAAAAGGTTGATTCGAAATTTCTGCCTTGATCCGAGTGCAGCTCCATTGGAATACCGAATCGACATATCCACTCTTTCACCAAGACGTCGGCGACGGTGATGGCTTCCTGGTTGGGCAGGGCATAGGCTTCCGCCCACTTACTGAAGTAGTCCATTGCCACAAGGATGTATTTATTCCCGTGGTCGGATACGGGAAACGGGCCGGCGATGTCAATGGCGATTCTCTCGAACGGGCTGCCTACGTTGTACTGACGCATCGGGGCCTTGGGTCGTATTCGAGGTCCATTGCTAGCAGCGCATACAGCGCACTTCCTGCACCAGTCCTGGACGTCAGCTTGACAATTGGCCCAGTAAAACCGTTGCCTCACTTTCTGCAGGGTCTTCGTCACTCCCAGATGTCCTCCGGCGACTCCATCATGGATTTCCCGCAGCACTTCCTCTCTTCTGTTCCTGGGAACAATTATTTGGCGTCTGTCTTCCCACCAATATCGGCCTCCAGCACACGTTTCAGGATCCCATTGTCCAGAATAAGAGAGTTCCATTGTGCCCAATAGGACTTAACAGCCGGCGAGTAACCTGCGACTTCCTGCCATGATGGTCTTCGATTGCCCTTCTTCCAGCTGACGACTAAGCCAAGGTCGGGGTCTCTCTTGGTCTTTCTGGATCTTGCTGTCATTCCAGTTGTCATCCATTGCCGCAGGGTTTTACAAAGTGTTGCTTCTTTCTCTTCTGCTCGTCGGCAATGTGAGCAATCATCTGACATGGTCTTCGCGACAAGGCATCTGCATTCTTATGGCTAGTTCCGGCTCGATGTTCGATCTCGAAATCGAATTCTTGGAGTCTCTCGATCCAACGTGCTACTTGACCCTCAGGATTTTTGAACTGTAAGAGCCATTTGAGAGCTGCATGGTCAGTTCTCAACAGGAATCTTCTTCCATACACGTACTTGTAGAAGTGTTCCACTCCCTTTACAACAGCTAACAGCTCTCGCCTGGTGACACAGTAATTGCGCTCTGGTTTGCTAAGCGTCTTGCTGAAATAACCAATGACCTTCTCCTGTCCCTCCTGGATCTGAGATAGGACAGCTCCAAGTCCCACGTTGCTGGCGTCCGTATCCAAAATGAATTTCCCTTTGGGTAGGGATAGCTCAGTATAGGTGCGTTGATCAAAGCCCTTTCAGCTTCCTGAATGAGTCTTGACATTCTTCGACCACTGGAACTTTGTTTGGCCTTCCGTGAGCTTGGTCAGTGGTTTAGCGATGTTGGCGAATCCCAGCACCTATACGGCGATAGTATGTGCCTAAACCAAGGAAACTTCGAAATTGGTGAATGTCTTTTGGGATGGGCCAATCCTTAACAGGTTTGATCTTCTGGTCGTCCACTGCTACTCCTTCCCCAGAGACAACGTGGCCGAGGTATCGTACTTCTTTTTGGAACAGATGGCATTTCTTAGGGCTCAGTTTCAATCCGGAGTTCCTCAGTCGCAGGAATACTTCCTCCAAGTTTTTCACGTGGTCCTCAAACGATCTGCCGACCACAATTATGTCGTCGAGATACACTAGACACGTGTTCCATGAGAGTCCCTTCAGTACTGTTTCCATCAATCTTTCGAATGTGGCGGGAGCATTACAGAGCCCGAATGGCATAACGGTGAACTGCCACAATCCTGAGCCGATGGTAAAGCAGTCTTTTCTCGATCTTCCTGAGCCAGTTCTACTTGCCAGTATCCACTCTTCAGATCAAGGGTCGAGAAAATCGTGGAACCAGCCAACGTGTCTAGGGTGTCATCTATTCTCGGGAGAGGGTAACTGTCCTTCTTCGTGACATTATTAAGTTGGCGATAGTCTACACAAAAGCGTGTCGATCCATCCTTTTCTTCACCAGTACGACTGGAAGGACCAGGGACTGTCAGATGGTTCGATAACTCCTTTTTTTCCCATATCGCTGACTATTTTGTCAGCCTCTTCCTTCCTGGCAAGAGGAAGTCTTCTTGCTGATTGCCGGATCGGTCGGGCACCCCCAGTATCAATCTTGTGCTGGACCACATTAGTTCGACCTCCTTTTCCTTGTCCGGTATCGAAGATGTCTTGGTACTTCTTAACTAAATCTCTTAGTTTGGGCTGTTGAGCTGGTTTTATATCTTTGGAAGAGATGGCAACTAATTTTTCTAGTTCTGTGGGCAAGTTGTTAGGTTGGCTAATCGTACCTCGTACACTCCGGATCACTGAGGAAACTGGCGAGCAGTGCCCCAATATTGTTCCTTTCTTCAAGGTCACTGGAAAATAATTGACATTCATGACCCTTACGGGCACAAATTGGTCAGCACGCAACAAGGTCTTCCCTAGTGCAATCCCTCGTCCAATTTTCTCATCATGAAGTTTGGGCTCGAACATCACCACGTTTCCACTGCTCGTACTCCCGTCCAAGCGAGCCTCCAGAATGGTTTCAGCCCTCTCAGGTACGCTTACATCTTCAGCCAACAACACACGGATCAACCCCTCACTTCTCCCATGAAGCACCAGCTCTTCTCCGTTGACACGTAGGACGCCGTCTTTGAAATCCAATTCAAACCCTCTGGAATTCATGATGTCCATTCCGATGATTGCATCGTCTTCGATGTCCGCTACAAGTGCCTGATGTTTCACTTTAGTGCTGCCCAAAATTATTTCAATCGGTAGCTCGCCATATACAGTAGCTGGCTCCCCTGTTGCTGTGCGTAGCTTCCAAGTTGTCGGTTGAATCCGTTCCGGTGTTCTGGCAAAGGAAGGCCCGAGAATTGTCCTAGTCGCACCTGTATCTAGCAGCATGGTGCAAGGCTCGTTATTGATGAGACCGTCTACGAAGACACCTTTGTTCTGTCGTTGAAGGATAGCGACATATGCGTTGTTAACCGAGGCTTGCCGGACACATGCCGACGATTGCCCCTTCTCGTCGACCTTTTTTAGTTTTCCTGCATCGGAGTCGATGAATGTTGGACATTTGCTACGCACATGTCCAATTTTGCCACAATTCCGGCATCTTATCTGTCTTTTCTCAGGCAACACTTCCTTCATCACTTTTCTTATGGCAGCTTCCAAGTTAGCAGGCTCCGGTGAGTCTTCCTCAATCGTTGAACTTTACTTTGGGTTTTGCAGCATTGTTTTGCTGCTTCGAATTCCAAAGCTCGTGCCAGTGCGTCTACGAGATGTGTTGGACGAGCTAATATCAACGCTTGTCTGGTTTCTTGGTCACGGAGTCCATCCAAGAATGCCTGAACCGCTAATCGCTCCATTACATTTTCCGGTATGGCTGGATATGCGAGACGAACCAAGCGTGCAATGTCAGTTTCAAATTCTTGTAAGGATTCGCCCGATTTCTGACAGCGATTTTTCAGCTGGGAGTGGTATACGTGTTCCAAATGGGCGTGGCCATATCGTAATTCTAGATGTTCAATCAGCTGATCATAGTCCTCCTGTTCTTGGGCGGTGAGTTTGTAGAATATTTGTCGCTTTCCACCTAATGCAAGTGTCAGTGCTACAGCTCTTTCCCCTGCATTCCATCCGTTTGCTTTGGCCGCTGCTTCAAACTGCCGGCGGTAATTTGCCCATGGAGTTTTTCCGTCGAACTGAGGCGGCTTCATGGAAAGCTTCCCTATTTCTGAAATGACCTTGACATCTTTTATACCCTCTTGAACTTTATCCACGTTCAAACTCAAGTCCAGCATTGCATTTTCGTTAACCATCTCTGTGGAGGACGCACTATTAATTTGTTTTTCCAGCTTACTGATCGTTTCCTTTATTTTGTCCATTTCTGCCTCGATTCCGTCTTTGATTCCATCGCTGATTATTTCCTTCATCTTGTCCATCTCTGCCTCGACCCCATCTTTGATTTTATCTACCTCCGTGTTCATTTGCTCCCTAATTTTATCTATCTCTGTCTCAACGGTTCCCATTCTTTCTTCTAGGAAATTAGCCACACCACACAATTCTTTTTTTAGGCCTTCTGTGTTTTCCAGGAACTTCTCTTCCAGGCTTCTTGAATTTTCTAGAAGCTTCTCTTCCAGATTTCTAGAATTTTCTTCCAGGCTTCTTGAATTTTCTTGCAGTTCTTCTTTCACGGATTTAGTAGTTTCTTCGAGTTTATTCATTACCAAACTCAAATCACCTCCGGGAACTTCGAATAAAAATGTTTCGGGGTCCTCACCTTCTTGTATAAGTCCTTCTGCAATTCTTTCCTGGAGTACTTGCTTTTACCTGTTGTTTCCAGTTCCCTTTCCTCCAATTCCTGTTTCAATTCCGCTACCTTCAAATCCGCAAGGCGCACTTTTCTTGAACACATTTTGTCTTTGACGAGGTATCAGTCTGTTTTACACGAAAAGTTTATCAGTTTGTTAAAAATTCACTTCGCGAATTCTTTTCCACGGGCCACCAGTCTATTGTCTGTTTCACGCGAACAGTGTAGCAGTTTATATTCCCACGCACAATTGTCCACTTCGCGAAAACCGGGCCACTGTCTATTTTGGGCGTACAAAAAGGTCTATCAATTTATTTTTCTGACTATCCACTCCACGATCACTTGCTTATTTTCAAAATCTCACTTCCGACACCAATTGTAACGTAAATAAACTTAACTTGGTTTATTAATTTATTTCACACTTAATCTACAACTTAATTTATATTACTACGCCACTGATATAGCTCGATCGTATGGGCTCGTTCAGACTGTGTCCACTCCACTTGAGGGTCGCCTATTTATCTCCGATACAGCATTCTCGATCTTTCGAATTCCGGCAGTTGGCGATCCAGCATGTTCCAATCGTTTCCAATATCGACCGTTGCTCTCCAGGGAAGAGCGACTGGATGGTTCTCGAATATCTCCGGGGATGATCTCATCGCTGTCGACGGCAACACGCGAGGCGACAGGTCCGGCCTAGGTTCGTTACAATACAATGGAAAATGGATAGGACGTTACTGAGAGTATCCAATGCCAGCGCGCTCACCAGATTTAACCCCAATGGATTTCTTCTTTTGGGGTTTATTGGAGAACGAAGTTCACAAACATCGTCCTTTTAGGGATAGAGAGCATTTAAAAACTGTGATTATTAATTGTGTGAGGGCCATACAACCGGAGCACATTACGAATGCAGTCAACGATTGTGTAAGAAGAACCGAACTGTGCATGTTGCGGGATGGACATTATACTGAGATGTAAAATACTTCTTTCGGAAACATGCTTTTGTTTTCAAAGCGGATATAAGAGTTATTTTGGGCAATGAAATCTCCAGAAAATCAATGAGTTTGTGCCGAAATACGTATTTTATTTTGTGATTTGATAGTATTGAATATTAAGTTCTTTTTACAATACTATATAATTTTGAGCAATTTTCGGTGTCAACAAAAAATAGACATAACTTTGCACCAAAAACTTTGAAAATTATTTTAATCTTCAAAAAAAATAACCGTGGTTAACACAATAGTTTTGTAATTTGTAATATTACAGGTTTTTTCAAAAAACCGTCCTATACAGGATGTTGTCTATTTATCGTTTTAACAAATTATTTTTTTCCTACTCCCTATTTAAAAAAAATGGGTCAAAAAATTTAACTTTATTTAGATGGCCATGACTTCAAATCTACATGTATTTTTCAATGCTGAACAACTTTTATAACTAACATTTATTCCGAAATTTTTCAAAATAGGGGTACTTTACTCTTGACTCAAAATCAATTTTTTTAAGGCTCCTCGTATATTACGTGTGTTTTACTATATTTTGTTGGTGCATGTTCAGTTTTAGGGGACGCACAAACTTTTACCAAGAATAACTTTTTGTCGAAAAACCTTTAATATTTTCATATGGTGCTTACTTTGAGGATGACACTGTATAAAATGTATCTGATACTTCAATTTTGTTAGTGAATAAATCTGTTACATAACTTTCAACCACTCTATCAGGTTTCCAGCCTCCGTGCATTTTTAGCTTAGATATCAGCCAATAATGTCGACTTTAAAATTATTATTACCAATAACTAGATTCACAGATTTTCCTGATGCTCTAAATGCAGTTGCCATTCGTTACTTATTTTTCTATCTATTATTTTAGTTATATTTAAATCTGACTTTATTCTTTACAGCCATCAATTCCTATGGTTACAATAAAAAGGGGGAGCTCTGAAGGAAGACATATCTTTGCCACTCAACATTCCACGTTTTCAGTAGTTTTTGAGATAAAAAAATTATATTTATTTCTATTTTAAAATGTTATGGTTTATATTAGTGTGGGGTTCGATTAGCAACTGATATTACTTATCATCACTTTTATTTAAGTTGCTGCCTACTCAGTATTCCGTCTAGGATACATTTTGTGATACTATCATCACTTTTACTTAGTCTTTCTGATATATGTTCCGTTTTGATGAAAAATATATTATTATAAAATGAAATGTACTTAGATTGCCAAATACATTTATTATATTGTTGTTTTTTTTTCATTAATTTTTTGGTTCTTCAACTTAGTTGGATTAAAAAATTTATAAAACGGAAGAAATTTAATGGACATAGCCCTCAAAGAGAAGTGTTAACCGTAGACACGTGTTTCGGGCTCTCGGCCCTCATCAGTACGGTGAAGAAGTGCAAGGATGAACAACACTTGGTAGAAAACGACAAATCAACGGAGTCAACAAACGAAGCCAGCCGCACATTTGTGGTTTCGGTTAGCAGACCCTGCATTCCAGGGCAACAACCAACGTCACCACGGAGGCAGTTATAGCTACCTGTGTGACATCCGAGTCCAGGATTATAGATATGAATGGGAAGAATATCGAGGGGACTGGTAAACAAAACGGAAGTAATTTAATGGACATAGCCCTCAAAGAGAAGTGTTAACCGTAGACACGTGTTTCGGGCTCTCGGCCCTCATCAGTACGGTGAAGAAGTGCAAGGATGAACAACACTTGGTAGAAAACGACAAAATCAACGGAGTCAACGAAGAGAAGCCAGCCGCACATTATAAAAAATTTATATGTGGTATATGCTTTCAAAATTGAACCTGTCCGTTCTATCTAAGATATTTTTAGTCCAACAGCTATACAGGATATGCCAAAAGTCAGTGCTAACTTTCTTATTTTTAATGGAAACCCACATTTAATTTCACATGGTTCGATTGGCTTTTCAATTCTGAGTTCAGACAACCTGAGTTATGTTTACTTATCTATGACAGTTTTTGACATATGTCAATGTTTCTGGATAAAAATACCGCCGTAGTAGCTAACAAAAAAATGTGTATATCACAAACCGTTGGAAATTAGAAAACCAAATTTGTAGAGCAATCAGCTGAAAGTCCAGGCCAACTCCTGATGTCCCATCGATGGTCCCATTTTGTACCATATGGGCGCAGGCGATTTTCAAATGTCGCATTAAAAAATTGTTAAAAACTCAATTTGTTCAAATTACACCTACTATTGCTTTGCTTGAACTCCAGTTATTATTTTTTTCCAATCCCTCAAACTTACCTATGATTCCTCTAATATTCCTCTCCATGCCTTCGGTTCCCTATTCCCGATATTACTATATCAGCATCAAATCAATCTGCACTCATTCCGATAAAAATGCTTGACTTGATAATATTTTTCCACGGAGAGTCTTGACATTGACTGTGTTGAGCTTGTTTACTTAGCAAATAGGCGTGTAGGACCTGATCTTTCCCGACTTTTCAATTAACTGAACCGTGTACCAAAAAACTAAAGACTATAAATATTGTGCTTAGACTGTGAGTCGATGTCGACCACAGTCAGAAATGCAAATGGAGGAGTCTATGCCTATTAGGTCAATGGCTTCAGTCCCCATTATTCCGCATGTTGACTACAATCAGTAAAGTCTTTCACTTTTGCCAGAAAATCTCGGGTCTAGTATTACTACTGAATATTTGACCTCTTCCTCAGTCTGTAGAGTTTATTCTCCATGTTTTATAGGCCCTAGGTCTTCTAGTTTCCGTCTTTGAGTGAATATACTATGGTGGCTCTTTGAGGGTCGACATCCAGGTCTTTCAAATCCGTCCATTGTATCAGTTTAGAGCCCCTTGCACATGCTATCCCTAATTGTGGTTTTGGATTTTCCATCGGCGTTTCCAAGCATTTTCTGTCTTTTTCCCCCAGTAGGTCACCGATGACCAGATTCCACGGGACTGCAGAAATTACTCCCCCCTGTAGGTATACTCTGGCTGCCTAGGCTACTAAATCTCCTCCAATAAAGTGAGAATCATCCTATTTCTTAGCATTGATTCTATATTTTTATCTGAGAGTGCTGTTTCGTTTGAGCTTATGGTGTCGCTAGATAAGCCCAGATAGCACACAACGTCCCGAGGATGTCCATTTTTGGTCCCTCATAGGTCCGAACGTCTCGGACCTAGTTCGAGCGTCCTCTGGACGTCCAACACAAGACCAATGTGGGAAAGTCGAGACGAATGTACTCAGTATGTCTTTAGAGGTCATTTTTTCTCTACTTATAAAAAATGAACAGGGGGAAGAGGGCAATGAAATTGTAGATTCCAGAAGAAAACAGAGCATACAATGTATTTTCATCTTTTTCTTTGCCACACCAATAAAAAATGACACAACACACATCATCAATATTTTAATTCTCTATGGAGTCAGTTATTAATGTAGAGTTGAAAATAGCTAATCACAAATTTCATTCGTACCTATTGGTTTTGATAATAAACGACAAATTTATTTTTTATGGAACTTTCATTGAAATTGGAGATTTTTAACACAAACCAACAGACTGTTCCTAAGCCAAACGTCAAGCGCCAAGCCAGTCGAGGATCACTTTTGCAGCCAGAGTTCGGTATCGGTTATACGATTCGTACGTCTCGTCAAGTGTCAAAAGTCAAAGAAGTGTCACTTGTCAAATGAATTTTTCGGATTTTGTGTTTATGGATTTTTGGGGCCATGGGTAACAATTAGTAACGCTTATTACATGTTTTATTAGTGTTTATGTTGTGATATTTCTGAGTGACCTCTCCATAGTGTGGGCGGGGTGTATCGGTATAGGTTTATAGTATGTTTGTAAAAATCAATGGCGGGAGAAGTCACTTCCAGATGCAGTGAACACGATATGAACCCTTGGCTTTGAGTTTTCTTGAGGTTTTCTTCCTTTTCTCTTATATTATCTAAATTATGGCTTTTATGAAGAAATATTATATGCGTGCTAAGCAAAGTAGTCTTAATACAGATATCGAGATAGATGTCACAATCCAAAATACTTCAGAATATGGCCACAATATTAATGACTTGATTAACGATAATTCCTCAGATAACTCCCAATTAGTGTCTCCATCAACAAGTGATTTTAATTTGGATCTACCTGACTTACCGTCCTTGAACTACCAGACTATCTTTTATATTTTGTTTTATGTTCCATTCCTTTTGTACCTGGGTGTTTATGAGCTATAATACTATAAGAATTCAGCTAGATACTGGGCTAGCAGAAGATCTATATAGGCCCTCCATAAAATACGTCAGGACGGTTTTAGGATGTCCGTTTTGGGATGTTTTGGGAATGGATGAAATGGTAACATCCGATGTCCCTAGTACGTCCCGAGGACGATACGGGACCATATTTGGGCGTTCCCAGGACATACGAATGTCTTAGGCAAACTTCCGCGGGACGTTTTAAGTACATATTTGTGCTATCAGGGAAGATTAGATTTATACGGGGCTTGTGGGTTAGGAGCCACTTTACTTGGACCTCATGTTATATTAGAGTTCCCTGTCTAGGCCCGTCCTTGTTACTACACTGACTCCATAGGCCAGACCTCAAGTTCTTGTATTGAGGATTGTGGTTTTTCCTCCCCTATCTTTGAAAACCTTAGCCTTGTAAGGCCTTCACAGTAGCACAGTATGTGCGCTGAGGTTTTCTCCTCCTCCTGGCAGAACCTATTTGTGGTTGTGTCTGCCAGTCCGATTTAGTCATGTGTTTGTTGAGTCTACACTGCCCTGTCAAGAGCCCAACCATGATTCAGGTTGATCTCCTACTCTGGCTTAGCAGGTACTCTGTGAATTTTGGCGATGCACGGTGGGGTATTTGAATGATCTTGGCGGCCATAATTATTTTTGTAGTTTAATCGGTTGTAAGTGTACTATCCAACTAATTTATAGTAATTTTAGTGATAGGTTTTATTTTAACATTGAATAATATGCTATTTCTCGAATTTTCACTGAATTTAATTACATGACGTAAGAAAAATGAAAAACATACAAAATAGATCAGTCAGAAGATGAGATTTCTCCGTCAGAGGACAATTCGGATTCACCTTCATTTTCCCCATCATCGGACTCTTCGGAATCTTGTTCTACAGGGGGTCCCGTAGAAAGCAGCATATCTTTGGTTTCTTTTAAAAAAGATTGGGTTTTCTTCCTTGGCAAGGGCCTCATGCCAGTTAATAATGGATCTGAGCTCAACATCAATCTGTTAAGAACATCTTGATTACAAGAAACCCTTGAACATTTTCTGGCTAGGATTTGACGGAATAAACGAAAATAATTATTTCGTGCTTCTGCTGCCTCTTCTGATGATTGGCCATGGTGTCATGGGATACCATGGATATAGTTGTACATACAGTTCTGCTGTTTTCAGGATAAATTCTGTGAACTTCTCAATATGACTGATCTTCATGGTTTTGGCATATGCCTCTGAGTATTTCTTAGAGCCGAATCAAATCAAAATATACTTTATTGTCAAAAGATGAATATCTCGTGGACAAAGCAATGATAAATAAGTATAGAAACAAACACAGAAAAGTCAGGTGCGACAACACACTATAAAATTGACTGAAATAAAAGTCAAAGTAAAATATATGTCATTAACTTTTTCTTACATCTATTTTGAAAAAGAGTTAAAAATACTAATTAATATAAATATATACACAATACACATATACATATATAAACATTCTAGAAGAACGAATAGTCAGACGTTCACAGAAAATTAAAAGAGTAAATAAATAAAATATATTATAAATAAAAAAAATAATTGGAACCCATAGCCGTTACACTGTTTTGCAATACGTAGGGACTATTAGCAGTGGTTAAAGCGAGAAATGATTTCATAATAGTTTGCCATCGGTATCTTTATCAAAGTACTCTTGAACACTATAACATACCTGGTCAATGAGAACTTGCTTTACAGACTTTCTGAACTGATCAAGTGATTGGATATCTTTGAAACTTGTCAGGAGATGATTGAATATTTTAGCTGCATTATAGATTAGCGATTCTTTAATCAAATTTGATGATGGAATGGGCAGTCTCAACTTGTCTTTTTGGCGGGTGGATCCAACAACAACATCGTAAGATGATTTGTTCTTATGTACCAGGCATACAGTTTCTAGTATGAATAAAGAAGAGAGTGTGAGTAATTTCTGTTCCTTGAACAATGGTTTACAAGACACTCTATGCCCAACTTTGCACATATATCTAATGGTGCGCTTTTGAAGAATGAAGTGCTGTTGGTTGCAGGTGCCCCAGAATGATATGCCATACCTTAGATGCTATTCAACTACAGCGTGGTACACAATTTTTGCGGTTACAATACCTAATTCATTCGACACCATTCGTCTTGCATAACATCCTGAAGCTAGTTTTTTGCTCAGTAATTTAATAGGGTTGTTGAAATTGAGGTTGCTGTCCAAATTGATTCCTAAAAATGTATTGGAATTTTTATTTGAGATAGCAATAGTACCCAACGGAATGTCTGATAAGTTGCAATTAAATGATATGAGATTGGTTTTATCTATATTGAATTATAGCAGATTGGAGTTCCACTATTCTCCCACACTGACAATATCTTGAGCTATTTTGTTGTGAAGATTTGTTTCATTAATGTCATGCCACAGGATGGTTGTATCATCCGCAAAAATTGTGAACATTCCATTAGATTCTATATAACCCAGGTCGTTGAAATATAACAAAAACAGTACCGGCCCTAGTACCGAGCCTTGAGGCACACCGTGTCTGACAAAGCCAATATCTGATAGTGTGTCAGTTCTGACAACTTGGGTTCGTTGACTCAGATATGATTCGACCCAGTTGAGACTTTGATTTCTGATACCATAGTGCAGAATACTGATGCACACACCTTCTTCGAATCCAACTCAGAGTTAAGTTTTTTCAGTAGATGGAAAATGGCATCCCCTGTACTCTTTTTGGATTGAAAGCCAAATTGCTGAGGATTTAAGATTTTGTGGTCTGATATGAAATTCATCAACCTTATCAAACTTCTTTATGAGGGTTGGAATGAGCGAGATGGGTCGGAAGTTTGATGGATCTGAGGTGTCATCCCCCTTGTGGAAAGGGGTCACATTTGTTTTCAGGAATTGTGGGTAGGTTCCTTTGGCAAAGGAGTCATTAATAAGTTGGACTAGTAACTCCATTGGCATGTTCTCAAAAATTCTCATCGAAATGTTATCGATGCCACAAGAAGTTTTATTTTTGATGTTTCATTGTATCCATTAGCTCTATTAAATTAGTCTCATATAAAACATCATCAAAGATAATATTGAAGTCACCCGCCGTAATGGCGATTGCCTTACGTGGTAATTTACTCAGAAGCAGCTCTAATTTTTCTAAAAATATGATACCATTTGCCCTAGGTGATCTGTAAATACGTAAGGTGAATATGTTAGCCCTACTAGAAAAGGCAAGTGAAAATTAGAATTGCTTTTCCACGATCATTTCATCGTATTTATGTACATCAATTAAATCTAGGTGAGTTGATAGCTGTCTTGAATGGAAATTAAAGTACCTCCACAGCTAAACTCATTTCTACTAAACTTTCAAACAACAGTGTGATTGGGTAAGTGAGCTAGATCATCTCTTTCCAGCCAGTGTTCAGTAATTAACAAAATATGAGGAAATTTTAGGCTTTTCAGGAGTATATACAGATCATCCAGTTTGTTGCGAATAGATTGTATATCAAGAGTTAATACCGAGATTATCTATCTGTTCAAGTTTTCGAGATAAGGATGGTGTAAAAAATTTCTCTTATCATCATTCGAAAGATTGGGGAGGGACAGGTCATCATTCAATGAGATATTTAGAGGTGATGTAGAGTTGTCTGTTTTCGAGGTATCAAGACTACTTCCATTATTATAGACACAATTATTTGGTAGTATTGTTCTGAGTACTATAGTATTAGGTGACATCATGGAAGAAAAGTAATTGGTCAAGTTGTCATACCTATGTGTTGAATTTAGAGCGTTCAATGCAGTAGTTCTGTTTTTTTCTGCAGAAGTACTGGGTTCAAATGAGACTACTGCATTGTATTTTGTTAAATGTTACCACGTTTTTGACTATCGTCCAACTTTCCCTGGAACGTCTGTTCAGAACTTCCGGTCTGTTTATATTCTAATTGAGCGACGCTGAAATTGAATCATGAAAAGTTGCTCCCTTTTTCTTATGTACTGGTGTACTCTCCTTGTTCGTTTTCAAGGGGATGTATGGTCAGTATTCTTTGAAGTCTGGCGCACTCTTGAGTACTTTCTCCGAGAGTGTCTCTTAGATTTTTGTAGTCATCCCACCTCCCAGTTTTCTTGGCGCTGTTGAATTTTTTTCTAGTTTGTCTCCCCAACTTCGGTATGTTAAAGCGTTCCATCAGAGAACGTTTCTGGTGGAGTTCTTTGCCTTCTTACTTTTCTAATGACTTTGAAATTAAACCTTCAGAAAAGCCGAAGAATTGATTTATACATCGTAGTAATAGTTAGCCATATTTAAGAGATTCAATAAATAATACTTTCAAAATCTATCGTTTATTGAAATATAAATAACAAATATAAAAAAGTTGATTAGGTAAATACTTGAAAATACAGATTTGTTTGTTAGAAAAGAGAACCTTTACGATGAATTGATAGGTAGCCATTTTTAGGTTTTCAATAAATAATATTTTTTCATTGATCTATTGACAATATATTTGAATATAAAATATAAAAAAACACGGGAAGCATTATTTTGCTAATTATTTTGAATTTCTGACGCAACTATTCTCAGTAGTTCAATATAAAATACTTATATCAAAATGAAATAAAAAAAACTAATACAAAAAATAATCGGGAAAATACTTATAAATACAATAAAGTGGGTGTGAATTCCGATACGATTGTCCAGTTCATATAAAACTCACAAGCACATGGCAATGAAAACACATTACGTTGCGGGTCATCGCCTCCTTGATTGCAGAAATGGTCTGTCTAGCTGAAAATCATCTACTCTAGGCTTTCGCTTTCGTTGTCACGTAGCCGTACGTGTTGAACACTGGAAATGATAAAATAATTACTATTGTTATAGTCTAGTAGCTTGAGGATCAACTTCCACGTATTTTTTGATTTGTGGATGTATGATAGATGACAGTGTGATCCATCTGAAATGGAATCACCCTTATAAAAGATATATTTTACAACCGATTGGAATGGTTTTTTTTCTCAATGAGGTGGACATTCAAAAAGTCTACTATAATAATTTATTTTATTATTAGCATCTTCCCGATGATCTAGAAACTCGAAACTTCATACATAGCCCAGAACTAGATGACAATGCAATATTAACTAGCTTTCTTGTTTGTCTGTTTGTTCGTTTCTCTGTAAAACGTTTACGGAGCAAAAAGTGAGGTTAGGATGACACAATCTCTCCATAGCACCAACAGAATGATCGAAAGTCAACGTTCACTAAATTAAACTGCCTTCCAAATAGTCCCTCAATATAACAATGAAATGAGTTGCAAATAAATTAATAACTATCCTACCAAACATCATCAAGTAATAGTTAGAATACAAAAATACTATGACATATACATTTGCGTCAAATTGAAAAAATGCAAATTCATGTTTTTTTTGTTTATTTTACCACGTCTGTTTGCCCGTTCGGTACAAATCTCAATGTTTGTTTGAAATAAAAACAGTAAGGTGCAATCGATTTTAAACTAACAGAAATAAACCATGTCTCTGTCATGAAATCATCAAGATGAAAGGAAAAACATTCTCAAATAAATATTGAATAGAAATATTTTTCTGTGAATTGAAAAATCCACGATAAATTTTTGTGAACAGAAAACAACTACTTCCCTAGCTAAAGCCACGCTGGGCATTGAACTACATCTGATAAATGTATTATTTTGAATTTTGTTGATGTGAAAGAGAGAGAAAAGCCGGCACAAGGAATTTCCCCACACTTTCTTGCAGTTTTTTCAACAACCAACACAAAATTTGAGGGCATTGGGTAAACGTAACCGTCAACATTGAAATCAGTTCAAATCAGCCCTGGATGTTGAAAATTGTGTTTTTTCTACCAATTTTTATACTCTCTGGACTATAATAATGGATACCATAACATTATTTGAACTTGACACACTTTGACAAAAACAGTTGCAATGTCGTTGACATGTATACACACAAAGAAATTCCATGTATGTTCGTTGTACCAGTTGTTTTTTGAAATCCAGTCGTAAAAAATGTGAAAGTGACCTTCTGTGGTTTTTAAACAATATTTATCAATTCCTCTGAATTTCATAGTTGATTACACAGGGTTCTGCGAGATGAAATGATTCAGCATTTTGGTGGAAATATCTGACTATGTTCAGTTCTTCGATAAATGAAAAGTGTCGGTAGTGATAAAAAATATTTAAAAACAAACGGACAATAATTTGTATTCAATATGACGGGCATAAGTTTAAATATCTTCTAAACTGAGAGTTGATTTCAGTAGGTTTTGAATGATTCAAGACTGCTTTTTTTCACCATTTTCACAATTTTATAAATAAAATTTAGGGGATTCAAAAGTCTATTAGAGCTGTTTTTAGAATATGATCATGGTCGTATTTTTAGTATTTTATTTCCTCATATATTTCAAATAATGCACCGAGAAAAACGGTCCAAATGCACTGGTGCACTTGACACAATTTTGATTACAGCAACACATTTTTCGATTACGAGCACTAAAGTGCAGTATTTGCTGTACATAAAAAAAAACTCTAACAACAAAATAATTACCATTATCAATGTTTCCAAACTTCAATCAACGGCCGCACTAAGTGCAAATAACTTGCTCCTTGTCGTAATTAGAAATATTCAATTGGAGAGTCATTGAGAGTGTTGGTCACTATCAGTCTTCATTTTATAATTAGCTTACTTTGATCTTGTCATAAATAGCAGTGTCATTAGGAAGATCATGGGCATGTGCAAATGTATCACCAACGGTCAATAGCCGGTTTCATTTTGCATTTCGTTCACGCAGTGATGCATGTGATTGCGTCGTAGATATAATGTTGAACCAACAAAGTCTCATACTCGAAAATGGCTTGTTTTATAGTTCATACTTAAATATTGATAGTGAAAAGTGGAAATATTGTGTCCGAAAGAAAATACATGAAAGAGAAGAATTTTGTGGTGTTTTTTTTTAATTTAATTCGTCCACTATGCCACAAAATTCCCCTCTTTCAAATATTGATAGTGTTGCATGGAATTTCCGAAATTAGTGGCAGCTTGGGGATTTTAGTTATAGTATTTTTGTCTGAAGTTTCTGAAACAAAGTGTGACATATTGGCATATCTTATTGGTAAACATCACTCCTTACATCAAAATCTGTTTTCACTAACTCTGAAACCCAAACATCATTTTTTATTACATTATCCTGAAATTATGAGAAAAACTGGTCCACTGAAACATTTCTACTCACTTCGTTTTTAATCCAAACACAGAGAGTTAAAATTTAATGGAAATGTGTCATCACGGGGCAATATTACTGAAAACCTTAGCTATCAAACATCAACTGAAATTATGCCAGAGATTTATATCAAACAGAGGATTTGAAAAAAATTATGTGACTTTTCAAAAACATGCCAGTACTTAACGATATATATTATACCAGAGATAAAAGAAACATGCTCATCTACTGTTCTGCAAAAGTTTGAAACTGTCATTTTTCTGAAAAATGTTTGCATTGAGAATATTTTTTATGAATTGAATAAAATAATCAAAATCGAGAAAATGGGTGTACCAATTTTTGGTATCGTTCGTTTCATCTTAGTCAATTCGGTTAATGGAGTATGTTTTGTTTTCGAAGAAATTAAAATAAAATATTTGAACCGACATTCATTTGCTAATGAAGTGGAATTCACTCACAAGAAGAGATATGTTTTGCAAACACAAATTGAGATTATTCCCCATTCAAATGGTAAAAAGTACATTACATGTTTTTGATTCGAAGCTTCCATGATCATTTCAAAAAGTTATTAACAAGTAGCATATTCGAAAGAAAATTCATACTCATCTGGCATTTTAGTTTTTTGTATTAAGTACTTGATTGAACACTTCCTAGTGTATTTTTTCAATGACTTGATTTCATTTATATCATCATTTGATTTAACTTTCAATCTCATTATCTGGCCTATTGTACAAATGATCATAATCCATTTAAAAAAATAAACCCATTCTGTTAAAAAAAGAGTTTTGAGTTACAACCAAATCAAAAGAAGAAATGAAAGTTTGTATTATTTCATCATCTTAAATTCTGCATCAGGGATATTTTTTCAATGGAAATAGTTGAACCAAAATCAATGCATTTGAGCAATAAATTATCCACGAGGATAGTGAAAGTGATAGCGCAATCGGAAATGGTTGTTTTTCCATTAAATATTTGTTACAATTCATTACTTGTTTTATCATTCGTGCCTGTTTTTTGCGGGCACTATTTTAGTTAAAAATGATATCGTTGCTGACTGGGTGCATTATGAAAAACATTTTAATATTAGAAACATTTTATTTGACATTTCCTTCTGGAAAAATGCACAGGATGTTTCACAACCTTGGTATCAATTTGAAACTGATTCAGATTTATCTTGATGAATGAATGGGACTGCTATTTTATCTCAATGGTTTTGCAGATATTATTTTCAGCATGTTGGAGTTGAAAGAAAAACTTCATTAAGAATATTGAATTCTGTAGTGTTTGATAAAAGGTTTTTTAAACACTTCACTTAATTCAATACTCTTGCCCTGCATGCATCTTGGCACCTTTGGGGAAAAACAATGAGTCCTACTCATTTTTTCAAAGGGAATCTCTTGTTTCAATTTGACAATATAGTTTTGGAAAACCCTATATTTGTAATTTTCCAAGCAAAATAATTAGTAGTAATCAATAGCATTGCTGTAAGTGGCGAAGTTATGAACAGTAAGCTCATTTTTACAGGCTTTATATTATCTTCACTTGTATGTTTGTTTGTTTGTTTGTTTGTTTGTAACCCACTCCTATCGGCACGATTTTGACCCACTTCCAGACGTCCGAATGATTTGAAATTGTGGTGTACATAATTCCGGTGACAATGCATTAAGAAATTTTTGTGTGGAGAAAAAACAAAATGGCGGCTCCAATATGGCGTACGAGTTTTGTGATTATGGTCCGATTCGAAATTGGTATCCAAGGGTTTTTGTGGTCGGAGATTATGATTTTTTTGTCCAAATTGAAGAATTCAAGATAGCGGCTCCAAAATGGTGGACGAGTTTTGTGATTATGGTCTAATTCTATTCAAAATTGGTATGTGTGAGATTTTGGGGTCAAATATTATGATTCTGTTGTAAAAATTGGAAAATTCAATATGGCGGCCGCGTTTTGTGATTATGGTCTGATTCTATTCAAAATTTGTATGTGGGGGTTTTTGGGGTCGAATATTATGATTCTTTTGTGAAAATTGAAAAATTCAGGATGGCGGCTTCAAAATGGCGACCAAGTTTTGTGATTATGGTCTGATTCTATTCAAACTCGGTACGTGGGGGTTTTTGGGGTCGTATATTATGATTCTTTTGTGAAAATTGAAAAGTAAAAATTGGAAAATTCAAATGGCGGCCGAGTTTTGTGATTATGGTCTGATTCTATTCAAAATTGGTATGTGGGGGTTTTTGGGGTCGAATATCATGATTATTTTGTAAAAATTGGAAAATTCAAGATGGCGGCTTTAAAATGGCGGCGGAGTTTTGTGATTATGGTCTGATTCTATTCAAAATTGGTATGTGGGGGTTTTTGGGGTCGGAGATTATGATTACCTAATTTGATAAGATTATTCCATTTTTTAATTTGCAAAAAATTTATGAAAATAATAGTTAAAAAAAAAACTAAAAAAACGCTTTTATAAATAAACCACACTAAAAAGTAGGAAATAAATAATAGTTTGAAAAAATTAAAAAACACGCTTTTATAGAAAACCAGACTAAAAAAATAGAAAATAAGAAAAACATTTATTTTATTTTTAAAAAAGCGTGGGGTGCATGGGATCAATAATTGTATAGTTCATCACACACCGAGGCGATTCCATGCACCCCACGCTTTTTTTTTGAATAAAATACATTTTTTTTTTTTTTTCTATTTTTTTAGTCTGGTTTTCTATAAAAGCGTGTTTTTTAGTTTTTTTAAACTATTATTTTTTATTGTAACATTGACATCATGTGATTGTCATAAATGTATGAAAAGCAAATAGCTATTTTCATTACCACAATGACGGTGTTGAAGAAGAATAAGTAAAATCAATTGATAGAACCAAATGTACACTTTAATAATGACAAATACCCTTTTTTCTCAAGTACCTGATTTGATAATAGGTAGCACTAATTTATATTTGAATTTAAATCTGATAATGACAATAAAACCCTGTCAGGGTCTTTTTTTCCTAGTGACAATTAAGGTGAGACCCAGTCCCCAATACGGCTGCTTTTTCTCGATTGCCAATACCAAAGTTTTATAGTGTTATTAAAGTTTTTTCTCGGTGTGCTTGTTTGGTTCAATATTTTTCGAGAAACTGAAGATGATAAGATATTTCAACTGAAACGTTGTGGGGACATCAATTATCATTGATTTAGCCAAAAAAAGAAGCTCAAAATCGTCTCCACAGATTTGGTCTACTTATTATTAGTTTATTATTAGGACAATTTGAGTATAAAAAAAATTAAGAAAATCCAAATTAAAAAAATTTGTTATTGTTGCGTTTGAAGTTGTACGTCCTCAAGAAATGAATGTAGAGAATTTTGATAAATTACAGTACCCACCTTCAAAATCTCTTTCATAGTAAAAGAGCATGTCTGAAAATAGACTACCAGGATAGTCGGGGATGTCAGCTACACCTCCATAGCACTCGGGTAAGCTTTCCGGTGAAATTTTCTCTGCGAGGGATTCTCGATTCGTTCCGTGGAAAAATAACTGCAAAAAGATCAGTAAACATTTTTTATTATATTATGTGAAAACGGCGACATCTTGCATATGTTTGCATTCATCATGGCGCTTAATTGGTAAACATATTGATTCAATTTTATGTTGAATGAAAGATTCAAAGCAAAATATGCGCCATCTTCAATAATTTTTTTAAATAGAACACCTCGTGTATTATTCCTTTTTCGAAATCTGCTCATAATTCTCAACAGTTTTCTCTCATACCTTTACTCCTAAATTCAATTGTTTTCGAAATATTAACGTTTGAAAAGTGACATTCCGGTTTAAAATGAAGTATGGATTTTGGTCACTTCCGGTAAAACATATTGCTAACTAAACGTTGTTATTAATTTCTAGTTAGTAAGGATAAACAGTACCGCTTACCGTAAAATCTCGAAGCCTACGAATGTGTTCTGTAAATTCACAATCAAAACAAATTAGTTAGCTAAAAAAATATAATTTATTTTTGAATAACACTTTCATTCAACCCCAACAATTATTTCATCAAGTGTTCAATGTGGCCCCCTCCTCAATCTTGACAATAAAGTGCCCTATTATAAAAAGCTTCTCTCACTTTGATGAAAGTCTGTTCATCTATTTCTTCACATTTATCTATTATTCTGCGTTCCAACTCTTCTATTGTTTGGCATTCAGTGGCGTAGATTTTTGACTTCAGATACCTCCAAAAGAAAAAATCTAGAGGTGTAATATTCGGAGATCTTGGTGGCCATTCTGTACTTCCCCTGCGACCTATCCATCGCCCAGGAAAGTTTTTATCGAGAAACTCTCTAGCCATGCGATAGAAATGGGGAGGTGCCCCATCCTGCTGAAATACGATTTTACGATTTTCAGACTCTTCCTGATTGTTCAATACAATTTGTCTTATTCGAGGTACAATTTCAGTTTCTAAAACCCCTCTGTAAAGACCTCCTGTAAGATTTCCCCTGATGAAAATCGGTCCAACAACGCGATTGCCAAAATTCCCGCCCAAACATTCATCTTTTTAAGAAACTGGGTATGTCCCTCACTGAAAATATGCGGATTAGTATGCTCCATATCGTACATTCTGTTTGTTGACTTTTCCATTGGAAAAAACGAGATTCGACTGCGAAACATACACGTTTTAGGAAGCCCCGTTCTCCTTCAATTGTTCTTGTTACCACTCATAAAATTCAACCCTCCGGTCTGGATCATCCTCGTGAAGCATGCAGGATTTTCATTTTATAGGATGAACCTTTTTTTTTTTAGGACTCTTTGGACACTTTTTGAACTCACTCCACAGGATTCAGCAACTCATTGATTACCATTTCAGCAACAATTTCTACCTTTTTATCTTCTGAAAGAGGCGGTCTTCCTGATCTTGGAGCATCTTTCAGCGTACCAGTTGCTTGGAGCTTATTTAAAAGTTTGCGCAAATATGATCTCGAAATAGGATTCTCGGGAAATCTATCATTAAACATACGGACTGCTAGATGATAATTTCTTCCAGCTTCTCCAAATATCAAAACTGCTTCAAATTTATCGTCTAAACTACGAGCCATGATCACACTTTTCATAAAAGGATTTAGACACCCAACGGACTATTTGACAGTTAGCAGTTCAGTTTGACATTAAACAAGATGTTACCGCGACAACGATTTTTTCCAATGCAAACTTGATTGAAAGCAACATTAGTGTTTTTGGTTGGTTTTGAAATGACCAAAATGTCACTTTTCAAACGTTAATATTTCGAAAACAATTGAATTTAGGAGTAAAGTGTATGAGAGAAAACTGTTGAGAATTATGAGCAGATTTCGAAAATGGAATATTCTATTTTACAATTTTTAACTATGATTTTTTCATGAGAAAGTAGATTTTTATCTCCTATTCAAGCTCTCCAAAGTTCGTTGCGATACGCCAGGTGGGTCAAAAATTAGTAGGGGGGGGGGCGGACTCTAGACGAGCACTGTATGTAGTTTACATCATATAGAAATTGAAATAATATCTATGAGCTAGAAACTTCATCTAGACTTTAGTAATGTCCATCAATCAATTTAAACTTGATGGCAAATTCATTGATTTTGGAGTGTAATTTTTTTAACTACTTCATTGAAGTTTATAACTTCTCTAATATTCTATGGTCCTATCACAGATGATCTGTTGAAATTTTATATTCACAATAAGGATCGTGGATTTATTTGACATGTAGTTCTTAAAAGAATATCTGATTCATTCATCTATTTTAAATTCGTTCATATTAAGTTTGTATTTACCAATTAAAGTATTACTCACACTTTCAATGATTATTGATCACACATGGATCATTATAACCTACGTGATCATAAATGTAATAATCAAACATTTATTGACATGTTATTCAAATGATCAATAAAACTAATTGGTTGAATAAAAGACGTGACTGTATATGTTTCATAAAGTATAGAATTAGGAATTCTACTGAAGCATAGGTCTAGAAAATATGAGTTTCTTACCATTTTCTTTAATTTCTCCCCTAAAAATGGCTTGAATATGGCGAATGCCATGTTGAATATAAAAGGCTGGTTGATGATGTGAATTCCTTTGAGTCTTGCTGGATTGCATTCCTGAAAACACAAATTGATCATGATAGTTCCCAGCGAATACAAACATCCCTGGCAGGTTTTGGGATGTTCCCAAACAGGACTTTAAAGCATGTTGGAAGCATTGTATTTATTTTACAGTAGCATTTCTTTGTATGCCTACTGAGAAAAGAAAAGAATGTTAACGTGTGGATGTCATTTCTAGACATAACATATACTCTGTCCTTTTTTCACTGGCAGCTAAACACCCTTATTATACAGTGCTTCTCAAAAGTCCCCTTCCCCCCTCTTATTTTTGGAACGATTATACATAAACAAGTGAAATTTGGAAACTGAATATTGAAGGTTGTAAACTTCCCTACTAGTGATGATATATGACGAAATCGTCAAAGATAACGTCACAAGGCCAATAATTTCAAATGGAACCCTACGCCAAGCGACACCTCTTTCAAAAGGTATCAAAAAAACAATGATACTTATTTTGTTTGTGGTTATGGCAGTTTTGGCAACTCGCTTTTAAAAAACACAAATCTGTGATGAATTAAATCAGTTAATACTGAAATTCCAAATTCAAGTTCCGCCTCTGGATAGTTGTCAAATAAGCTGACGTTTTTGTTAGTTTCCCTAACTCGTTGTTTTTGTAATTGTCCAAGTTTTTGTACGTTTAATAATTTGTGTATTGTTGATCGAACGTTTAACTGTTTTAGCAGCTTTTGGTACTCTAAATATTTTTGTACATTTTAATAATTTGTTAAACTGTTGTGAGCCGAACGTTTAAGTGCTTCAAGAAGCGGAATGGTACGTGCTTCAGGTGATAAAGTAGCAGCGATCCTAATTCTTGGTGAAACTGGACAAAATATTCATGCAGCAGAACGCATTTTTGATGAGAGGTTTCCCGATCGCCCCGTTTCGAGGACTTATTTAAGGGAGCTTCCTCGTAAGTTTGAAACAACGGGTAGTATTAATGATGCGAAACGATCTGGCGGACCACAAATTTCTGATGAGAAAAAAAATGATATATTGGCAGAAGTAATAGTTGATCCTACTTCTTCAACAACTCACGTTGCATCTACCTGTGAAGTCGGTCGAAGTACAGTACACAGGGTGTTGAAAAAAAACAAATTTCATCCATACAAATTAAAAATGGTTCATCATCTCTCAGACGACGACCCAGACCGAAGACTAGAATTTTGTGAAAATATGGAAACTAAAATTAACCAACAGCCAGACTATGTCAAAACAATTTGTTTTAGTGACGAAAGTACTTTATATCTAAATGGAAATGTAAATACACAGAATGTGAGGTATTGGAGTGACGCAAATACTCACCTGTTTCGTGAAACACATACCCAATTTCCCCAGAAAGTGAATGTTTGGGCAGGTATCCTGGGAAACCACATCGTCGGTCCTCTTTTTTTAAATACCAACTAAGAACCCTCATTTTGTAATAATGTTCGATTCTTAGGAACGAATGTACAGTTAAAAGTGTATCTCGAGAATTTCCATCTGAATATTTCATGTCTACCTGACTATTTACTATAGTAATTGTGCTCAAATATTTACCTCAATTCCTTCATAATGACAAGTGGTGAGGAGAATAGGTATTAGTATTATTATATATTCATTTTGTAGGTATTTAACGATATGCTCATAACTTGCTTTCAAGTAAATCCGTGTTTACGTATGAAAGTTCGTAATTAGTATCATTGAATTTCCGTCTTACCTTTTGGTAAGAAATGTAACGCCTATGGTTTATGTTTATTTTATACCTGAGACCACGAAATCGTACTGCCAGTGAAAAAAGGGCGGAGTTTAGTTCGCCTAGAGAGGTTCATCCCAGATATTGAACATACATATATTGTCCAGTTTCATAATGGTTCTTAACATTTTTTCAATAACTTATCATTTCACACAACAAAAAGTAAAAAATTTCATGTGAATTAAATCTTAGAATATTTATATTTTACTTACTTTTACTATTTATTTTATTTTGTATTCCTTCATTTTAATACCTCCTATTTTACACAGGAGAGAAACAACATTCTTGAATTTTCATAAGGAAATGAAACCAATATTATTCATTATAATACAAACCAATGACCAAATGACCTATCCATTTATTTTCTGCATTTAAAATTACCGCCATGTTACAATTTGGCCATTCAGTGTGGTAAACCTGATAAACCTCGCGTTGGTGAAGTGTACATAAGATACATTTTTGATATCACTGAATAAGTAAATAGAGTGAGTGTTACATGAATTAAATGTATTAGCATAGTCCAGAAACATAATATAACCTCAAAAGCATGAAAAGTGTATTTTTTCTTTATACATTTTTCCATTAGAACTTTGTTAGTTTTCAGATTATAGGGAGTTGGACAATAAAAAACAACTTCTCATGTTTTCCAAGAGACTAATGCGAACTAAAATGTATTGACACTTCAACTAGAAGAATTCGGTTTGTGGTAAAACTGAAGAATCACTGTGAAAATGAATATTTTTTTAAATTTCGGCCCTATTGGTCAAACGGTGCGGTATTCATTGTGAAAGATTATAGACAGAAGATATACAGATAAAACTCGAAAATTATTAACGATAGAGATTTTTTCAGGACCTAAAAAAAATTCGACAATTATTTATAACAAAATGTTCATTCAATAAACAAATTGAATAGGAATATAACGAAACTTACGGAACCCACATTGAAACAGGTATTCCTTTTTTGTAACCTCAAATACCAATTTAAATGACCCTAACTTGAAAACTAACAAACCCTGAAATACATGTTCCTTCATTTGAAAAGAAGAGCCCCGATACCAATTTCCATGACTCTAACTTCAAAAATAACGGTACTTCCATGGGAACTTCCACCTTCTTTTTCGACCCCTCTAGGGCTGAAATATCAAAAAACTTTTCTTATTGGTTATTTATGTCATTATAGGCACATGCTGTCGAAATTTCAGGTTTTTTGGTTTTGGATGAATCAGTCAGTTCATATTTTCCAACAAATCTATCACATATAAGTTTGCATTAACTGTCAGAATTTCTTAAACTCAAATTCAGCTCCACCAATGGATTAGATGAAAACCGTTGAGTGCCTTTAGTAACACTCGATCGCATACTCCTCTAAACCCATATTCACGCGAAACTCGACTGCATAATTTCTGAAATCGGTTTCACAGTCAAAATGCTGCCGTGCTGAAATCGAAACTTCGTGAAGCCGATATAACGCATAGCTACCTCGAAATGCGCTTACGCTATCGACGCTATCTGTCAAATTATATTCGAAACAAATGATCAACGAAGTTTTCGTGCAAGACTTGTCGGTGTTAGTTTTGTTAGTTTCTCGTTTTATCATTTCCGAAAAGAAAAAAGTGATAAGTTACGTGAGTTATAGCAAAATAAACTTTTAATAATATGAACGAATGTGTAGTGTTGTTCTATGCTATAGGACTTAGCGGTCTGTTATTGACAAACGACTTTTCGAGAAGCAGCAGTTAAGGTTAGTGAAATAAAAAATAATTATAACCAATGTCATCTTCACCTTGAAAATAGCATTTTCGACGGTTTATTTCGAATGAATTAGTTTCAACCCTGAATGACAAAGCGATTCTGGAGCTCGATATAATGGTGGATTTATGCATCACGATATAAGTATCAAGTAACAGTTAGAAAAGTTGGCTAACTTTTATCTTCTTAAATTTTCTTTTCTTTCTACTAGTGGGCAAGTAGTATGCAGATGAGTATGGGTAAATATCTAGTTACATCACACATGCACTCTGAATATGGGGAAAATACTTTTCTTACAAATCACTTATTTTCGGCACAACTTTGCACAAAATATCGTCGTTTTTATCGAAAAAATCCTCCTTCTTACAAAGTTGCAAATGAACAATTTTCGTTCCTTTGACACAAGACATTTAATAAATTTGCCTACTTTTTCATGTTGTCAATAAGTGAATCACCGCCCACATCAATTGCACACATAAATAAAGGGGAAACTATTGCTCACATTTGAATTCGAAAAGTTGGCGGTAATTCATTATTGCCAACATGAATAGTGGGCAAATTTACTAAATGGCTTGTGTCAAAGGAACGAAATTTTCATTTGCAACTTTGTGAGAAGGAGGATTTTCGATAAAACGACGATATTTGTGCAAAGTTTCCGAAAATAAGTGATTTAGGGTGTATTGTTTATGCTGGTTAAAAGAAGGAGGCATTTTGAGTGATTTTTGTGCGAGAAAACGGTGCTTGAAAATGAGGTTAGTTTCATTTTAAAAAAGTGCTGTAACTCGGGAACGGTATGAGACCGCCGCATTTTTCTTCCGGATTCGTGTTCAGGAGGCAAAAACACGTAAGAAAAGTATTTTCCCCATATTCAGAGTGCATGTGTGATGTAACTAGATATTTACCAAAGTTCGTTTTATCTGTTACGTGAAACGTGAATATTTATTCAGAATGAAATGGGTTATGCGATTTCAGTAGACAATTTTTCTTGATTTTCTATAAGTTAATTTAAGTAGCTCGGATCACAGACGTATATAAAACTGACACAGCCGTTTTGGCACAATCAATTGAAAATCATCCAGTATTTGATAACTATTTATTAACTATTTTCTAACACAAACCAAATTTTTTTAACTCAAGTGGTTAGCGAAAAAATGGTGTTGTGCTAGCTTAACTGTTAAGCTGGCACAACTATTTATAACTTTTACCCAAAATAGGTATGGAATTGATTCAAACGCTAAATTTTCTAACTTTTACAAGCTCTCGAATGGTATAAAAATAATTTGAATTCGAGCGAATTTGAATGTTTTACGAGGGCCGAATTCGCATGCGGTACCTAAAATTCTCGAAAATTCCTACTTGGAATTAAGAATGATATTTTTTAGCAAAAATCACCACATTTTCAGCGATTGCCAAGTATATGCGCGATGAATGATCAAGTATTTAACTGGACTAAAACATTATTCAGTTAAATACTTGATAACCCATCGCGTATATCTGTTATATTTTGTGCTGGTCGACTGGAACTATATACCTATAATCTTATTCCAGATCTGTATTATTGTTGAATATGCCTTTTCGTCGATATACTTACTCCAGCACAATCGCTTGAAATAATAAGACTGTTGTTTTTTATTTTAAATAGTGATTCGAAATCTTCTATTGTCACGAAATGGCAAAATAATGAGACTTCGTCAAAGTACTATTTGATAACTCCAGCACAATCGCTTGAAATGAATATAATTGAGAGTTTTATTATGCCCTTTCCAACAATAGTACATTCGTTATGGGAAATATTCGAAGAGAAATATTTTTAGAGCCGGAAAATGACAAAATAATGAATCAAAATGCGTTTTCGTCAAAGTACTATTTGATAACTCCAGCACAATCGCTTGAAATGAATATAATTGTTTTATTATGCCCTTTCCAACAATAGTACATTCGTTATGGGAAATATTCGAAGAGAAATATTTTTAGAGCCGGAAAATGACAAAATAATGATTCGAAATGAGTTTTCGTCAACCTACTATTCAATAAACCACAGCAGCAACATGCATTTTCCAACAATAGTACAGTTGTGATAGGAAATACCCTCAGAGAAATTATTTTAGAGCCAGCACAATCGCTTGAAATAAATATAATTAATGGTTTTGTTACGCATTTTTCAACAATAGTACAATTGTGATAGGAAATACCCAAAGATAATTTTTTTAGGGCCAGGAAATGGCAAAATATTGATTGGAAATGCTTTTTCGTCAACCTAGTATTTAATAACCCCAGCCCAATCGCTTCAAATGAAAGGAATTTAGTTTTTCAGTATGCATTTTCCAACAATAGTAGAGTTGAGATAGGAAATACCCTCAGATAAATTATTTTAGTGTCACAAAATGGCTAAATAGTGATTCTAAGTGCGTGTTTGTCAACCTAATATTTAATTACTCCAGCACAATCGCTTGAAATAAATAAAATTAATAGTTTTTCAAAAATAGTACGGTTGTGATATGAAATATCCAAAGAGAAAGTTTTTTAGAGTTAGGAAATGGCGAAATAATGAATCGAAATGCGTTTTCGTCATTCTAGTATTTAATAACTCCAACACAATCGCTTGAAATGAAAAGAATTTAGTTTTTTATCATGCATTTATCAACATTAGTACAATTGTGATAGGAAATACCCAAAGAGAATTTTTTTAGAGCCAGAAAATGGTAAAATATTTATAGGATATGCGTTTTCGTCAGACTTGGGTGCGTGCGTACTATTCATACCTTAATTGTTAATTCAGTTTGCATAAATGCCATCATTTTCATGACTTGCTAATTGATAATTGTTACTTGATAACTGTTGTTTGAAGCTGCATGAATTCATAAATTGTGAAAATGACAATTACCTGCACCCAATCCAAGATGAGTTTAGCAGTCTGCGGGGAAAATTGGTAAACGTGAATGAGTGACAATCCGGCCGTGTCTAATATCACGTGGACGCCGCCAAGTTGGGTTTTTGGCTCTAGCATGGCGATTTCTATGGCAACCATAACGGCTCTGAACATATCTTCCAGGGTAACTTCTTTGGGGTTCCATTTGGCTGCAAAAGGAATAATTCGTTATACCAGTCATTTTTAACACATTTTTAACAAACAAACAATTTGAAATCAACCAAAAGTTTCACGCCCATTATAACGTATGGAATCTTGTGTAATGATTAATTATTAATAATTTGTAGGCAGGTCCGGCAGAAGGCCGTTTGAAATATCGCATCAGATTTTTTATTACCGACGTGACTGCTGTCAAATGTCAAATATGTCAACTAGTCAATAATATTTGCGTTTGTTCTCTGTGTGTTTTCATTCATTTTTTCCAGGATCCTACTATACTAACGTCTTATGGGGATATAGATAGTTGAATATAATAAACTTGTGAGCTCAAATATGACAATCATTCAGAAAGATACTCCAAATTTGAAGAAAAATTGTGAATGTATTCAGTATACAGCAAAATCCTGTTTTCCCCTAGTTTGACATTCGGATCATGACTGCTAGATAGATAGATATATATCTTTATTCGTTCTGTTAATTTACATGCCTCATAGAACTGTAGAACATGTCAAATAAATAATCTTGAATATAATAACAATGATTACGATAAAATATTTACATGTATGTCGTTTCATACTGCCTGTCATAGTAAAATCAATGTATAAAATTGAGAAACAGATATTAAAAGGGAAAGTAATCAAGTCCCAATTACCAGACTTGTCGAATAGCGTTAAAAACGAAATAATTGGTTTCCAAATAAACATACTCCAATAGGTACCGATATACACTTACACACACACCTTTGTATATTCACATACATATACATATAGATAAATTGACACATATTCTCATATACTTTTACTTATACACACACACACACACACTCTCATAGACCCACATTAGGTATCTGCATATACAATTATCACAAACTTTCCATATCATGTTGAAAATATTCTTCAATGTTATAAAATGCATTTTTGCATAAGAAAATTTTTAGTCTTTTTAGCAACTTTGTAAATTTTTCTCACACATTTTTTCGTGGTAATCCTGAATAGTAAGTGACAATTGTAATAAATGCAATATAAATTGTTAAAATCCAATAAATGTATGTAGGTTTAGGTATGAAAACCGAAACTTGATTTGAACCCAAACTAAACCATTATTCGTATATTCTTGTAAGAGGATTATATCGTGTTTGAATTTACTATCATTTTGTTTGCGATTCTTCGAAGAAAGAAAGTGTAAAAGTCATCATGTTCGCACCCTTTGCAACAATAACCATTGACAATTTTTTTCCGTAAAAGTAACATTCTACGGATTTTTTTTTAATTCCTAAAGTTGCCGTTTTGGGGAGCGTATACAAAAAAGCATTTTATTTCAAACATGTGTACCAAGTTACAGGAAATGCTATCATAGAGTATGAAATATACAGGGTGTAATCTAACCTCTTGCACACCCGTGAATGACGAGTGTATAATGCCATTTTATAACGAATTACAGTGATTAAAAATCTGAAAAAAATTATTTAAAACATATTTTGTTCTTTGTAAAATTTAACAACTTTCTGGCTAGCGACTCCCGCCTTATTTCAGAGGACCTACTCAGTGGAAAACTTCAGCAATTGCCGAACGCAATAAACATTTAACTCGACATTTGAATAAGGTAGAATGTTGAACTGATTCTGTAGTAAGTGTCCACATTAGGCTGGGGCGGAGTCACAGACAACCACCTAGAAAAGTACACGTTGTTCAAAAATGGATTTTGAGAATAATACAAAGGTATCGGATATCCCAGGCAGTTATTCCCATATAAAATTTTGAGGAATATACCTAGAAGAAAGATACAAATACAGCCAATCAACCGGGGATATAACACTAGGAATAAATATTTCAAAACGGCCCTGAACAAATATGATAAAGCTATAGGCCAGCACAGCTGCCAGTACATAAGTTCCAAACTATATATTATCTTCCCAATGACTTAAAAATCTAAGAAACTTTTATAAATATAAGAAAGCTTAAAATGATGTTGACAGAAGACCGTAAGGTTTATCATATTATAAATAATATTAAATTTTAATTCTATTAATTGAATATAAAATAAATAATATAGAAAAGTTATTAATAAAAGATTCAAGAAATAGTTTATAACACTACCCGAGATATGACTTACTCGATATACGACTATTAGCCACCTGATATTTACCTACCCTATATGTGAAATTACCTAACCGAATTGTTAAAATTCCCCTTCAAGATGTAACGCCCTATATAAGAGATATGTACACATTAATTATAGATTGAAATTTTTGTAACGTTATATATTGTGTTGCTACATAAATTACTTTGATTGATTTTAACATGTTCAAACTCTACTGTGAGTAACACGTACAAGCTGAACCCTCAAATCAGCTTCTGTGGAAATGAACTTTGATGTGTATATGCATGTATTTTGCTCCTGTGAATAAAAATATTATTATTGAGGTGCCGAGATAGATATTCAATTTCAAAGTGAAGAAAACAACTAACCTTGTTATATCCAAACCGGTAATAAAGTCAGAACTAGTTGACTTCATACTCTGCTTTGAGGAACTTATAATTATCACAATCAGTTGTAAGAAACAAACAACACAAACATTATTGAAAAGGGTAACTTCGCAATAGAATATTGTTACGAAAAATAATATCACGTTCATTGTAGAGATTCAGACATTCAGAACACGTGAACTGAACACTGTTGACAAGCAAGATTCTCGCATACACGGTTCACAAAACTGTCTACCAATGAACGTTTGTTCATTCTACTAGTGTTTTCTGATTGGCTGGTGAATGAAAGATCTCAAGATCTCAATTAATAACCAATCATAAAACAGTACGGATATGCACGAGAATTAATTCGAACACTATTGTCTTTGTCTTTTAAAAAAATTGCCATTTTATCAAAACATAATTTGTATTATATTGATATATCTAGTACGAAAACGCTCGCACAGTGATTGGCGACTCGAAATTCACTACTTTATCCATAAATGCGACAAGTGATTCATCTTGAAAAAGGAAACATTCTCAAAATACGCACGGAACAGCTCGGTGTTTTGTTTTAAGAGCCAGCAAAAGTCAAAGACAATAACGTTCAAATTAATTTTCCTGTACATCGCGTACTGTTTCCTGATTGGTTGCTAATTAGGATCTTTCATTCACCAGCCAATCAGAAAACACTGGTTGAATCTAACAAACTTCCGTTCGTAAACAGCTTTGTAAACCGTTCATGCGAAAATATTTAATTATTCAAAACAATATTCAATTGCGAATTTTTCCGTTTTCAATACTGTTTGTGTCGTTTGTTTCTTACAAGTGACTGTGATATATATTTGGTGATTTGAATATTATCAATTACACAAGTCAGTAGTACAAAATGGTCATATGAGTTATCGTAAAATACAAACACATAGCACCAACAATAAATATAGCATAAGTTAACAGAAAACGTGCAAATATTGGCTATTATAGCAGTTGGAAAATATAAATAGATAAGTACTGCAAAACCGAGATGGGTATTTTATGTATCAGTAATTTTGACACATGAATATTCGCTTATAGAATAAAAATTGTACCTTAGTAACATCTGCTTAATTGAAATTTTGAATTGGATGGTGTTCTGCTTTTTGTAACTATCAGGTAGTTTATTGTACAGATCCACATTCAATGAATTATTGGATGACGTTTTCAGTCGGAATCTAGGGTTAATGAGTGAATTGTTATTCCGTGTACGATAGCTATGTATGTTGTTATGTCTGATGAATAAGTGATTTTTACGATGAATCTCTATAAGAGAGTGAATAAGTAACTCAAAGCAGAGTATGAAGTCAACTAGTTCTGACTTTATCACCAGTTTGGATATAACAAGGTCAATTGTTTTCTTCACTTTGAAATTGAATATATATGTCAGGCAGCCTGTATACATTTACCATATAATCAGTTCAACATTCTACATTATTCAAATGTCGAGTTGAATATTTGCTGCATTCGTCAATTACCAAAGTTCTCCTCTGAGTAGGTCACCTGAAATTAGGCGGGTGGCGCTACCCAAAATTTTGACAAATTTCACAATGAACAAAACGTGTTGAAAAAAAACATATTTTTAGCCACTGTAATTTGTTATGAAATGGCATTATACACTCGTTATTCACGGGTGTGCAAGAGGTTAGATTACAGCCTGTATAAATTGAATATTTTTAAAGTGATGTACTCACAGCCACAATTGGTTATCATAATCCTAGCACCAGTGGACGTCCTGGTGGGTAAAAACTTGAACACTTCGGCATCGAAAACATGTCTTACACTATGAGGGGTGATGTTGATGCCATATTTGGGGTGTTTGATCTTGAACCTGTAGAACCGCTTGACTATCTTCGCCGCATTTTCCGGGTTGAACCTGCAAGGCCTCAGAAATTTTAGCAGGAAACTCTCGTCTTCGAGAGGAAAGTTTAGTCCTTTTTCAGCTGAAAAAAATACAAGCTATTATTGAACTTTCACATCTTGGTTTCGTGCAAATCTTGCGGATAAATGTTACTAATATTCATTGAAGAATTAATTGTCATTTGTTGAGTACGAGTACTTTTATTTCTCAGAGATATAGATTGCAATATATTAATTAAAGCAAATAGTAAATCAATGGAACAGAAAAAACTGTAAAATTCCTAGGACTGAACATCGACTCACTATTAATTCTCCAAGCACTGCTTCGTAATTTAGAATCTTTCGAATTTTTCCATCGTTGCATATGTGATTGTAGCAATTTTTCAAATAAAATATCAGGGATTATGAGTTTTGAAAAATATAGTGATTATTACAGGCAGTTGTTTGATGAATTAGAAATCCTTATGTAATATCCATATGAATTATGAATTGTGTAATTTACACTGCAACGCATTGTGGCAGGTTTCAGCATAGAAATAACAGTCGTCCTGCTTCTGGTTATACTCAGCGAAAGTGTTCGTCCTTCAAAAATATTATGTAACACCCTGTAGGTGTTGTTGTTTTGTTTTTTTTTTGCTCCCAGTTATTTCAATTTTTGATTCATAATTCATTATCCCAGTTTCTTGAATGAAATTAATATGAAACTGGGAGCTCATACTTCGAAATACATAAAAGGGTCGGCGCGGATATAAAAAATATATTTCTGCCGAGCAAATGAGTTCATTTATTTTGGAAGTCATTGCCATTCACAGATATGCAACAATGTAACTGTTATTTAGTCTGAAAATGTTAAACAGAGTCTCATTGATTCAACGTGAAAATGGACTTCGAACCATAATTTCCGCAAGAATGAAATTGGGTAGCCAATCAGACTACGACTTGGCGCTTCGCTTGTGTTTGGAATGAAAAAAGATCAACAGGTCCGGGGGGGTCTTTTCGCGAACCTCGAGGGGATCGGCACGGGTTCCGCCGTTGGCGTGAGTCCACCGGGCTATGGCCCGAGTTTTTGGTTTTACCAGAAACTATATCTAAGAAAATCGCCCTTCGATATACAGTGCTTCTCAAAAGTCCCCTCTCCCTTTTATTCTTGGAATGATTATACATAAACAAGTGAAATTTGGAAACTGAATATAAGAGGTTGTAAACTTCCCTACTAGTGATGATAGATGACGAAATCGTCAAAGATGACGTCACAAGGCCATTGTGACCAATAATTTCAAATGGGACCCTACGGCAAGCGACACCTCTTTTAAAAGGTATCGAAAAAACCTATTCAATGATACTAATTTCGTTTGTGTTTATGGCAGTTTTAATGGCTCATTGGTAAACATTAAAATTTAAATTCCATTCAGTATGATATTAATCACAGATCTAAGAATCAGTATATGCTTAAAGAAATTGCTCGAAGTGACCTCCATTTACTTCCTGACAGTGAAATATCCTATTTTTAAACTCTTCTCGTATTTTTACAAATGTGTCTGCGGAAACAGCCTCACATTCTGCAACAATACGTTGTTTTGAAACGTCAATATTGTCAGGTTCGTTGACGTAAACCTTCGATTTAAGGTACCCCCACAGAAGAAAATCCGGTGATCGAGCTGGCCATTCCGTTGAACCTCGTCGTCCAATCCATCTACCACGATACTCCTCATTCAAATACCGTCTTACTGCACCGTAATAGTGTGGAGGAGCCCCATCCTGTTGGAATGTTATTTCCAAATTGCCGAATTCGTCTGGATTATCTTCCAAAATTTCAAAGATTAACGGTTCTATTGCGTTTTACAACAGCTCCAGATAAACCTCACCAGTTAAATTAGTATTCAAAAAAAGAGGCCCAACGATGTGGTTTCCCAGGATACCTGCGCAAACATTCACTTTCTGGGGAAATTGGGTATGTGTTTCACGAAACAGGTGAGGATTTACGCCACTCCAATACCTCATATTATGTGTATTTACATTTCCATTTAGATAGAAAGTACTTTCGTCACTAAAACAAATTGTTTTGACATAGTCTGGCTGTTGGTTAATTTTAGTTTCCATATTTTCACAAAATTCTAGTGTTCGGTCTGGGTCGTCGTCTGAGAGTTGATGAACCATTTTTAATTTGTATGGATGAAATTTGTTCCTTTTCAACACCTGTACTGTACTTCGACTGACTTCACAGGTAGATGCAACGTGAGTTGTTGAAGAAGTAGGATTAACTATTACTTCTGCCAGTATATCATTTTTATTCTCATCAGAAATTTTTGGTATGTCAGATCGTTTCGCATCATTAATACTACCTATTGTTTCAAACTTACGAAGAAGCTTCCTCAAATAAGTCCTCGAACGGGGCGATCAGGAAACCTCTCATCAAAAATGCGTTCTGCTGCATGAATATTTTGTCCAGTTTCACCAAGAATTAGGATCGCTGCTACTTTCTCACCTAAATCACGTACCATTTTGCTTCTTGAAGCACTTAAACGTTAGGCTCACAACAGTTTAACAAATTATTAAAATGTACAAAAATATTAAAAGTACCAAGAGCTGCTAAAACAGTTAAACGTTCGATCAACAATACACAAATTATTAAATGTACAAAAACTTGGACAATTACAAAAACGTCGAATCAGGGAGACTAACAAAAACGTCAGCTTATTTGACAACTATCCAGAGGCGGAGCTTGAATTTGGAATTTTAGTATTAACTGATTTAATTCATCACTTTGCTTTGCTTTGCGTTTTTTAAAAGCGAGTTGCCAAAACTGCCATAAAAACAAACAAAATTAGTATCATGGAATAGGTTTTTTCGATACCTTCTAAAAGAGGTGTCGCTTGCCGTAGGGTTTCATTTAAAATTATTGGTCACAATGGCCTTGTGACGTAATCTTTGACGATTTCGTCATCTATCATCACTAGTAGGGAAGTTTACAACCTTTAATATTCAGTTTCCAAATTTCACTTGTTTATGTATACTCGTTCCAAAAATAAGAGGGGGGGGTACTTTTGAGAAGCACTGTATAATGGGTCCGCGGGAGGAACTATCGCGGGTAGACACCGGAAACTTCATTTTAATCGTCAGTTCGGAAGACGAGTATGGTTAAATTAGAAATCTGATTCGAGTGTCCACAGAGGGCTACGAGGGAAATGGGAATTATATTGAGACTGGGAGGAAAATGGGAACTACAGGGGTAAGTCGCTGGCCTAAGTAGAAAATCTAACTTGATGCATAGCTGTTAACTATTGATTCACTGGGTGAACCTCTTGCACAATTAGTAACAGAGTATATTGGGAGTACGTCTATTAAATTTGAGATTAACCTCAGACGACCTCAACTTTTTGGTAATTTGGGAAAAACGGATGTCAGTTACGCGGGTAACAATAAACTATGAGAGTCACGGGAAAAAACCGGTTCTATATTTCGATAATAGGAAATCACTATATATATCGGAAATATGAGCCCTCTTCTATTTTAGAACCGATATGTAATATTTTCGAACTGTTCGTTGTTGTTCTTTTATTCTCAAAATGAGAGGGATTTTTTATTTTACATTTCATATTATTGACATTTTTTTTATTCACAAGGTCGAGCTGTACTGTAGTTTTTACCTTTTTTGTTAATAGATGTATTGAAGTTTTGTGTATTATTTTCTCAACCGAAGTTGAGGAAACTGAAATTGAATTCAATCAGATTATTTTAATTGAGAGGCAAAAGTCGATTATTAAGTTCTATTATCACTTGAATAGAAGTTCCCTCGAGACAAAAGACAAAAAGTACTATTTTATATAATGTAAGAAAAGTTATTCAAAAGAAAGACCTCGCATATTAAGCCAAAGGCATGAATCCAAGTTCGACGGACCAGTGGTAAACCAAAATATCAGTACATTATAGTATAGAATCACTCTATCAAAATTGGTGTCGTGTGTAGAAAAAATCAATTTTTCTGCGTACACCCTGGTGACAGCAGTTGCCCTTATAATATGTAAATATTACATGAAGAAAAATTTTTTGGACAAAGAGAGTGTGACTATACTTTACACGACGAGTTGAGTTAATATAAGTATAGTTTTTCCAATATCAATTGCAGAAGCATAAAAAAGTCTTGCGGCGAAATCCTGTGAGCAGCAGTGGCGGAGATAACTAATTTTATTTATATATTTTAAAAATACTTCATAAATAATGAAAAATGAAAAAAAATTAAAGACAAGCTTTTATTTATACAAATACATTAAGAAAGAAAAATAATTTCTTTCAACTAGAAACTAGAATATCCTAAAACGTATTTCGATCGGCACACACCAAGACCACAGACGCTACTGGTTTTTAATCTTTCAGAGCTATCAAAACACAAATATAACGCGTGATTTATGACCTCCCATCGTATAGACACACCTGCCAGCATTGATGTCCGACTTGATTGGCCCAGACGAATCGGTTGTAGAACAGACAGCAGTCACTCAAGTCCACGTTGACCAGCGGGCTCTTTGTTCCGACGGAGACTGTATACAAGTAGTACAGATTATTTTTCGTTCCGTTTCTTCGCATATACGCTCGTGTTAGCGAAGTGAGTTTTTATTTGCTCCCTATAGAAACAGCTTCTGCATTTTATATTGGATGGACTATAAGTATGGGAAATTTCATTATGTTATCAAATCGGGCGCAAGAATTGATTCAAAGTTTGTCCATTTTTGCGATATATTTTTGGGTAGGAAAAATATTGAGAGTTATCGGCAAAATAGTTCTGCTTTAGAATTCAGTTTTTTCTTCGGAAAATTAAAATAAAATACAGTCTTTTGGCTAGTATAGAATTATTTGTATTGCTGGATTCCGAGACAGATGCAAATATCTTTTTATCAAAGTAGAGATCTTTTGGAAATCCATAAAAATATTGATGAGTTTTCAGAAACACCTTTTCTACCAATTATATTCTAGGATACTCACCATCGAGAATTTCTCGTAGTTTTGTCAGTCCATTTCTAATATTCTCCTGGGTTTCTTTGAGCTCCTTTTCTGCTCTTTGTTTATCTTTCCCGCAAAGTTCCTCCAAATCCAGACGCATTTGATGAGATCCTAGTTGGATGAAGGGAACGTTGTCCGATCCCGTTTCAACGCGTATCAACATGTCGGTTCGATGGTTGGACGGTTATTCGAGAATGGGGGGTTATTCCTGGGGACAAAAAAATCATTGTTACTAAATATTCCGAACATAGAGACTCATTTATATAAAAAAATTAGTCAGCATCGGGGAAACCAAAACACTCAGAGTAAATTGTAAGGGACCGCATTTTCCAGCCGTCGCGCCCCCCTTTATAGGTGGGGCTACTCACTACGCGCAGACAACACTGTTTCGGATAGAACGTGGATTATTATAGTTAGTCGCGGGAGATGAAGGGTATCGATGTTTGTAGCGAAATTGTTTTCATTAGATTCTTACAAATGGACAATTTGTGGAAAACATTATCGATAAAGTTACCAATTAGTTTATACAAAAACGTAGCTCATGCCAATATGCTTGAGGCTATTCAAATTAATTTGTTAAAGAATTTGTAAGTAATCATGTGATCTGATCTTGAAGGCACATGCAGCTAAAAAATTATTATGTAGTGTCTCGGGTAAATAAAAATCACAATTATCGAAGTGAAAGTGAATTTTTTAAACATAAATAAAATGGAACATAACATCATGGCTCTTTCCAAGGAACAGATAAAATTTAGTCAATTGTGTTTTTTATATCAATGGTTTAGTTTACAATGTCTTTCGTGCTGAAATTTGGATGGTGTGATTTGGATTTTTATTAGGGTATACAGGGTGTTTCATAATTGAATGCTGAACCAGTAGGGCGATAATCCTTGGATGATTTCATGAAAAATTCTTCATATGAACATAGGTCCGCAACCGCTTTATTTCTGAGAAACAGGAAGTTGAAATTTAACAAAAAAATCAGTTCTTTCCCAATATCTCTAAAACCGCTATGGCTTTTTTTTCAATTTTGATACATGCAAAGTACGCATGAAAATAAAAAAATTTCATGATAAAGGACTTCTTAATTTTCATCAGTGGCGTTCCTGTTAACATGCCCTGCCATAGTTTTGATCAAAATAATGATACGCCACTGTCTTTTTTCCAAATAAATATTATTTCTGTAATTGTCCTCCATCTTCTCATAAATAAATAATAGTTTGAAAACTAAAGAACATGCTTTAATAGAAAACTAAACTAAAAAGTTGAAAATAATTTTAAATGAGTTTGAAATAAGAATACAGTGATTAACAACAAATTTATTTCATCGTAAAAAAGCGTGGGGTGCTTGATGTCAGTTGTTGTTAATATTTCATGGACAGATATTGGTAAAAGTAGAATCATCATGAAAATATCTTAAAAAGCACCCCACGCTTTTTTACGATGAAATAAATTTGTTGTTAATCACTGTATTCTTATTTCAAACCCATTTGAAGTAATTTTCAACTTTTTAGTTTCGTTTTCTATTAAAGCGTGTTCTTTAGTTTTTAAACTATTATTTATTTTCAACTTTTTAGTTTTGTTTTCTATTAAAGTGTGTTTTTTAGTTTTTCGAACTATTATTATTATTATTTAATTTTTTTAACTATTATTCTCCAATTTTAATAGAATTAGATCATCACACAAACTCGTCCGCCTTTTAGAGCCGCCATCTGGAATTTTTCAATTTTTACAAAAGAATCATAATATTGGACCCCAAAAACCCCCACATACCAATTTTGAATAGAATCGGACCATAATCACAAAACTCTTCTTCCATTTTGGATCCGCCATCTTGAATTTTTCAGTTTTGACAAGAGAATCATAATCTCTGACCACGAAAACCCTCAGATACCAATTTTGAAGCGAATCGAACCACAATCACAAAACTCGTACGCTATATTGGAGCCGCCATTTTTTTTTTTTTTTCAAACAAACATTTCTTAATGCATTGTCACCGGAATTATGTACGCCTGCCAAATTTCAAATCATTCGTACGTCTGGAAGTGGGTCAAAATCGCGCCCAAAGGAGTCGGTCACAAACATACGGTTACAAACATACAAGTGCAGCTAATATAAAGCGTGTAAAATGATCTGCCTTTATTTCGTCCGTCGAACAGTTTTGAGTTACAAAATGAAATGCATTCATTTGCTTGTTCCTATGCGATATCAGCCGTTGAAGAGTAGCAGGATTATCTTGTGGGCTAGAAACATCTAGTATGCTAAGAACACATTTCGTTGTTAACAACATAAACAACTTTGACACATCTTCAGCTAGATACGTGATATTATTTACGTTATAAAAACTTGTTTATTAAAAAAAACATGGTAAATTTTACAAATACCGAATTATTAGACATGCATTACTTGTATGAGCTTGCTGACGAGAACGCATATGAAGCCAGGCGACTGTATCAAGAGCGCTTCCCAAACAGAATGGTTCCTGATGCTCGAACGATTTCAAGGACCCATAGAAGGTTATGTGAAAAAGGAAGTTTTGAGCCAAATCATCACTAGAAAGGAGCACTTCGGACTGTAAGAACTCCAGCAATTGAGGTAGCTGTTTTAAATTCAGTTAACGAAAATCCTGAAATAAGTACGAGGCAAGTTGCCAATAATTTGAATATCGCCCATATTCTAGTATGGAGGATTCTTCATGATTATTCATTATTTCCCTATCACATTCAACGGGTTCAGGCTCCACTTCCTCGAGACTTTTCATTACGAGTAAATTTCTGCCAATGGTTTCTCCAAAAAGTTACCGAAAATCCTTTATTTGACAGGGAAATTTTATTCACGGAGTTAGTTTTACTAAAAACAGGATCAGAAATTTTCATAATAATCATTTTGTGGCCGAGGAAAATCCGCTTGCAATCGTGGAATCTCATCACCAGGAGCAGTTCTTATTAAATGTCTGGGCTGGAATTATTGGAGATTACCTAATTGGACCTTTTTTTTACCACGCAGATTAAATGGACATAATTATCGCCGATTTGTTGAAGATAATTTGCCAATTCTGTTGGAAGATGTTCCTATTTTAATGCGAAATCGCATGTGGTTTATGCACGATGGTGCACCTGCTCATTTTAGTGCTCTGGCATGCGAATATTTAAACCAATACTTTCATAATCGCTGGATAGGTCATGGGGAAACATCATGGCCAGCTAGATCCCCAGACTCAAACTATCTCGATTATTTTCTTTGGGGACATCTTAAGACATTGGTGTACAGTTAACCAATTTTAACTGAGGAAGAATTGCGAAACCGCGTAATAGTTTCCTGCGAAGCAATAAGGAATGCTCCAGGAATTTTCAAAAGATTACGCGAGTCAATGACAAGGAGGGCTGAAGCGTGCATACTTGCAGGAGGCGGACATTTTGGATAGTTAATTTGATTTTGGTATTTTTTGTTCATACTTAGTTGTTTTTAAAAATAAAAAATGTATTTTTATGCGTACAGTGGCGTATCAACATTTTGATAAAAAATATGACTGGGCATGTTAACAGGGACGCCACCGATGAAAATTAAGAAAACCTTTTGGAAAAATGTATTTTTATGCGTAATTTGCATGTACCAAAATTGAAAAAAATCCGAAGCGGTTTCAGAGATATTGGGAAAGAACTGATTTTTTTGTTAAATTTCAACATACTGTATCTCAGAAATAAAGCGGTTGCGGACGTTCATATGAAGATTTTTTTTTCAAATCATCCAAGGATTATCGCCCATTAGGATCAGCATTCAATTATGAAACACCCTGTATAGTGGAAAAATATTTCGCAAATAAATTGACAATTCCATCATTGTTTATGCCAACTTCTTTATCACACATACAACACTGTGGACGGTAATCTGCAACTCTTCTTTTGGAATGAAGGTAAATATCCAATAGTAGACGTCACACCAATAGTGACATTTTCAGAAAGAATATCACAAAGTAAGACGTAATTTACGCATAGTTAGGTCACATATAGCGTCCTCTGTTGACATATATAATAAGTATATTTCATATCTTCCATTTTTTTTTTCAAAATGTTGGCAACTATTTCATTGTGTGTTTACTGTCAGAGCTATTTTAGTGAATTTTGAAGGAAAATCATAGGAAAGCAAGTTTTTACAATTAATAATAATTAGTGCAATTTTTTGTTTTGCGATGTGTGTTAGGAATTCTTTTTACGTTGATGATTTAAAGTAGTTTATCTAATGGTTTTTACGCTTTTTGTTTGGTTACTTTACTAGTTCTGAGGGGTGTTAACTATTGGAATTCCAGTGAAACTGTTGTATTCTGTTGTTTACCAAAAAAATATGCAGCTAAGGACACGTTTCAGCTTAATACGATCCCAATTTCTAATAGTTGACATCATATACATGTGAACTATTGGTCTTTTCAGATTTACAAGTGAGATGCCTGGATCAAAGCAAACTTTTCTGAACTATTCAGAGCAGCGAATGACAGCTGCTATGAATGACGTCCAAAGAGGAATGCCTATTGCTATGGCAGCAAAAAAGCATAGTTCCAAAGAGTATCGGCATCGATCAAACAAAAATAATTGAAGTGTCGCTGATACTACAATTCCTACAATTCACAGATCTCCTTTGGAACCTGGAACAACCGCGAAATAAAATATTTCTACATTTTCTGAATTACAATCACCAGTTCTAAAACATAAAACTTATATTGAAAGATAGTAATTCACCAAATTTGCCATTCCCATTTAAGCGGGCACTATTTATGCCAAGATCCCAAACAAAGCAAATTGAAGAGAGACTTAATAAAGATAAAGTGCCAGCGGTAGTGTCTTCCAAAAAATATCAGAAATACATAGAAGACAAACAAAATGCAAAATAGATTCAAGAGGAACAAAAGAAACTGCGGACCGAAGAGAGAAGATTAAAGAAAATTGAGCGTGAAAAGTTTAAAGAGAAAAAAAGGTAGCAAGAGAGAGCAAAAATGAACTAAATCTGGTGTCACATTCGGACTCTGAAACCTGTCAAGATGAGGAATGGGAATGGGATAGAATCAGGTGACAGTTTACAAGACATTAGTTTTCAAGAAATTGTTAGCTGTTGCTCGCAGCTTTGCATGCATGCACCCGATAATTGGGAATAATTTCTAAAATTACGCCTCAGATGTAAGCCAGATATATTTTCTTTCCAACCCTACCCAAAATACATATACAGAGTGGGCCATTGAAAACGAAACAGCGGCTTTGTAGGTCGGCAGAACCGAATTACATAAAAACGCTCGGACATATCAACGATGAAAATCACCCGAAATACATTCCACCCCTCGGAGCTGTGACCGCCACCTCTAAATTTTTAAATGGCAACATATGGCAAGTGATACCTCATTTGAAAGGTATTTTCCTTCTCAATATCAAACAACAAAAATGAATTAATTCTATCGATATGTTTTCGAGATATAGGAACTTGAAGTTCGGAAATCACGTTTTATTCACTCAATCAATAAAAACAAAATCTGATAAAGCAACTGTCGCAATAATTATTATTGTTAATGAACTGAATTTTCAAACTGTCTACCACCCATTTCCATACAATAGTACAAGTTCTGTTCAAAACGAGACCTCATATTTCGTAGCATTTCCGGCGTTATTCGACGTCATTCTTCAATAATTCTCCTTCGTAAATCTTCCAGAAATACTGGTTCGGTTGCAAATATTATTTTTTTCAAGTGACCTCACAGGAAAAAGTCGAGTGGGGTTGAATCTGGGGATCTGGCTGGCCACTCTATAGAGCCTCTTCTTTCAATCCGACTTCCAGGAAACATTCTATCCAAAAACGCCCTAACAGGCTGTGCATAATGTGGAGGTGCCACGTCTTGTTGAAATATCAAGTGGTTTTCATGGTAACGATCGTCATTTTCAATGTTGTCTACTAATTGTGGATAAACAAATCCATTCAATAATTCCAAATAAGTTTCTGCTGTCAGGTTACCGTCGAGAGATACTGGTCCAATCAAACGGTCCCCAAAATTGAGTTTTTGGGGAGTTTGAGTATGGACTTCGTGGAAAACATGTGGATTGACATCTGACCAATAACGACAATTATGACGATTCACAGTCGAATTCAAAAAGAATGTAGACTCATCAGAAAAGCATGCATGTTGAAAAGGAAATTATCATCAGCATCTATTCTCGTAGTCATAATTTCACAAAATTCCTGTCGCCTATAAAAATCATCTTCATTCAATTGGTGTAACAAATGTATTTTGTAGGGGTGGAATTTATGATGTTTCAGGATTCGGCGGATACTGGTTCTACTGATATTGGTAACACTAGCCAATTTCCTTGTGCTCAATGTTGGGTCTGCATGAACTTGTCCTAAAAGTGCAACTTCAACAGCTTCATTTCTCAACGGAAATTCACGTTCTGCGTCTCGTTTCTTGTTGGCTACTGATCCAGTTTGACGAATTTTTTGCACTAATTCTGGAACGTATTTTCTAGCAACGAGTTTATCTGGATGCGTTTCATTGAACAAATTAGCTGTACGGTTACCGTACTCATCATTCTTAAAAAAATTGTTATTATTTCAACTCTTTCCGCGATCGTATACACCATTATTGCGGAAAGATATTCAGCGCTTTAGTCAAGTAATTCACTCTAATGTCGTTCAATCAAAAATCAGTTTAACACTGACAGACGTCCACAATTGCATTTGCCGAAAAATTCATCTCATACATGTTTTTGTTGTACTCGCATTTGAGTCGAATTCGAGAAAACGTCTTTTTATCGATTCTTAAAAACTTTAAAAAAATTTCAAAAGTAAATGAGAATGAAATAAAAATTTGAATCGGAATTGCATGTTATTTGTTGATAAACAGTTAGAACATTTAATTCCTTAGAATAAACGAAGTGCAGTCTTCTTCACAACAAAAGTTCAATATAAATAGAACCAGAAAATGGTAGATCACAGGGGAAAAACAACTACTTTCCTGGCAAATACCCCGCAGAACGTTAAATGATATTCACCTGAAAATCCATGCATACCTCCATATAAATGGACATTGAATGCAAATGTTTCTTTCTGATAAGCTCGATTATGTTTAATTCATGTCGTGTTCGCCTAACAATCCGCATACTTTCAGGCTTTTTGGCCCTCATCAGTACGGAGTAGTCACCAGCCAGAGGTCCGAAGAGCTCTGACCGAAGCGAGACACAACTGTGATCTACCATTTTCTGGTTCAATTTATATTGAACTTTTGTTGTGAAGAAGACTGCACTTCGTTTTTTCTATTTTTATTCCACTTCACATGGCGTTTATCTTTCATTTAATTCCTTGACAATGATAATTATCTTTAAACAGTTGCATTGTTAGATGTTATTTTTATTGATTGAGTGAACAAAAAGTTATTTCCCAATTTCAAGTTCCTATATCTCGAAAACGAATCGATAGAATTAATTTATTTTTGTTGTTTGATATTAAGAAGGAAAATAACTTTCAAATGAGGTATCACCATATGTTGCCATTTGAAAATTTAGGAGTGGCGGTCACAGCTCTGAGGGATGGAATGTATTTCGTGTGAATTTCATCGCGAATGATGTCCCCCTCGAAAATGTAGTTGACGTGTCCGAGCGTTTTTATATAATTCGGTTCTGCCGACCTACAGAGTCACTGTTTCGTTTTCAATGGCCCACTCTGTATAATAAATACGTATTTCATTATGGACTATGGTACACATGTTAAAAGCATTCGATACCATTGACCCAAACATTATCGAAAGCAAACTCTACTCTTTAGGATTTCGTGGTAACTTTCTGTAGTGGTTAGTCTCATACATGCGCCTTAGAAAAATATCTGTCAAAATTGAAGAGCATAGGTCTGATTTCTATTCTATGGACCTGGGAGTTCCTCAGGGTTCCATCTTAGGTCCACTGATTTTTTTATTATTCATAAACGATCTACCACTTCATATAAGCACACAATGTATAGTTCTCTATGCTGATGATTCAACTTTGGCTGCTGATGCTGACAGTCCCGAGGAACTCCAAGGTAAATTAAATATATTGTCAAAGGAATTCACAACCTGGTGTGAAAAAAATTCTTCAATTGTGAACTCAGACAAAACGGTGTGTATGCAGTTCTATCGCAGATCAAAAATTGTAACAAATTTTCAAGTAACAGTGATGGATGATGTAATTAATCTCTCTAAAAATACTAAATTTCTCGGAACTTTCGTAGATAGTGATATGAGATGGGAAGCAAATATAAATGCTGTTTGTAAAAAGTTGAATAGTGGTTATCATGCCATTCTACAACTGAAAAATATTTTTGATATAACTCAACTGATCAATATTTATTATGCCATAATCTACTCCCACATCTCCTGTAATATCAACATCTGGGGCAGCTCCAGCAATTCCAACAGAATATTTATTCTACAGAAAAGAGTCATCAGACTCATTTTCAATCTAAAGATTGGAGATTCCTGTAGAGAATATTTTAAAAGATTCAATATCTTAACATATCCATGTATATATATTTTCAAATGTATAATGTTATTTCTGTTTCCCAACATCATAACTATTCCACTAGAAACGGAGATCTCATCAGGATCCCGACTCATAACACATCATTCTTTAAGAACAGTCCGTCATATACAGGAATTACATTTTTCAACAATCTTCCAACTGATCTAAGGAAAATTCAAAACAAAAATATGTTCAAAACAAAATTGAAGAAAAATCTGCAAAAAAACTGTTTCTACAGCATTTCTGAATTTTTAAACTCGAGATAAAATGTTAGTTCTTTCTGTGTATATATGACATTTATATTTTACATTCGATTTGTTTTAAATTCGAGATAAAATGTTAGTTCTATCTGTGTATATGTGACATTTATATTTTGTATTTTGGTATTTTGATTATTTGTCTACCTTTTTGTGTTCTTGACGTATCCTATATCATGTATTTCATCTTAAAGGATTCAATAAATTATTATTATTATTATATATAAAAAAACTCTGCTGTCGCACACTAAGATAAAAAACTACGATAATATCCAACAATCTTCATTTTAAATGAGATACACTGTATATGCTGGAACACCCCGAACATCAAATGAACGAGAAAATCTCGTCTAGTTACAAAAATAATGCAAGAAGTCGTGCGAAACTAAACTAATTTGATACATCTTTAGAAGTTTTTCGAACGAGAACAGAGTCCCGAAACGTCAATAGTGTATCTACTTTTTTCCATTAATGAAAAAATGATTTGATGTAGGCAGTAACTGATTGATGAAAATAATGTATTTGCTCTTCTATACTTTTTATAGATTACTTTTGATTATTTTTTTTATCTTGTGCAAAGTAATAAATCGCAAAAAAGATGTAAAAATTAGTATTCTCCAAAAATAACCTCAAAAGCTATTTTGTTTTCTGAAACAATTCGGATTGAACAGATCCCATTGCTGTAATCAATGGTAATGGATTAGGTAATAGTAGAGGAATTTTCGAATACCCAAGGTTTTACCTTCACTGAAATATGAGAAACAATTTTAAAATTACCTTATGTAGTAGAACGCCAACTGGTGTATGAAAAAAACTCAATTATTGAATTGTAAAATGATCACCGATTATATTGTGAGCCGAGCAAGAGTTCACACATACTGTGTAAACACCCAGTTTTGCTGGGTATTTAAGAAACCACATAGATGAGTTCGCCGTAAACACAACCTTCACAAATAATCCTTCGAACTTGTGAAAAACCCCGGCCGAACAGTAAAATTCTAGGAATATTGGAATCAAATAACTTTAGCCTGAAACTCGAATTCATAATTCCCCATGAAAGCAACGACCTTAAACCGAGTATTCATTATTCAATTCACTGAATTGGGAATTTTTCGACCATAAGAGAGTTAATTGTCCGAAAAGTTGTTCGAAATACAATACCGGATTTTTGTTATGTAATACGAGTACTGATTTCAGCAACAAAAACTCACTATACTCACCCGAATACCTTGAATGATTGATTTGTTGAAAATATAAACAGGATGTTCATAAAATCAGATGTGGAATCATCTGCGACTGAAAATAACTTCATTTTAATCGTGGATTTTTCAATTCACAGAAAAATCTTTCTATCAATATTCAATTGAGAATGTTTCCCTTTTCAACTTGAATGACTAATGCACTTTCGAACATGCAACAATCTTGTACTATTTTTTATTCCAATTTCTCCAAAAATAATTCGGACATCATTCGTGCAAAATTCGATGCTTCATTCCGGCACCTATGCGATTTTTTAAACGCATAAATTTGTTCAAATAATTAAAGAGAAATCATACGCGGATTATGTATGCAGTGTCCTTCAAAAAATTAGAGTCATTTAAGAATTTTTTTTGTTATTGATTTATTTTCAAAATTCACTTAGGAGTTGGGTTTTGCTTTAAAAAAATGGGTGGTATCACGTGACTTTCCTACCCGTCAAAAGTTTTTTTTTCCAAAATAATCGCTTAAAAATTGGATTATTTAATTATATTTCGAAATCTTTTACAAATAAAAGTTGTTTCTTGACATGTTTTTTGGGTAACCTTCCACAGTCTGAAAATGAAAATATAATCAGGAAAATCTATACAAGCGTAGAAAGGGCAAACTAATTAGTTCACCCCGATAAGTTACTGCGTTCACCAAATTATATTTCCTATAGAAAAATGATTCAATTTGTCAGTTCCCTGAATATGCCTATAAAAAAAATAGTTAAAATTCAAAAGATACTTCTCTATATAGTTTTTGATTGACGTTTCGGGGACTATATCTGCCCCCGTTCTCAAAATCTTCTAAATTTCCTTTAATTGTTTGAATAATTTGGATTTTGCTCATTTGATAAATGGGGTGTTGTTCAGATCAGTTTATTAGCATTCTACCATCTCACTTCCTCTCTGAGTAGAGGTAACCATGTATGGTCCATTTCAACAGAATTTGTTGAAAAGCAGTTGTTATTGGAAAGAAGAATACAGGCCGTTTCTTTCAATTCTCCTCTCTTGATGTGTTTCTTTTATCAAGATTTTTGTCCTATTCCATTCAATCGTATGATCGCCATTGGATGTGAGGATATGTTCTGCAATTTTTGATCCGGTTATTTGTCGATTTATGATGTATCTCTGATGTTCACTTTGACGCAGTTCCAATGGTCTTGACGTTTCACCTATATAACTATCACCACACGAACAAGGTATGTTGTAAACACAGTTATTGATACTTTCTTCTGCGTTTTTTGTGTTAATATAGATCTCCTTGTGTTTGTTGTTCTAAATGATGTTCTCACATCATACCTAGGTCCCATTCGTTTGATCTCGTCAGATAATCCGGGGACATGAGGTATTATGTTGGTTGTGAAATGTGTAGGTGGTGGGAGTACTCCTGTTGGTTGTGTTAATTGGTTGTTTGATGTATTTTTGTTTTCAATGTCAGTGATTGTTTTTTCCACAAACTCATCCGGATATGCATTTTCCTTGAGAACAGATTTTATGAGGTTTATTTCTTCCTGTAGATTCTGGTTGGAATTGCAAACTGTTTGGGCTCGATTATAGAGACATTTAACTATGCCTTTTTTCACACTGGCATGATGGTTTGAGTTGTAGTGTAGATACCGATTGGTATGCGTCTTCTTTCTGTGTACAGATAGATGTTTCCATTCGAAATGATGATTTTTGAATCATGACATCTAAAAAGGGGAGTTGGTTGTTTTGTCGTGAATTTGATCGTCGGTTTTTGACCGTTTATATGATCCAAGAAAATGTTTAATTCTTCTTCACTTCGATTCCAGATAGCGAAAACATCCTCCACGTATCTCCACCATATTTTTGGATCATTGTGGAATGTTTCAACGAAGGATTCTTCAAAGATTCCATGAATATGTTACTTGAAATGGGTGACAAAGGAGAACCCATCGCCATACCAAACTCTTGTTGATAAAATTGAAATTGAATTGGAAATATGTTTTTTCTGTGCATAGTTTGAATAATTCTATGATGGCAACTGACATCCAGTTTTGTTCTTTCTTTTACGATTTCCAGAGTTTTATCAATAGGGACATTAGTAAACAAACTTTCGACATCAAAACTTACTAGGAGATCTCCATCTTAAATTTGTAATTCATTCAATTTCTCCAGAAAGTGAGGGGTATTCCTTATAAAACTATTTCCATTTCCAGATAGTGGTTTCAGAATATTGAGTAGGTATCAAGCGAGTTTTTGTGAAGGAGAACCAATGGAACTTACAATAGAGCGTAGAGGATGAGATGGTTTGTGTATTTTTGGTAATCCATAAAAATGTGGGGGTTTGCTGTGGTGTGATACTAGGTCTCTGCGTTCTGTTTTCGTGAGTATGTTTTCGTGTTTAGCTAAAGTTCGGTATATTTTGCTTTCTTTGATGGGGTTGGATTTTTGTTTAGTTTTTTGTATACTTTGTTTACTGATATGGTAGTGTCTTGATTGGGTGTGTGATATGTGGTGTTTGAGATCATTTGTGTTAGTTTGTCCTCATAATCAGTAGTGTTCATGATGACTGTGGCATTACCTTTATCAGCTGGAAGTATTTTGATCTGATTGTCTGATCGAAGAGATCTCAATGCACCTCTTTCGTATTTGTTTAAATTACTTCTAGGATGATAGGGCTGTGTTAGTGCGTTTTTGCAGTCAGAGCTGTATTAACCTGCTATTTCAGAAGTAAGTACCAAAAACTGTGTTTACAACATACCTTGTTCGTGTGGTGATAGTTATATAGGTGAAACGTCAAGACCATTGGAAGTGCGCCAAAGTGAACATCAGAGTTACATCAGAAATCGACAAATAACCGGATCAAAAATTGCAGAACATTTCCTCACATCCAATGGCGATCATACGATTGAATGGAATAGGATAAAAATCTTGATAAAGAAACACATCAAGAGAGGAGAAAATTGAAAGAAACGGCCTGTATTCTTCTTTCCAATAACAACTGCTTTTCAACAAATTCCGTTGAAATGGACCATACCTCTACTCAGAGAGGAAGTGAGATATCCTAGAATGCTAATAAACTGATCTGAACATCACCCCATATATCAAATGAGCAATACGTCACTCTTAAATTTTTCGGCAGATCTCAATTGACATCCGTCAGTTGAAATCCAAATTTTTCAAACAATTAAAGGAGATTTAGAAGATTTTGAGAACGGGGGCAGATATAATCCCCGAAACTCAATCAAAAACTATATAGAGAAGTATCTTTTGAATTTTAACTATTTTTTTTATAGGCATATTCAGGGAACGATAAGTTACTGACAAATTGAGTCATTTTTCTATAGGAAATATAATTTGGTGAACGCAGTCAATTCAATTCAATTCAATTTTTATTTAATCCATAGAGCTGTGAGGCTATCGGACAAGTCAGATATAAACAAGGTTTACATAAAGTGTATAAGATAAGATATAAAAATATAAAAATAAAGTGTATAAGATAAGATATAAAATATAGACAGACAAAACATTTTATCTAAAACTATCAAAAAATTCATTAATGTTATAGGGGCAGAGGGCGAGGAGAAGTCTTTTTATCTCTTTTTTGAATGTGTGCACTCTTTCTATCAATTTTAGTTCTTCAGGAAGAACGTTATATAATCTTAGTCCCAGTATATCTGCAGATTTCTGAGATACTGTTAAACGAACATTGGGTAGATGGAAATTATTTTTTGATCTTGTATGATGATCATGTAGTGAGTTATTCTTAACCAGAGTTTTGCGTTGCTTGTGTATATATGTTAAAAGTTCCAATATATGTAGGCCATAGAGAGGAAGAATTTTAAATTGTTTGAATAGATCCCTGCATGAGGTACCATTGGGAACATTAGCAAGGCATCGCATAATCCTCTTTTGCACCAGAAAAACCTCATTAACTGCAGAAGAACTACCCCAGATGGTTATTCCGTATGTTAATCTGGATTGGATTTCCCCGAAATAGAAGAGCAGGAGTCCCTGTATGTCAATTATAGATTTGAGAGTTCTTAGTTGAAAACATTTAATACTCAGTGTATTGGCTAAAATTTTACAGTGAGTATTAAGGTTAAAACCAAAATTCCTTTTTTAAAATATTGGCTAAAATTTTACTGCTTGGTTATTTTTTTTCTGTCTGGTGTGAAAATTTATATGATTTGTTTTAGTACTATTCAGAAAAGAGAATTATCGTATAACCACTTACGAAGTGACTGAAAAGTAGTGTTAATGTTGTTTTGAATTTGTACCTCAGATTTGCCTGTGAATAATAACGTGGAATCATCTGCATACAAACAGGTAAATGCATTCGGGAGGATTAGAGGTAATTCATTGATGTAAAGTGTAAACAAAATAGGGCCCAATACTGAGCCCTGAGGAACTCCTATTCCTATCGGAAGTTCACTAGAAGTAAATACCAATTTTTCATTGTTCGCCACGTGATTTATCTTGATTTTCTGAAGACGTCCCTTGAGATATGACGAAAACCATTCATGAAGTTTGCCCCGGATTCCGTATCTGAATAATTTATCAATAAAATGTCATGTTGAACACAATCAAAGGCACGGCTGAGATCACAGAATACACCAACCGCCCTTCGCCTTCTTCCAGGAGAGTAAAATTTTTCGTAAAAACTGTGAATAGCTGTAATTGTAGAATGTTCAGTACGGAAACCGTGCTGGTTTTCAGCAATTGCCTTATTTTTTTCCATGAAATTCAGTAGTTGTTCTAATATCGCATATTCGAAAATTTTCGAAATGATGGGTGTAATAGTGATTGGACGGTAATTTTCCAAATTTTGTGGATTTCCTTTTTTCAAAATGGGCGAAACAAGCGCGGCTTTCATTCTGGATGGAAATATTCCTGTTTGAAATGATAAATTGATGAGGTAAGTTACAGGTTTTATAATCGTATTTGCAATTTTTTTAATTATGAACCCTGAAATTTCATCTGGGCCCCATGTATGTTTATTTTTTAGTTTATGTTTTATAATAAAGAGCACCTGCTCTTCCGATATATGGGAAATGAACATACTGTTGACCAGACTTTTATTTGTCATAGTTGATGTTTCACCTGTCAGCAAAGGCTTCTTTATTTTTTTTATAGTTTCATATGGAGCATTCACAAAAAAATCGTTAAAAATTTCGGAAATTTCCGCGGGATTAGAAATACTATCATTTTTCTGTTTTATTGTAATGTTTCTGTTTTGCTCTTCTTTTTCCTGTCTGCCTAGTTTTGAAATAAGGTTCCAGGCAGTTTTATTTACATTATTAGATTTCAGTAGTATGTCAGAGTAATAATTAGATTTGGTAGTATTTATTAACATATTGTGCCTTTTTCTTGCATTTTTGTACTGCTCTTTTAGAATAGGATAATTCCTTTGAAGATAAAATAGTTTTTTCAAATTTTCACTGGATTCTCTCACAGTGTCATTCACCCATTCATTGGTATTTGCTTTAGAAAATGATGAAGATTTCATGGGACAGGCTTGATTCAGGTGAAACATCAAAGTATCGTGGAAATTATTGAATTTTTGTTCATAGTCGATGGCTGTATAGGTCTGTTCCCAATTTTCATTTTCAAGGGACGTCTTCAGATTGTTGATATTAGTATCATTTAGGGATCTTCTTTTAATAGAAATTTTTTTTGGTTCACTGACTTCGTTCACCCCAGTGCAAAAGAGGACCGTGCGATGGTCAGATATATTATTGTCATGGACATACCACTTTCCAATACTGGGAAGGTTGGTGTATACTTGATCCAGTATTGATTCGGTGGTTGAATTTATACGGGTTGGGACTTCGATCCTGGGTTTGAGGTTATAAGATGTGAGTAATCGTAAAAAGTTATCGTTTTCGTTGGCAGTCATTGAATTAATATTGAAATCCCCGTCCAGCACTATTGGAATCTTTGGGTCAAAAAGATTATTCAAAATTATATTTATGTTTTGCATGAATACTTGAAAGTTGCCGGATGGAGACCGGTAGCAAGAAAGAATAATCACCGTTTCATTCGACTTGGTTTCCCATATTAGTCCAGCGATTTCAATATCTTTATCGATACAGTACGTCCTGAGATCAATCGGTTTAACGTTCAATTCTTGTTTATGCCATATACTTACTCCCCCGCCCCTGTACCTATTTCTACAATAATAATTACAAAGGATATATCCAGGAATACAAAGCTTTCTACACTTTCAGAACAACACCAGGTTTCTGTCAAACAAATAAATTTCAAGTCATCATTGATATAATCAGAGATAATGTTGTCTAATTTAATTTGAGATAAAGTCTGAATGTTCAGCAAAAGTAGATCACAACCAGAAGAAGACTCTACGAGTGTTTTGTTGTTGAGTTGGGAAATTGAAAAAAACGTTGGATGCGAGCATCACTCGGCCATTTGTTTGGATCCATAGCCGCTTTAAAATTTTTGCCAAGAATACCAACCTCGAATGATGAATATTCGTCAAGATATTTCGACCGAAGTGCTGAACATTGCGCTTCAGGAAAATTAAGTTTCACGAATTCTTTCAAATCCTCAGCACTCATGGAAGGATCCACTCTCGAGACGTGTATATCGATTAATTTTGGTACCCCTTTCATGTGTCTGCCATTCACTTGGATTGAAGTGTTGTTACCAATAACAACCTGTCTCCTGGGTTTCCTTCTTTGGATTTTTTTCCACTCTTCACTTTCTCCAGGTTTCGGTTTCCTCTCATCACTGGCTAATTCAATGTATTCCCGGCACTTATTTTCAGAATCAATTTCGATCAGGGCACTTGATAGTTGTTTATTTGTTATTATAGTATTTTTGGAAGATCCGGCAACACTGTCCGAATATGTAGGTTTACTCGATGTGCTCGATGTCGCAGCTGTTTGTTTTTTTGTAGCCAAGTTGTTATCTTTCCTTTGTGGGATCGTTTTTTCGTTCGAGGTGGCAGGTTTTATTGGGATTGCCGTTTTTTCAACTGTCTTCATATGAGTCAGTTGGTCCGTTAGCAGATTAATTTTATCACGTAGTTCGTTAATAATAATGTCTTTTTGTTTTATAACATAGTTAAAGATCTGGAAATCAACATTACCATTATTGGAGTTAGAGATGTTTTCCATGGCGTCGAAGAATGCTTGATCACTATCACTTTCGAGGTTAAGTACCTCGGATTGTTCGCAGCAGATTATATTCTCTTCACTAACAAATTTGACGTAGTTAGAATATTTTGCACAACTAATATGGAAGGTGCATTTGCACTGCATACACTTTACACCAACCACTACATTTCTTTTACATTTTTTACACTTATTTTGGAGAGAGTTCTCTCCGCTGACTGTGTTACTTCCTGCCATCTTGATCTCGAAAAAACTTATCGGGGTGAACTAATTAGTTTGCCCTTTCTACACTTGTATAGATTTTCCTGATTATATTTTCATTTTCAGACTGTGGAAGGTTACCCAGAAAACATGTCAAGAAACGTTGTTCCTCCACAAAAAACCACATTCATTCAATACTTAAAAGTTGTTTCTATTCCAGTTTCACACATAAGTCTGAAATTCGAACATTCTGTTGCAATTTTTAACTTTTTAACTTCGACAAAACTGTTTTTTACCAGTAGCTTTATCACTAAATATCGACAGAAATAATTTTTCCTCAAGAAAATTAGAAAACCGCTTCAAATTACTGTTGGTTAATGCAAAATTGTATCGTTGTTTTGGATAAAAATTATTTAAATGGATTTTTTCACTACTAAAATTATGCCGAAATCATTAATAAAAAATCATCGAATTACTTCACGTATCTAATAAAATTTAGGTTTAAAATTTCATCATTAGTAGATTAACTTTTGAAACGTTTTTCGACGTTCCAGCAATTTTGCGTGGTGGAATTTGCAGCAGTTAAAGGTACGATCACAAAGAAGCTAGGCACTATTATTAATTTGTGGTCACTAGTAAACAATTTTCAATTGTTTTTACTTGCCATACCATCACCATCATTTGATATAATATTGATTGAAAAATCTGAAAACTCTCCTGAAACCTTTTTTTCTATTTATTTTTCAATTCCTAGTAAATATTACTGGAAATAGAGAATACCGGAATTCATTAACATGTGCCTTGTTAGTTCAAGTGGCTGGAGCGTCTGCCTCGTAGTCCAGAATAGAATAGAATATCCTTTATTCACCATAAGAAATACAATAGTATTATAAGGTTTTGTCAAGAGAATATAAATAAAAACACTAAATGAATAACTAAATAAACAAATGAGAGGTGAACAATTACAATATAAATATCACTGTTTCACTAGAATATACATAACTATAATTTATTTTTTTGTGTCTACGTAGATTGTAACTTCGAAATATATTGGTTGGTGTTGAAGTCAAATGATAAGAATTCGTCGATACTATAAAAAGCGTTTTCCAAGCAGATATTCCTCATGTAATTTGAAAACGAAGCTGTATTTAAGTTTTTTATATCTTCTGGTAGTTTATTGAATAAAATAGGACCATAATAATTTTTCGAAAAACGGCAGTGATTTAGTCATGTGAATTCAATTTTAATTTGTTGTGATTGTCTGGTGTTATGTGAATGGAAATCGTTTTGATTTAGATATAAGTGAGGATTTTTTTTACATAATTTATGCACGAATAGACGTAAAGAGAAGGTAGTGTAAACATTTTATCATTAATAAATGTTGTTTTAACGTCTTCTTGATAACCCAGTTTGAAGATAACTCGCAAAACTTTTCTTTGCAGTCCAAACACTCTTTTTGCATGAGGCGAGTGCCCCCAAAGTACTAGACCATAAGAGATATGGGACATAAAAAGTGAATGATAAGCAGTGATAATGGTTTCAATAGATGAAATGTCCATTAAACTTCTTATAACATAAATGCTCTTTGTCAATTTTTTGCAAATAAAATCTACATGTTTTTCCCAAGAGAGCTTTGGATCCATTTGGAACCCAAGAAATTTGATCGATTCATTTTGATCTACAGGCAGTTGTTTGTGTGTAAACAAGTAATGTTGCGTTTTATTTGTATTCAGTTTTAATTTATTATTTGTCAACCATTTATCAGCATTCGATTCTGCTACTTTCATTTCATTAACTATAGCCTATAGTAGTTTGTATTTTGGAGCGTTAAGGATGTGTCGTCAGCAAATTGCGTAATCTCAGAGTCATCATCAGTTTTGAAATCAATCACATAAATTAAGTATAGAATTGGTCTCAAAACCGAACCTTGGTAAACTCCGTTTTTTATTTCTTTGGTATCAGATGCCTTATTATTCAAAAAAACGTTCTATCTGTGTTCCGATAGATATGATCTAACCAGGTTAATTGAGTTTTCCTCAAATTTAAACCACTCCAATTTTTTAAGCAGGATTTCATGTGACACGCAATCAAATGCCGCCTGAAGATCGCAGAACACTGTTCCTGTGTGGACACGTTTCTGAAATCCTATGACGATCTTATCTAGCAGCTGCATTACAGCGTCTGTGGTTGATTTTCCGTTCCGGAAACCATATTGGTAATCTGGAATGATGTTATGTACCTCAAAGTGTTCTACTAACTGCGATTTCAGAGCAGCTTCAAATATTTTACCGACTGCGGGAAGTATTGAGATGGGTCTTAGTTTACACAATTCTTCTGCATTTTTTTCTTTTGGTATTGGGATCACTTTTGTAATTTTAAGGCAATCAGGAAAAGTTCCGCATTTTATGGCTTCATTTATCAGCTTTGTTAAGGGTGAGATTATGATATTTTTGATTATTTTTATTAAAAAGATATTTAGCTCATAATAGTCAGCACTGGTTTTATTTTTCATTTTATTTATTATATTCCTAGTTTCGTTAAAGGTTATTTCCCTAAATTTAAAGCTTGGGAAGCAATTAAAATTTCCTGGTAATGGAGAAGTTACAGGTGATTGGGTTTGTACTATATTGTGATAAATATCGTCTGCTTTGTTAATAAAGAAGTCGTTTATGTCGTTTTCGTTTAGTTTAATTTCCGGATATTTTTTTGTTTTACCCCTCTCTTCATTTATTATTTCCCAGCATGTTTTGTTAATATCATTTGAATTCCTTATTTTCCTGTTATTAAACTCTCTTTTTGTAATTTTCTGTTTTTGTTTATATAGTTTTTGATATTCTTTTTTTAAATTTTTTATATGCATATCATTAGAAATTTGGCATAATTCTGATATGAGCTGTAATTGATTTTTCATGATTCGGAGCTCATTTGTATACCAGGATTTGTTACTGCTTTGTTTGTTATTTGTATTTTTTGGTTTGAGAGAAAAACAGTTTTCCATGCATGACTCGAGTATGTCAATAAATTTTAAAAAAATTTCGTTTATGCTCAATCGTAGGTTCGAATCCCATAGCAGCTAATTAAGTATGATTTTTTTTTCAACTTGCACAAAAAATATCGTATGATAGTATCACGACCTGGGACAGGGTGTTGTTTATTTAAAAACCCCACACTGTAGTTTACTTAGTTGAGATATTATTGTCAAGCTTATGAAGGGCTATGCTGGCTGTGAATGATTTATAAAAACTCACTGGTGATTTTTATCGAGCGCCAGATAAATATCGTCCTCCCAATATACAGGGTGTTTTATAATAAGTGTCCGATATTTTACAGGACGATTCCTTAGTTATTTATAAGGTGAAAAGTTCATACAAGCATTGGTCCGCAAGGATATACAGGGGGTTAAAAATTTATTATTATTTTGGTTTTTCGTAAATAATTTTAAAATAATGTCGATATCTGGACAAAAAATTTTATTTGGGGATTTTTTGATATGAGAAATTCAAATTTGATCTTAGTTTGGCCCTTAATTATAGGGGGCGCCGCCTACAGGTCTTTGTCTCTTTTGGGGAGTCACAACTTTGTCGTGCATGTATGTATCACATATTCTAGAAGAAAAATCTATTTCTCTCTCATTTTTACGTGAAAATATCTGAGTCAACGAACCCACACTATCAGATACTGGCTTTGTCAGATACGGTGTGCCTTAAGGCTCAGTACTAGGGCCAGTACTGTTTTTGTTTTATTTCAACGACCTGGCTTATATCGATTCTGATGGAATGTTCACAATTTTTGCGGATGATACAACCATCCTGTGGCATGACATCAATGAAAGAAATCTTCACAATAAAATAGCTCAAGATATTGTCAGTGTGAGAGAGTGGTGCAATTCCAATCTACTATCCTTGAATTTTGACAAAACCAATCTCCCATTTAATTACAACTTATCAGACATTCCGTCGGGTAACAATGTTATATCAAATAAAAATTCCAATAAATTTCTTGGAATCAATTTGGACAGCAACCTCAATTTCAATAACCATACTGAGCAAAAAAAACTAGCTTCCGGATGATATGTACGAATGGTGTCGAACGAATTAGGTATTGTAATTGCAAAAATTGTGTACCACGCTGTGGTTTATTCACATCTAAGGCATGGCATATCATTATGGGGCACCTGCAACCAACAGCACTTCAACACAATATTCATTCTTCAGAAGCGCCCCATTAGATATATGTGCAAAGTAGGGCCTAGAGTGTCTTGTAACCCCTTGTTCAAGGAGCAAAAATTACCTACACTCTCTTCTTTATTCATACTAGAAACCGTGCGCCTGATACATAAGAACAAATCATCTTACGATGTTGTTCTTGGATCCACCAGCCAAAATGACAATTGAGACTGCTTATCATATTCCATCATCAAATTTGAACAAGAAATCGCTAAAATATATGATCATCTTTCGACAAGTTTTAAAGATATCCAATCAGTTGATCAGTTCAGAAAGTCTGAAGCAAGTTCTCATTGACCAGGTATTTTATAGTGTTCAAGAGTACTTTGATGAAAATATCGATGGCAAACTGTTATGAAATCATTTCTTGCTTTAACTATTATATAGGTACGTCCACTGCTAATGGTCCCCACAAATTGCAAAACAGTGTAACGGCTATGGGTTCCATTTATTTATATTATTTTATTTGTTTACTCCTTTAATTTTCTAACGTCTGACTATTCGTTCATCTGGGAAGTTTATATATGTATATGTGTATTGTATATTCATATTTAATTTTATTTTTATCTTTCTTTTTTAAACAGAATGCTTTTTTATATTCCTGAATATAAGAAAAAATAATGACAGATATTTTACTTTGACTTTTATTTTATAGTGTGTTGTTACCCCTATGTTGATTCACCTGACTTTTTTGTGTTTGTTTCTATACTTATTTATTATTGCTTTGTCCACGAGATATTCATCTTTCAACAATGAAGTATATTTTGATTGATTTGATTGATTGATTGACAATTATCAATTATCTTCGACTAAATTCATAATCTCCGACCTCAAAAACACCGACATACCAATTTTGAATAAAACGGTCCATAATCACAAAACTCGTCCTCATATTGGAGCCGCCAGCTTGAATTCATAAATTTTGACAATAAATTAATAATATCCGACCCCAAAAATCCGCATACACCAATTTTGAATAGAATCGGACCATAATTTCAAATCCTGCCCGCAATCTTGAATTTACGAATTTATAAAAAAAAAACATAATTACCGAGCACAAAAACCTCCACATACCAATTTTGAATAGAGTTGGACCATAATCAAAGAGATCGTCCACCATCTTGGAGCCGCCATTTTGATTTCATGAATTTTGACAAAAATTCATAATCTCGACCCCAAACACTCCCACATACCAATTTTGAATCGAATCGGACTATAATTACAAAACTCGTCCGCCATCTTTGAATTTATGAATTTTGACATCGGGACAGGTGAAAGTAAATAAAAGCTTGTGAAAAGCATCTAGGCGTGTCAATATATGTTCGATTATGCAAAATTTAGTGTACGACTCAAAAAACTCGTTTCCGCTATTATCTTGAGTTTTTCAGCCTTTTGGTGTATATCCGTCAAATCTAATCCTAAAAAACTTTTTAACAAAAAATTAAACCGACGAAAAAATCAACTGAAAAGCAAAAAATAAAATAAACCTTCTTAGTCTAAATGATAATTGAGCTCCTAAACTAATGTCAGTAACTGATTTTGAGTCGGCGCCAAACAAACAATTATCGAAGATCAGTATCTATGAAATAAGTCATCAAAACGCAGCCGTGCATCTCGCTGCCATCATTTTACGCTTCACCTAATTCAATTGCTAGTTTGTTTGGCGCCGACTCAAAATCAGTTACTTACATTAGTTTAGGAGCTCAATTATCATTTAGACTAAGAAGGTTTATTTAATTTTTTGCTTTTCAGTTGATTTTTTTGTCGGTTTAATTTTTTGTTAAACAGTTTGTATTTTTTACTTTTCAGTTCCGTATTTCGACAGTTTAATTTTTTGTTAAAAAGTTTTTATTTTTCAATTTTTTGTGGCTAAAATCTACCAATTACTACCTACTCGTTTTTTTATTATTTCCAAAATACTTACTTACCCACCTTACTTCAACTATTACCAGTTAAATAATATGATTATCTACTTTTACTATTTGTTGTAACAAAATTATTTTCGTTGTTCTGGTTAGTTTATTTCATTACTTTGTATATAATTCCATCCTCTCATAAAATATACTGATTTTGACGGAACAAGAATAATGTCAGTAGCGATCTGTCATTGTCAACTACGTATGTGTGTGCTAATGTTCACTAGTGAGAAATCAATGAGCCCCTATTTTTCCACCCGTAAGGGTGGCTACTTCCTTCCGAAATCCAAATATGAGATATACCCTATCTATTAAAAAAAGAATCATCCAAATCGAAGAACCCAGTACAAAGTTATGCCTGATAGAATCGGTTAACGGACCAGAATTCAGAGGGTGAGTGAACAATATCCTTCATTTTGCTACCCTTAGGGGTGGATTTCATCTTTTATATTCAAATGGGACCAACTTCGAAGTAAACCCTATCCACTGAAAAAAGAATTATCGGACGCCTCAGTAAAAAGTTATGCGTGATCATACATAAAAAAATATGATGGAAAAACATAAAATATACGGGTCGAATAGAGAATCTCCTCCTTTTTGGTTTCGTCGGTTAAAAACTATCACTTACGGAATTTTTGAATCTTAGATCCAACGATTACTCATCAGCACTATCGATAAATGCACTTGCCAGTTTTTTGTCAAGCGGCAATTTACAAGATCGGAAAGAATCTATAAAACATTATATACTTTTACACCACGTTAATTACCATTTTCAATGATGAGTTATTCATAATTATGTTTACTATTTTGGAGTTGATACTTTTTCTTCCACTTATATACTCACTATAGGCCAGTAAGATAGACATGATTTTCCAAAAATTTCATAATAATTACAAAAGTTTTGAAACTTTAGTAGAATGAAGAGTACGTTCGAATGATATAAGGTCTGATTTTGCAACCCTTTTGTCTGAACGGAAGATGTAGAAAATCGAGATTTAATGAATTTTCACATTGTTAGTGCGGAAAAATTTGCAAAAGTTCTGCAAACCTTCGAGGTTATGAAAAATAACAATTTACATCCTCTGGTAAATTTATAACCATTCAAACAAAACGGAAATGTTTGTTTTATCGAAAAAAAATTGTTGTTAGTCCTAATTTTTCGATAAAAATTCCAAAAGTCTGCAAATTCGAAAAAATTACTAAAATAATGTTCATGAGAAGAGTTTTAATTTGCAACCTCTTGCGTCAAACGGAAAATATATATATACAGTGTGACCCACTCAAAATGGAACCACCACTGTAGAATACGCATTTTTCAGTAATTCTCAAAAAATCGCTCACATTACCATACTTTCAGGAGTTATAACTGTAGAACGGAATGGGCTATTGACTTCGGATTTTCACTGTACAAATTCACTGGTGTCCTACTTTGTATCGGCAGTGTTGCCAGATTTTAAATGTGTCTTTAATCTAAATGAAAATTATAATCAAATACTTTGTTTCCAAAATTAAAGTTGTTGTAACTTCGTTGTTAACCAATATTTTTCTATGAAATTTTGATGGTTTCCATTTATAACGACTACAAATCCAGTGGTGTAGTCAAATTCAAAAACAAAAATTGCCTAATAAACTTTTGCTGTTTTTCACAAAGAAAAAAAACCAAAGAGTGCCTTGGAAATGAAACTAAAATTATGAAAATTTGTGTCAAGATACAGTTTTTGATGCTTAATATTTTTTGAGAATTACTGAAAAATGCGTATTCTACAGGGTTGGTTCCATTTTAAATGGGTCACACTGTATAAATATAATAAATGACATTCATTGTGTTAACTATCGTCAACGGTAGGTGAAATCTTTCAATGTCGAAAGCTAACATTTTCGATAAGGATTCATAAGGATGCATAAAAAATCCTTCGAGTACGTTTGATGGAAGATCAAGAATATCTCGACACGTTTCCATAATTTTATTGATTCATTAAAAAATTGAAGAAATATTGAGATTTAAAAAACACTCTGACGTCATACATAAGTACGATTAACCTACAACTGTGCAACGTAGCATTGGTTTTTCATTGTTAATTTTCAAAAATTGTATAAATCAAGAAAATGATTCTTACGTGTCGATAACATTTCAGTCCTCCATTCGGATGTAATATCGATCTCACAAATTTTTATTTTTTGGCAACGTTTCTGTTTGATGATGAAAATTATGTACTTGAGAGATTTGCAATCGATAACGTTTCGATATCCTCACTTCCATAGATTATTAATTTTGAAATCTCTTCGATTGCTATAGTCATGTTGTGACAAGTGGAAATTTTGAATGAAGAATGTTGTCGTTTCTAATGCGATAAAAAATTAATGTCTTCCTATAGTTTATTAGCAGAATATGCACAAAAATAGTTTAACGGTAGAAATAAAATTTTGTACTCTGGAATTTTTGTACATACCGATCTGGAATAAACATCAATTCGAATCAACCAGTACAAAATATAACAGATATACGCGATGAATAATCAAGTATTTAACTTGACCACTGTAGATATATCTTAAACCTACAAAGTATAACTAAATTATAAAAAAAAAACAATTATTTAAAAAAATCTTCCGTTGAACAGTGACGGTTGCAAATCTCTTGCGTCACGTAAAATATAAGTCGTAATTATAGCTGCAATTTGCAGAACTTTTGCAGTTATGAAAATGCAAAAAAATAATATTAGTGAATAAATAGGTTCCGTTTTTCTTTTGAGGTTTCAAAGTTTCAATCCACTGAGACCGATATTATCTTCACTTGCAACCACAATAAAAAACTTTTTAATTATTTCAATGCTTGGGGTATTGAAAATGGCAGCGTCGAGAAAAAAGTTTGATAAATAAATGATGCGTTTTTCAGAAACGGTTGCAAATGAACGTGAATATGTTAGACTTATTTTCCGTTCACTCATCCAATTTGCAGAACCTTTGTAATTTTTTTAAACAAATTATAATGAAAAACTTTAACAAATGACAAAAAATAAGGTTCCGTAAATTTTAAATGGTTGCGAACTTAATGCATGTTGTAAAAAATTATTACTATCGGTATGCCTAGTTTGCAGAACTTTTGCAATTTTCACTGTAAAAATAAAGCATGAAAACGTTTTTTTGCAATTGAAACAATGTTGGTTCATCGCAGACTTCTGCAAAATTTTATAGTTTGTTTTTATTAATGCACTATCATACCATTGAAGTTCGAAAACTTTTGGAATTATTGTGAATTGATTGTATATATCTACTGGCCTATATGTAGGTATATGTTGTCAACATAATTTTATTAGGTTAGCCTGTTCAAAGACAATAATTATCTGTATTGTTCCTTCGAACAAGGTCTTCGAGTAAAATAATTAATGATCGATTTGCGAACAAAGCTACATTTTATCAACTTTTTAGGCCCCATTACGCATTATGACCAAGAAACATGCAACTTTATTTTGAGTAAAATTTCAAATCTGAAAAAAATAATTACGAGCAGAATTGCGGACATTTATTTATTTATTTTTATTTATCAACTTCATCTATATAATAAAAATGAATCTCATTTTTCCTAAGCGCAAAACGTGAGAACGGCTGACCGATTTGTATTTTTTTAATGTTCGTATTAGCCCGAGGATGATCGAAAAAATAAGGAAAGTTGCCCGGAATTGGAAAATTCGGTTTATAAGAAATTTGGCGAAGAAGACCATCGAATCATTTATTACCAAACGAATCCTGGTCAGGGTAAGTGTTTTTTGAATGTTCGTAATACTCCAAATAAGGTTTTGAGGGGAAAAAAAGGATATTCAGAGAAGTTATTCTTCTTCAGTTTATGGATTTTAACTGAAAATCTATAATCTTCGACTAAATTCATAATCTCCGACCCCAAAAACCCCGACATACCAATTTTGAATTGAATCGGACCATAATTATAAAACGCATCCGCCATCTTGAATTTGTGAATGTTTTGATAAAAAAATCTAATCTCCGACCCCGAAAACTCCCACATACCAATTTATTTAAATAGAATTGGACCATAAACACAGAGAACATCGACCATCTTGGAGCCGTCATTTTGATTTTGACAATTTTGAAGAAAAATTCATAATTGTCGATCCTGAAAACCCCCACATACCATTTTGAATCGAGTCGGACCATAAACTAATTTTTGTCCGCCATCTTGGAGCCATTTTGTGTTTTTTCTAACATACATTCATGAGCCGCCATTTGAATATCATGAATTTCAATATTATCTCCGACTCCAAAAACCGCTACACTCAAATTTTTCAATAGAATCGGACCATAATCACAAAAGTCCTCCGCCATTTTGTAGCCACCATCTTGAATTTATAAATTTTGACAAAAAATAACAATCTCCTTCCCCGAAAACACCCACATACCAATTTTGAATCGAGTCGGACCATAATCACAAAACTTGTTCGCCATCTTGGAGCCGCCATCTTGAATTATTGAATTTCCGACAGAAAATTCACAATCTCCGCCCCGAAAACCCCCACATACCAATTTTGAATCGAATCGTACCATAATCACAAAACTCGTCCGCCATCTTGGAGCCGCCATTTTGTTTTTTCTCTAACAAAAAATTATTAATGCTTTGTCACCGGAATTATGAACACCTGCCAAATTTCAGCTCAATCGGATGTCGGCAAGTGCTCCAAAAAATGGATTACAAATTTTGAACCGGAAAGAATGACAGAATGACATACGAACGAAGCAAGTTTAGCTTGTAAACAAATAAATAATAGTTTGAAAAAACTAAAAAACACGCTTTTATAGAAAACCAGACTAAAAAAATAGAAAATAAGAAAAAAATGTATTTTATAAAAAAAAAAGCGTCATGTGGGTGGATGTACTATATAATTATTGATACCATGCACCCCACGCTTTTAAAAAAATAAAATACATTTTCTTCTTATTTTCTATTTTTTTAGTCTGGTTTTCTATAAAAGCGTGTTCTTTAGTTTTTTTAAACTATTATTTATTGCCTACTTTTTAGTGTGGTTTATTTATAAAAGCGTTTTTTTATAGTTTTTTTTCTAACTATTATTTCTATTATTTTTTTGCAAATTAAAAAATGGAATAATCTTATCAAATTAGGTAATCATAATCTCCGACCCCAAAAACCCCCACATACCAATTTTGAATAGAATCAGACCATAATCACAAAACTCGGCCGCCATTTTAAAGCCGCCATCTTGAATTTCAAATTTCTACAACAGAATCATAATTTTCGACCCCAAAAACCCTCACATACCACTTCTGAATAGAATCAGATCATAATCACAAAACTCGGCCGCCATTTTGAAGCCGCCATCTTGAATTTTTCAATTTTCACAAAAGAATCATATATTCGACCCCAAAAACCCCCACATACCAATTTTGAATAGATCAGACCATAATCACAAAACTCGCCGCCATTTAGCCGCCATCTTGAATTTTTCAATTTTACAAAAGAATCATAATTCGACCCCAAAACCCACATACCAATTTTGAAGCGAATCCGACCATAATCACAAAACTCGTACGTCATATTGGAGCCGCCATTGTGTTTTTTCTTCACACATACATTTCTTAATGCATTGTCACCGGAATTATGTACACCTGCCAAATTTCAAATCATTCGGACGTCTGGAAGTGGGTCAAAATCGCGCCCAAAGGAGTCTGTTACAAACAAACAAACAAACATACAAGTGAAGCTAATATAAAGCGTGTAACATTCTACGCGAAAGAGAGTTTTCAGGAAAAAAAATCAAGGGAATATAGAAATTTGGACAGGGCAACGTCTGTTGGGTCAGCTAGTGACAAATAAAAGCACAGATATTACTTTTATCGTCATTTTATAACATAGCACATATTTTTTCTTGTTTCCAATGCCGTTAAAGCAGGATTAGAACTTTTGGCAATAGGTTTAGTAAATATTATGGCATAGTACTGACAATTCTCTGAAGAGTATGTTTTAAATTGCATAATATGAAGAAACTCTGGCATTGAAATGTACTGATTGAACTTTGAGAGACTTCGAATATTTTTGTAATAACAAATTGATTATTATAAGCTTTTATTTAACTTCACAATTGTATGTATGTATGATTAGTTCAAATTTTCCAAGTTAATTTTGACTTAATTCTAGTTGCCGATGAACAAGCAATTTCATGAATTTTTTCTGTCAAAATTCATAAATCCAAGATGGCGGCTCCAATATGGCGCGACAAGTTTTGGGGTTTTATCCCGATTCCAATAGAAATTGGTATATGGCGGTTTTTGGGGGCGAAGATCATGATTTTTTTGTCAGAATTCACGAATTCGAGATGCTGGCTCCAAGATGGCTTCGACTTTTGTGATTATAGTCCGATTCCATTCAAAATTGGTGTGTGAGGGTTTTTGGGGCCGGACATCATGATTTCATTATCAAAATTCGTGAATTCAAGATGGCGGCTTCAAGAAGACGACGTGTTTTGTTATTATTGCCAGATTCCATTCAAAATTGGTGAGTGGGGGTTTTTAGGGACAGAGCTCATGAATTGTTTGTCAAATTTCATAAATCCAAGATGGCGCCATATTGGAGCATGGTGACGAGTTTTGTTGTGATTGCCCGATTCCAATAGAAATTGGTATGTGGGAGTTTTTAGAGGCGGATATCATGATTATTTTGTCACAATTCGGGAATTCAAGATGGCGGCTCCAAGAGGATGACGTGTTTTGTTATTATGGCCCGATTCTATCCAAAATTGGTATGTGGGTTTTATTTTGAGTCCTAGATTGTCAATTGTAGTCAGAATTCAATAAAATGGCGGATTTGATTAAGAACCATTTCCTACTAAAAAGATGTAAATAAATTAAAAGTAAAAAAAATTTTTAAAAACAAGCTTTTATCAACCAACACAAAAAATAAACCAAGGAGTTCATAAAACCCAGAGCAGCCATATTAGTTTAGGGTTTACTTACACAACATTATGGGTCTTCAATTTTAAAATATTTTTTTTACTTTTAATTCATTCAGAATGTCGACTCAATTATTGTGAGAAGATTGTGTATAATGACCGACCTATTGAGAATGTTGTAATGTGCAAATTACCAACCGAAGAATTATGGAAAATAGACAACAAAATGATAGGATTCATAATAGTGCCATTCTATTAGGTATGAATGGGTTCATTTCATAGAATGAAAAAATATTCATGAAGCGGTTCGCGCGGAAAATATTTAATGAATGAAACGACCGAAAACATGTCATTATGAATGGATGGAATTTATATAGATGGTTACGTTAGAGAAACACTAGTCCCTGACGTAAAAACTGCTTGCATATGACTTCCTCTTCCTCATACATTGATTCGAGTGTTATGAATCTCTAATATGGAGCAAAAAGCTTTCTCTGTAAATCAGTTTGTTGTTTATATGGATGAAATAAGTATATATCTACAGGGTCCACATAAATTCGGAAAATGAATCACTGATCACGAAGAAAAATCGGTCGGTTTTTTTATTTCTCCTTAAAATAATACTGAACTTCATATAGTGGAAATGAAGGAAAAGACAATGGAATATTAGTATGACTCGCTTGCCAAGGTTTACAAAGCATAATTGGTTTCATTGTGTATTCCTTAAAAACTATTTGACCCAGAGTCACCGCTTTTGTTTTCATGTATACTTTTTTGTAAACTCCTAGTAATCCTGAATTTACATACTCCTGGCTCACGCTGTACAGAGTGTTTCATAATTGAATGCTGTTCCTGAAAGGCGATGATCCTTGAATGATTTTTAGAAAAATTCTTCATATGAACATAGGTCCGCAACCTTTATTTCTGAGAAACGATGTTGAAATTTAACAAAAAAATCAGTTCTTCCCCAATATCTCTGAAACTGCTTTGGCTTTTTTTTCAATTTTGGTACATGCAAAGTACGCATGAAAATAATTTTTTTCCATGATAAGGGATCTCTTAATTTTCAGCAGTGGCGTCCCTGTTAACATGCCCTGCCATATTTTTGATCAAAATAATGATACGCCACTGTCTTTTTTTCCAAATAAATATTATTTTTGTAATTATCTTCTATCTTCTCATAAAAATGGTCACGCTTCTTTTTTTCGTCAGGTGAACAGTTTTTGAGTTAGAAAATGAAATGCACTCATTTGCTTGTCCCTATGCGAAATCTGCCGTTGAAGAGCAGAGATTCGCGGCTTGACTTGATATTCAAGCTACTTGACCTGACTTGACTTGAAATCAAGTCAAGTAGTAGTTTTTAATGTCAAGTCAACTCAAGTATTTATTTATCAAGTACATGAACAATCAAGTACTCCTATCAAGCTACTTGATTTTTAGAAGTTTTATAAATGATAAAAATAATGAGAATGAATGTTGCGAAAAACACTTTTATTTATGAAACTCATTGTATAAAAGAACCAAAAATATAAACTATTTTGAAATGGAAACACAAATTAAATCGCTATAAATAATAACAAAATACAAAATATAAAAAAAAATTGTTCCTCAATATTGAGAAACCTCCAAGCACTGTTTGATTTCATAATTTTCCATCCAGGATTTAAGGCACATGAGGCATCTTATGGATTTGTCGCCTGATCTATCGCGGGTTTTTGTAACAGTCAGAGCAGCTCTGGAGAACTATCAACAGGAGCTGGCGTTGATAAAAAATCTTTGGCCATTTTGGCCAAGTTTGGAAAAATGTTTTCGTGTCTCTTCCACCATTCTAATACATCTTCAGAACTGTTAGCTCGAGGTTCAGACAGGAATTTGTCTATTTCATAACGCCCAGCCATTTCATTTGCTCGATTCACAGGAGATTTCTTGAATAAACTTAGTAGATCGATGTCAAACTCACTGTATTTATCCTTTGAAGATGAAGATGATGCTGTTGTGCTCTGTAGACCTGGCTGAAAATATTTTGTTTTAAAAATGTCTTCAAAGTGTTTGACTGCTTCCTTTTCCAAGTCTTTTCCCCAACTTGTATTGGAGAATGTTTCCACTTTATGCCGGGGATCTAAGATTAATACAACACAGTACATCCAGTTGGTTCTTTGGTAATGTTTGATTATTTTATCTTTAGCCGCTTGAATACTGTAAATGAATTTTTCATCAGTCTCATTTCTACTTGGATTATTATCGAGTTCAATAGCCCATTGTTCTAGCTTATCCAGGAGCATATTTATACCAATTATCACCATCGGAAGTGTGCAATATGCTTCACCCTCTAATGTTTTGGAAATTGTCTTGAAACTGTTCAGATATTTACAAACTCGATCTATTATCGACCACTCCGTGTCTGTAGGCTTCAATGTTTTCATATTTTCTGTGTTATCACAAAGAATGTTTATAGACTTTTTCATATTGAGGCCCCATCGCAGCATATCCAAAGTTGAATTCCATCTTGTTATGACATCTAATTTTGGCATAGCCATTGTTAAATTCTGAGTAATGCAAAATTTTTCGAAATCGTTGCGCAGATTTTCAGAATTTTTATTTTTTCCAAGACAATGAATTTTTTTTATTGGAGATAGCGAATTTAGATCTCCAGTTATTTCATCACTGTCCGATAGGGTAGCATCTGTCTCTGTCTCTTAAACTCAGAATTCGAATCAAGTATTTTTATAAAATCTCTTGCCCCCAAATTTAAAATATGCGCAAAACATACGAAGTGACTATTTTTAGGGTCAATGTCGGAAATAAAGCCTGTAAGCTCATTGATAAATGTGAAATTGCTGTTTGTATTGTCGGTTGTAATTACTTGCACAGAATTTGTTAAATCGTAGAATTCCAATGTATCAGCAAAAAGCTTTGCTATGCATCTGCCAGTATGTTGTCCATGCGCCGAAACAAATTCCAAAAGGATGGCATGCAGTTTCCAATTATTATCAATGAAATGAGCAATAATTCCATAGTATCCTTACATACTAAAAGAAGACCAACCATCTATTGTGAATGAGATTTTTGACTCGCTGGTCTCTGATTTCATTATTTCCGATGAATTACTCATTTTTTTTCTGCAGGGCACAGGTTTAAACACTTATGTAATTTTGTGATGTAACAAGTCACACACTTGGACAAAACTACCATTCACCTAGGGCGTGTATGTATGCATAATAAGCAAGACTGCGCGATTGATCAGTCAGCTCGGAGCTCGGGGAACCCCCGTATTTTGCCTAAGCGCGAGCGAGCTTGCAGAAATATACGCCGTGCGACACGTGCGTATCAAGATCAAGTAATATCAAGTAGCTTGATTTCAAGTCAAGTAATAAATATATCAAATCAAGTCAAGTCAAGTATGTAAATTGTCACGAGCTTGATTTTCAAGTCAACTCAAGTAGTTTGTTGAAATATCAAGCTACTTGACTTGATGAATCTCTGTTGAAAGAGTAGTAGGATTATCTGGGCTAGAAACATCTAGTATGCTAAGAACAGATCTCGTTGTTTCCAACATAAACAATTTTGACACTTCTTTAGCTAGATACGTGATATTATTTACGTTATAAAAACTTGTTTATTAAAAAAAACATGGTAAATTTTACAATTACCGAATTAGCAGTCATGCATTACTTGTATGGACTTGCTGACGGGAACGCATATGAAGCCAGGCGACTGTATCAAGAGCGCTTCCCAAATAGAATGGTTCCTGATGCTCGAACGATTTCAAGCACCCATAGAAGGTTATGTGAAACAGGAAGTTTTGAGCCAAATCATCACTTGAAAGGAGCACATCAGTTGACGAAAATCCTGAAATAAGTACGAAGCAAGTTGCCAATTATTTGAATATCGCCCATATTCTAGTATGGAGGATTCTTCATGATTATTTATTTTATCCCTATCACATTCAACGGGTTCGGGCTTTACTTCCTCGAGACTTTCCATTACGAGTGAATTTCTGCCAATGCTTTCTGTTCGTTGTTCATCTCTTATGTATGCCTTATTTGAGTTGAATCCGCACGCCTATGCGTGATCAGTTGTTCTTCGTCGATATAGCGGCGATGTCACTGCTGTCAAAGTTGAGAATTGACTCTGAATATATACTCTTTTGTCAACGTAAGCAATTAAAAGGAATAAGTTAACACAACGTGGAGTGCTGTCTTATTCAAAATCTCATTCTTGGAAACGAGTTACCACAACTCGTCGATCAAACCAACGCGGACGAACGTCCCAAAAATACACTTTCTCCAAAAAGTTACCGAAAATCCTTTATTTGACAGGGAAATTTTATTCACGGACGAAGCTAGTTTTACTAAAAACAGGATCAGAAATTTTCATAATAATCATTTTTGGGCCAAGGAAAATCCGCATGCAATCGTGGAATCTCATCACCAGGAGCAGTTCTCATCTAATGTCTGGGCTGGAATTATTGGAGATTACCTAATTGGACCTTTTTTTTTACCACGCAGATTGAATGGACATAATTTGCCACTTTTTTCGAAGATATTTCTATTTTAAAGCGAAATCGCATGTGGTTCATACACGATGGTGCACCTGCTCATCTTAGTGCTCTGGCATGCGAATATTTGAACCAAAACCTTCATAATATGTGGATAGGTCGTGGGGAAATAGATTCATGGCCAGCTAGATCCCCAGACTTAAACAATCTTGTTTTTTTTTTTTTTGGGGACATCTTAAGACTTTGGTTTACTGTCAACCAATTCTAACTGAGGAATAATTGCGAAACACCGTAATAGTTTCCTGTGAAGCAATAAGGAATACTCCTGGAATTTTCCAAAGAGTACGCGAGTCAATGACAAGGGTGCTGAAACGTGCATACTTGCAGGAGGCGGACATTTTGGAACAGTTAATTTGATTTTGGTATTTTTTGTTCTTAATACTTATGTTTTTAAAAATAAAAAATGGATTTTTATAGGTACTCATTACAAAAACTAATAGTTACCATAAAATTATAAAAATCTTGCCTAGATCCTTTGGTTACCACAATTGTGAAATTAGGACTAAGAGAAAAAATCGAATAGGAACAAGCAAATTAATGTATTTTATTTTCTAGATCGAAAACCGTCCGCCGGACAAAAAAAAGGCAAGAGACCATTTTTATGAGAAGATAGAGGACAATTACAAAAAAAAGGCAGTGGCGTATCATTATTTTGATCAAAAATATGACAGGGCATGTTAACAGGGACGCCACTGATGAAAATAAAGAAATCCTTCATCATGGAAAAAATACCAAAATTGAAAAAAAAGCCAAAGCGGTTTCAGAGATATTGGGGAAGAACTGATTTTTTTGTTAAATTTCATATGAAGAATTTTTCTTAAAATCATCCAAGGATTATCGCCCTTCAGGGTCATCATTCAATTATGAAACACCCTGTATATAACTGACATAAAAATGTGTCTATAGGATCACTGTGCAAAAAGTTTGCTATTTTTCGAGAAAATCGAATGTAGAATCTAGTGGCTTCTTTTGACTCACCCTGTATTCAAAATAACACAAAAATATACTTCTCTGGGTCTGTAGGATCACTATGCAAAGAGTTGCATTCAAATTGGAAACGTACCCCACTGGTTAAAGTACTCAATATACGAATGCTGGAGAGGAAATAATAAAATACTATCCGTCAACAATATCCCTAAAAGCTAGTATTAGTTCTAAAAAAACAATCCAGAAAAGTCTTTGCAAATGGAAAGAAAATCAGAAAAGGTTTTTTTTCACGCCAAAAAATTCGTACAGAGATTCAATCGAATATAGTAAATAAAATCAATTGCATGATATGACATATAGGTCAAACAGAACGTTATTTGAAAAAGATGATATCGGAACATAGAGATGAATGATTACTTGAATCCCATTACTGTTGTTGAAAACGCTAGGAGATCGGTCACAATATCGAATTCTGACAAAAATCGATCATCTCCGACCCCCAAAAAACCCTCATACCAATTTTGAATGGAACCGGTCCATAATAACAAAACACGTCGCCATCTTGGAGCCGCCATCTTGAAATCATGAATTTGACATAGGCATCATGATGTTCGCCCTAAAAAACCCCACATACCCATTTTGAATATAATCACAAAACTCGTCGCAATCTTGAATTCGTCAATTTAAAAAAAACATGATCTTCGACCCCAACAATCCCTAGATACCAATTTTCATTGGAATCAGGGTATAACCACTAAACTCATCGCCATATTGGAGCCGCCAACTTGAATTTATGAATTTCGACAAAAAAATCATGATCTATGTCCCCGAAAACGTACAGGGGAGAAAATAATATCAATAATATTCGACTAAATTCATAATCTTTGACCCCAAAAACCCCCACATACCAATTTTGAAGAATCGGGCCATAAACCTAAATCTCGTCTGCCATCTTGGAGCGCCATTTTGTTTGTTTCTCTAACAAAAATTCCATGAGTCGCTATTTCAATTTCATAAATTGAAAAAAAATCATATTCTCCGACTCTAAAAACCCCCACATACAAATTTTAATTAGAATCGGACCATAATCACAAAACTCCTCCGCCATTTTGGAGCCGCGATCTTGAATTTATGAATGTTGACAACAAATTCATAATCTCCGATCCCGAAAACCCCCACATACCAATTTTGAATCGAATCGGACCATAATGACAAAACTTGTCGGCCATCTTGGAGCCGCCATCTTGAAATCATGAATTTGACATAGGCATCATGATGTTCCCGTAAAAAACCCCACATACCCATTTTAAAAAAAACAATCTTGAATTCGTAATTTAAAAAAAAATTCCCCAACAATCCTGCCAATTTTCATTGGAATCAGGGTATAACCACTAAACTCATCGCCATATTGGAGCCGCCAACTTGAATTTATGAATTTCGACAAAAAAATCATGATCTATGTCCCCGAAAACGTACAGGGGAGAAAATAATATCAATAATATTCGACTAAATTCATAATCTTTGACCCCAAAAACCCCCACATACCAATTTTGAATCGAATCGGGCCATAAACCTAAATCTCGTCTGCCATCTTGGAGCGCCATTTTGTTTGTTTCTCTAACGAAAATTCCATGAGTCGCTATTTCAATTTCATAAATTAAAAAAAAATCATATTCTCCGACTCCAAAAACCCCCACATACAAATTTTAATTAGAATCGGACCATTGCTTTATTATTAAAAAATTCATATCTCCGACCCAAAACCCCCACATACCAATTTTAATGAATCGGACCATAATACAAAACTTCGCCATTTGGAGCCGCCAATCGAATTTTTGAATTTTGACAAAAATTCAAATTTTGTCCGAAAACCCCCACATACCAATTTTGAATCGAATCGAACCATAATCACAAAACTCGTCCGCCATTTTGGAGCCGCAATTCTGTTTTTTTCTCTAACAAAAATTTCGTAATGCATTGTCACCGGAATTATGAACAGCTGCCAAATTTCAGGTCCATCGGGTGTCCGAAAGTGCTCCAAAAATGGATTTCAAATTTTGAATCGGAAAGAATGACAAAACGAATGACATACGAAAGAAGCAAGTTGAATAAAAGCTTGTAAAAAGAATGGGGCTTGTCTACTTTGAAATCTACTAAATGTATATTCTATTTTCGTATGTCTGATATTTTATTTTTGGTGAGTACCTTTCAGAATTTTAACCAAAGCCTTGTATTCAATGCACTATACATAGTGACAAGTACGAACCATTCTTAATTCGTAAAATCCAATTTTACCGATGCCCGATGATGAATTCAATTGAATACGAAACGTTGACGAGAGAAGAATAGTTTTTCTTTGAAAGTATATTGACCAATGTCGAATTAATTTTAAAAAAATTATTAGTGGTTTGCCAAACTCGGTAGAAGAAAAACAAGATACTCAAGAATGTATTGCTAAGAATAAGCCTGTTTGAATTTTTTCAACGGAGGCTGAAAAATGCACTAATTTAAAAAATACAATGAAAAATAATCTTCGGATCTAACTAACTCTCAAAAATCTGTATACTTGATTGAAATATCACTCTTCAATTGGAATGATCTTAAGAACATGAGATGATATCAAAGACTTACACATAAATATCCTACAGTCATCCCGCGAATGGCACACAAAATAAAATGATCCGGACTAGTTGGTTGCACCATGCTGCACCACCGTTTGAGTCTACCACAACAATAACATTCCGTTTTCATGAACTTCACTCGTAAGGAAACTTCAATGGTGGGACGTGTGGCTATATGGTGGCAGTCAAGGCATTGTTTCCTTTGTTTACTATTTACGATTTGTATTTTGATGGTGATGTGGAGACATTCGTTAACCGACGAAATCAAAAAGGAGGAGGTTCTCTAGTCGACCCCTATATTTTTTTTATTTTTTTACACGCTTTATATTAGCTTCACTTGTATGTTTGTTTGTTTGTTTGTTTGTGACTCCTTTGGGTGCAATTTTGACCCACTTCCAGACGTACGAATGATTTGAAATTTGGCAGGTATACATAACTCCGGTGACAATGCATTAAGAAATTTTTGTCTGAAAAAAAACAAAATGGCGGCTCCAATATGGCGTACGAGTTTTGTGATTATGGTTCGATTCGCTTAAAAATTGGTATTTGAGGGTTTTTGTGGTCGGAGATCATGATTCTTTTGTAAAAATTGGAAAATTCAAGATGGCGGCTGTAAAATGGCGGCGAGTTTTGTGATTATGGTTTGATTCGATTAAAAATTGGTATGTGGGGTTTTTGGGGTCGAATATTATGATTCTTTTGTAAAAATTGAAAAATTCAAAATGGCGGCTCCAAATTGGTGGACGAGTTTTGTGATTATGGTCTGATTCTATTCAAAATTGGTATGTGGGGGTTTTTGGGGTCGAATATTATGATTCTTTTGTGAAAATTGGAAAATTCAAGATGGCGGCTTCAAAATGGTGGCCGAGTTTTGTGATTATGGTCTGATTCCATTCAAAATTAGTATGTGGGGGTTTTTGGGGTCGAATATTATGATTCTTTTGTAAAAATTGAAAATTCGAGATGGTGGCTTCAAAATGGCGGCCGAGTTTTGTGATTATGGTCTGATTCTATTCAAAATTGGTATGTGGGGGTTTTTGGGGTCGGAGATTATGATTACCTAATTTGATAAAGATTATTCCATTTTTTATTTGCAAAAAAATTATAAAAATAATAGTTTAAAAAAACTAAAAAAACACGGTTTTATAAATAAACCACACTAAAGAGTAGGAAATAAATAATAGTTTAAAAAAACACGCTTTTATAGAAAACCAGACTAAAAAAATAGAAAATAAGAAAAAAATTTATTTTATTTTAATAAAAGCGTGGGGTGCATGGTAATAATAATGATATAGTACATTACACACCTATGGCAGTAAAGTAAGAAATATCTCAGATCACAGGTAATTGTTGGCCGATGGTATCGCCTCGGCACCCCACGCTTTTTTTTTAAATAAAATACATTTTTTTCTTATTTTTCTATTTTTTTAGTCTGGTTTTCTATAAAAGCGTGTTTTTTAGTTTTTTTAAACTATAATTTTTTTTTTATGTATGATCTCGCATAACTTTTTACAGAGCAGTTCGATTCTCATGATTCTTTTTTCATTGGATAGGGTGTACTTCGAAGTTGGTCCATTTGAATTTTGGTCCGTTAAACGATTGTATCAGGCATAATTTTGTAGTGGGTTTTCCGATTTGAATTTTTTTTTTTTTTATTAGATAAGGTATACCTCATAATCCACCCATATGGGTAGAAAAATAGGGAAAGATTGATGTTTCACCTGTGAACATTGGCACACTACATCCGTCACAATAATTACATTCTATTAAAGGATGGAATTATATACAAAGTGATGCTTTTCAGTTGATTTTTTCGTCGGTTTATTTTTTTGTTATTTTGAATCATCTCACTGATAAGTGTTAATCAGTATTGATACTAATGCTAGTATTAGTAAAATTTCTTCAAGATTTTTGGTATTTTGTATGTTTTTACTGCTCCTCGGAAAAAGTTCACGTAATTTTTCGTAGAGCATATGATTTCTTTGTCTATTTCAATATAGAAATAAATATGGGGCTTGATTAATGGAAAGCGCTGAAGTGAGAGTCGTAAACTTGATATTTTATGCCGAATTTAGGTCGTGCGGATACAGGATGTTTGAGCAGATTAGCTCTGTTTCATCTTTGTTGCAATAACTTCAAACCATAAAAAATAATAAGTTATTGACGGATGTCGAAAACGAGTACGGAAATATGGTAATACTGCATTGGACTCTGCATAATATTTCAGGCTGTTGAAGTTGATGGAACAGACTAATTGAATACGGACCATGCACCTTTTTTTAACGCATGCTAAAACAAACTCAACTTTTTCTGAAAATTAATAACTACAAAAATATTTGGACCGGGGCTGAAGCCTTTGAAAATGGTAAAAAGTGGAAAAAAATAATAGTAGGATTAAACCCATTGATAAAGGAGGAGAATATAACGAAAAGGCAAGGAAAAATAATTTACGGGCGATCTGAGGTCGGGAAGTGGAAGGGGGTGAGTTTTTAAGGGTAAAAAACGGTTTATCTCGATTTCCGGCAAAACTACAAGTCCTATGGAAAAAAGTTGAATAGCGAAGTTGTAGGTTATGGAAGGATCTACAACTTTTGTATCAACACTTTTTTTACATAATCTCAAAATTTTTGCGAAAAAATCAAATAACCAAGTTTTTGGTTTTTTATTTTTATCTCCTACAAATTTGCCCACGAAATTTGGTGAAAACCTTCTTTTTCATGATCCAAACACACTGTAATTTTTTTGATTTAAAATATTTATTTTTACACCTTTAAAAGTACATTACTATGGCAGAAAATGCAAAGAAACGAAAAAAACTCGAATCCGAATTTAATAAGACATCTACAATATTTTGAGAAAGTTGTAGAATCTTCTTTAAATTATATGCGTAGATGCTTATTCATTGCTATTTTGAGATAACTTATATACCTGAGTGACCTACGGAAAATTTTAGCCCATCAAAAGGTATTTCATCATGTGGCATTACAATTCGGCCGACTGGGAAGGTCTTCGTATGTTTTTCTCAGCGTTTCCATGGAAGAGAGTTTGTTTCTATTCAGTAGATCCAACACGATGTGCTGAGACAATTTCTGAAATCATCATGTTGGGGATGCAAACTTACATACCGAATACCGAAAGAAGAACATCATCCGATAAGACCTTGTTTAACAGAAACTGCTCTAGAGCTGTGGCTTCCAAACAGGCAGCATACCATCGATGGCTAAAAAATCCGGGCCCTGAGACCAGAGCAGCATATGTCGAGGCTAGAGGCATATGTAAAGAGACAATAGAATGCTCAAAAGATGCCCACAAAGCCAAAATAAGATCAAAACTTGCTGAATGTCCTAACGGATCCCGTTCATTTTGGTCTTTCGCCAAAGCTGTGGGAAGAAATTTCACTTCCAGCTCATTTCCTCCCTAACCAAAGAAGATGGAACACTAGCAACGACTGCCCAGGAAAAGCCAATATCTTTGCGCACCTATTTGCTGGAAATTCCACTCTGATTCATCGGGAAAACAACCCCGAACATTACACCTATTGACAGTCACATGCCCGAGATCACCTTTCGCCAACGTACTATCAGAAAGATTTTGCTGGGTCTCAACACCAACAAAGCCTGTGGATCTGACGGAATCCCGCCGATTGTTCTCAAGAAATGTGCCCCGAACTAACACCTGTTCTTTGCAAGTTGTTCAACCACTCTTACAATTTGGGGTTTTTCCGTCCAATTGGAAAATTGCAAGAGTACAGCCAGTCCCTAAAAAGGCAAAAGGCCCTACCTAGCAACTACAGACCTATCGCACTGCTATCTATTATTTCAAAGGTCATGGAAAAGCCATCAACATCGAGCTCATGAAATATCTGGAAGACTCAGGAATTGTCAACGATAGGCAATATGGCTTCCGCCATCAGAGATCAACTGGTGACCTGCTCGCTTACGTCTCACATATATGGCAGCTATCTATTGAAAAGTATGGAGAAACTTCAGCTGTGGCATTAGATATCTCCAAGGCGTTCGATCGAGTTTGGCACCAGGGACTCCTCGTCAAGCTTCCGTCTTATGGCTTGCCCCCTCAGCTGTGTTCTCTGCTTGCTAGTTTTCTCTCAAACAGGTCTCTCCATGTAGTGGTCGATGGAGTTTCATCTGACACTCTACTCATAAATGCTGGTGTTCCGCAAGGATCCATTCTCGCACCAACACTATTTCTACTTCACATCAACGACCTGTTGAAAGCAACTTCATGTCCAGTACACAGCTTTGCCGATGCTAGTACCCTCCATACCGCTTTCTCTTCCAGGGCCCCTATATCAGCCCGTGAAACCAGAAATGAACGAGGAAGAAATGTTAATAATATAAATATGGACTTGGCAACAATTCTCGAATGGGGATCTAATAACTTGGTAAAATTCAATGCAAACAAAACACAAGCATGTCTTTTCTCTAGAAAAGCCGATCTTACTGTGCCTAACATAACTTTGTCAGGAGTAACCATACCACTGAAGCCATCCATATCGATGCTTGGTATTACTATCAGCAATAACCTTTCCTGGGAAAATCACGTGAGGTCCATTGCCAAAAGTGCATCCCAAAAACTTGGTTTTCTGTTTCGTGCCAAGAGCTATTTCACCCCCAGTCAGCTGCTTATGATCTATAAGGCACAGATCCGACCTGTCCTGGAATACTGTTCCCATATTTGGAGTGCGGCACCTAAACATATCCTGAGGCTATTGGATTCTGTCCAAAAAAGAGCAATTCGTCTCGTCGGTGATGCCTCGCTTACAAACTCGCTCACTTGTCTGGAACACCGTAGAAAAGTTGGCGATTTGTCTCTATTTTATAGATATTTTCATGGGCGATGCTCTTCTGAAATATCAACAATCGTTCCTGCTTTGGCAGTCTCTTCGAGATTAACCCGTCAAGTTCAGTCATCACACCTCTTCGTGGTCACTTTGGAAACCTGCAGAACATCACTTTCCAAAGACTCGTTCATCCAACGAACAGCGAGGCTTTGGAACTCATTGCCTAGGGAGGTGTTCCCCGAGGCATACAACCTCCAGAAATTTAAGAAGAACACCAACTCCTACCTTCTTTCCCTAGGTTCCCACGATGTTCTCTGAACATTACAGGATATCCCTTTTCGTGGGAACCAGAAAAAAAAAAAAAAAAAAAAAAAAAAAAGTGGGGAAGAGGCTAGGAGGGTCTGGCTTACTACCTGTTATTTCTTTGCATTTTCTGAGAACATTTACCATGGTAATGTATTTTTTTTTCACACCATCAGAAAGTAGAGATTTCAACGAACAAAAAGCCCACCGACTTTTTTTAAAAACCTGATATTTTGACGGGAGAATTTCTGATTGAAAATTAGGGTGCTTTTTCGATATTAACTCAAAATAAGCTGGAAAAATAAATATTTTAAATCAAATAAATTACAGTGTGTTTGGGACATAAAAAGATAAGTTTTCACCAAATTTCGTGGGAAAATTTTTTTTTTGTAAAAAATAAAAATCCAAAAACTTGGTTATTTGAAGTTTTCACATAAATTTTGAGATTATGTGAAGAAATTTGTAGATCTCTTTATTACCTACAATTTTGCCATTTAATTTTTTTCTATAGGACTTGTAGTTTTGCCGGAAATCGAGATAAACCGTTTTTTACCCTTAAAAACTCACCCCCTTCCACTTCCCGACCTCAGATCGCCCGTAAATTATTTTTCCTTTCATGTTTGTTATATTCTCTTCCTTTTCCAATGGGTTTCATCCTACTATAATTTTTTTTTGTTTCGAAAATTATCGACCCTGGTCTAATTTGCTTGGTGACCAGATTAATTTGAATACTTTCTCATTTGCTGAGTTCGTTTGTTAATCCCCCTCCTAATGCTCTGCATATTCGAAATGAGACATCTTAGAAAGGGAAACATTCTCAATTGAATATTGATAGAAATATTTTTCTGTGAATTGAAAAAAAAATCCACGATTAAAATGAAGTTATTTTTAGTGAATATCTATCAGATGTAGTTCAATGTCCAGCGTGGCTTTAGCCGGGGAAGTAGTTGTTTTCTGTTAGACATTCACTAAAAATAACTTCATTTTAATCGTGGATTTTTCAATTCACAGAAAAATATTTCTATCAATATTCAATTGAGAATGTTTCCCTTTTCAACATGAATACCCCACAAGAGGTTATCTTGACGATGGAAGATAGTGACTAAAGTTTATCTTTCAGTTGCAGATGATTCCACATCTGATTTTATGAACATCCTGTTTATATTTTCAACAAATCGAGACATCTTAATTGTGAATTAGCATTATCTTCACCTTTTGTAATCGCAATTCAGCCCAAATTACTCAGTTAGTTGTCTTGTTTACTCAAATATGGAATTTCGACAAGTATCGGCCGCGGATTTTAAACTTTCCCTAAATATATTGTTAACTTTTCCAGATATGCACATTTGGAATATTTCATAATACTCTTATACTGTTAATCATAAAATTTTAATGAAAAAATTATATGAAATAGGAATTTGTGGAGTGGTTCATAACTGGTTTGAAAATTATTTATTATATAGTAGGAAATAAAATGTTAATCTTGGAGATTATAATAGTTCTTTTAGAGATATATCTTGTGGGGTACCTCAATGATCTATATTAGGTCCATTACTCTTTCTAATTTATATAAATTCGGCTTCAAAATTTAAATTAAGCGGATCATTAAAATTATTTGCGGATTATATTACATTAATTTACAATAGTTTTGACTTAGATTTCTACGACGGCGTACTGGCGCCATCCTACCAGTATTTTTTTATTAAAATCTCAAAATTTTGACTTTTTTTCTCAAAATTTTGACTTTTATTCTCAAGATTTTGAGATTTTTTCTTAAATTTTCGACTTTTTTTCTCAAAATTATGAAATTTTTTCTCAAAATTATGACTTTTTTCCTCAAAATTTTAACTTTTTGTATTCTCAAAATTTTGGACTTTTTTTCTCAAAATTTCGACTTTTATTCTCAAAATTTTGACTTTTTTTCTCAAAATTTTACCTTTTTTATTTTCAAACATTTTGAGAAAAAATCTCAAAATTTTGAGAAAAAAAGTTAACATTCTGAGAATTCAATAAAAAAATATACTGGTAGGAAGGCGCCAATACGCCGTCGTAGATTTCATCAAAATTCATATGAAAAATGATTTGAAAATAATTTCACATTGGCTGGATGTGCATAAGCTTACATTAAATATTGAACAATCCTCGTTTATGTTAATAATTAAAACAAAACTTGAAAATGTTCAAAATCATACAATTAAATTCGGCTCTAATAATCTCTAATATTCCACTACAATTAAATTCCTTGGACTATATTTATATAAAACTCTTTCTTTCAGTAAACATATAGAAAATTCAAGACGTCACCTATCACCTTTGGTGGGAATTCTATTCAGGATTCGAAACTATCTTCCTTTGAAATATCTGAGAAACATTTATTTTTTTCTTTTTCATTTAAAATTACAATACCTTATATCAGTCTGGGGAACTACAAATCAAAATATTATAAAACCATTGCAAGTAATACTAAACAGAATAATAAAATGTATATTCAGTTACCAGTACCTCGAACCGTCAGTAAACTTGTATAAACCCATTGAATTGCTCAATATCGGAAATTTATATAATTTTAAAATCTTCTGTTTAATCCACGCTATAAAAAATTCTGCTAAACATTATAACCTCACATTCACACAAATCCATGACTATAGTACTCGTCACTGTAAACATTTATGTACTATTCCGATAAAATCAAACTTTGGTCGTCAATATTTTATCAAGGTATAATGACATACAATTTAATTCCTGATTACTTGAAAAATATGCGTTTTAATAGCCTTTTCAAGGTTCATTTGAAAAAATATTGGATCTCTCGATAATTTATTCATTTTATTTTGCAAAACATAATATAAAAAATTATAATGAGAGAAATATATGTATTGATAAAATAATTCAGACACCTGTTTAAAAATATATAATAATTGTATTATTTCTTGGGTTGAATAAAGTTGTTATTATTACTATCGGAGATACTGCATTGTAGTTATGGAACATATATTTAATTGGAGAATGCAAGATTAAGTTTGTTCGTGCGGTGGGACAGTAAAATTATTAGCAGCAATACTGCATTAGACTCAAATCCATTATTTATTTTCGAAAAACGTGGAGGATACCAGTGGTTCTCCATCCTGCGGAATTGTCCGTCTAGTTATAGTTAGTAGTATTTCCTTTTTTTTCGAAAAAGATTCATTTTTCAGAGAAATGACATGGATATCTTGTGTAAAAAACGTTGTCTACAAAAATCGCTTAAAGGTATTTTCTAGATATATTGGCCAGCCTGGATTAGATCATCCAGTGGCAATTTGTTTGTCAGTATTCTTGCTAACTTATTTAATATATATGTTTGCGGTACGATGACGAAAGTGTCCTACGGTCGTCGCTCAACCCAGAGCCGGATTAAGAGGGGGGCAAACGGGGCTGCAGCCCCGGGGCCTCCACAAGAGAGGGGCCTCCACAATATAAATTTTTAGGTAAAATTTCCTAACAAAGACCGAAGGATATGCAAAATTATATATATAAAAAATCTAACAACGAAAGAGCAGTTCTCCCACTTTTTCCTCTCATTTTTCGTTTTAAACATTCAAAAACATGTTTCGTAATCTTGTCAAAATCCATGGTTAGTATTAATCTTCGATCTGATGAATCATGTGTATATACGAGAAACAATCACCAAGTAAAACATGATACTATTATACAAAATATTATATCGTATCGAAATTAGCTGTAAAAACAAGAACAATTGAATTTTAAAAACATATACTTTTTTTTATTAAATGAAGGATTTTCTGTCGATGTATTCTTCGAATGACACAAGCGATCTAGATACACAATGAAATTCAATAATCATAAGCAAAAAAAAAAAATATTTCAATTTATGAATATGATTGCATCAAATTATTTACGAGAGCCCTGTGCGCATTCCATAATAGAACAAAAGTTCAAATTCTGTTGACTATTTTTCTGCCGATTCTACAAACACTTTGCCCGTCTAGACCTGTTTTTCCTATTTATTGGCGTCGACAAGTGTCCGCTGAGTGGCGCGCTTGTAACAGAGAAATCCCCGAAATCTGAAAGTGTGAGTCTAAGAGAAGGATGACATTCCGGAACAAATGTAAATCCTTCTGAAAAAGGACTATCAAAAAGACCAATCTAAGATGTTCTACTATCAAATTCTTGAAAACCAAAATTTCAGAGCTACATTCTCAAACATTGAAATTACAGTGAGTATTTTTTGACATTGCTAGAAACCAATGGAAACGTTCAATTCAAATAATTCATATACGTTTTGGCCAATCAATAGTGGGAATATTCTACCTAGAAAATTGTCGCGGGAATAATTTGAGGTATTTTGTTTTTATTGTCTGACAACCTATATTTTTAATTTGACGTCTGTCATCAATTCGCATGAAAAGTGTGAAATGAATCAAAACCGGTTTAGTACATAATATAATTTTGCAAGGAAATGTGTTTATGATCGTAACATCAAAAAATAATCTAAAGAATACCACACGAGAGTTCGATATAGTAGAAAATAATTATCTGGATTTCTTTCTCAAACTTGTTGGCAATAGCCACTCGAGCCAGTTGGTCTCTCTTGTCTATTGCCTGGCAACAAGTTTTCGAAAATCTGTCGAATTATTTACACTCTCTTGTGATATTACAACTGAGAATGTGATGATGTCAAATTGCACTGGAAAGCGCTCATTTTCCAAAATGAAAAAAATAGGCGAATTACGATGAGACAAAGCCGCCTATCGCTTCTTAGCATTGAGAATGATTTTCTCCGGATGCTGGATTAGACCGAAATCATCAATGATTTTTCGTCGAAAAAAGCTCGCAAGAATCCATTCGTTTACGCTGTAATTTAATTTATTTCTTGTATTTTATTATACCTACATAATGCTCGTGTCAAAATAATTTGATTTGTTCCGCAATAAATAAAATAAAAATTGTGTGAAAAATAATTAGGGGCCTCCACTCCTTTGTTGCCCCAGGGCCTCCACACATTTTAATCCGGCCCTGGCTCAACCCTTTGGAATAAATTTTTGATGGCGGGAAAACCCTTGATTTTACTGAAATTCACTGTCTGTATGTATTTTTCTAGGCGAGCAAAAGCTAAATCAATAAATAAATCCTTACCTTCACACAAACTTCTCCGAAATGATCACAGCATTTTGCGATAGGCGACTGGCGCTATTTATTCCAAAAACTGTCAGCGCGACAACAAACAACTTGACACCTCAAAAATATCGACTGATTTCATCTACCATGACATTCGCTTTACAATTGTGAATCAATTATGTCTTTGTTAGCGACGGATCCACCTTTGATCCCTTCATCAATGAATATGGTAATAAAATATGAACCGCCCCAGATACATCGACGATGTACGAAAAGGTTCAGGCCACGTGTGGGAAACGCCACACCATGGAGTTTGTACAATAATGAAACGAAAATATTGTGAAATAAAAATTTCAATTGTTTGATTAATGAATAAATGAATAGTGAATAATGTATTAGCCAAGATGGTACATGTGGCAAGTTAAATTCAGGACATACGAAATAATCAATAAAAAAATCAAAAATAATTATAAATAAAAATGATAAAAAAAAACTTTCAAGACAAGCTCTCATACACATGCACTGAAACGGAAAAAGTAATTCCTTCAATTGTTTGACATAGATTTAAATATTAATTTCGCTGTCAAGAAATCTCTAGCCACCCAGTCTCTAAATAATCTTTACACCTCATTTAACTTGACTATGCATATAGAGTCCCCTACACGAATCTCTCAGTATTCTGTCACAACCATAGATTATATATGTACGAATTTAGACAAACAATATATTAGAAAAATCGAATTGAACGGTTTTCTTCACATAAAGGATTCAATATAAAATTGAACCAGAGAAAGGTAGTTCTTTCACCTTGATCTCAGGTGAAAAACAACTACTTTCCTGGCAAATACCACGCAGAACGTTGAATGATATTCACCTGAAAATCCATGCATACTTCCATATAATATCAATGGACATTGAATGCAAATGTTTCTTTCTGATAAGCTCGATTATGTTTAATTTATGTCGTGTTCACCTAACAATCCGCATACCGGTTTCAGGCTTCTTGGCCCTCATCAGTACGGAGTAGTCAACCAGCCAAAGGTCCAAAGAACTCTGGCTGAAGTGAGACACAACGTAAACAAACCATCATCGATCTTGTAACACCTATAGGTACGCCGGAAAAGATAAACTTTAACTGGCGGTACCTAGTGACAGAAAGAAACACTCCGAAAATCTCCCACCTCGATAGGTTTCTAAATAAAAGATTCCTTCTCAGTAGGAGTGGCAAGCCCGTCTAGCATATAGTGAGAGATAAGTGCCATGTGAAGTGGAATGAATAGAAAAATCGATTGAACGGTTTTCTTCACATAAAGGATTCAATATAAAATTGAACCAGAGAGTAGATCTCAGGTGAAAAACAACTACTTTCCTGGCAAATCACGCAGAACGTTGAATGATATTCACCTGAAAATCCATGCAAACTTCCATATAATATCAATGGACATTGAATGCAAATGTTTTTTTCTGATAAGCTCGATTATGTTTAATTTATGTCGTGTTCACCTAACAATCCGCATACCGGTTTCAGGCTTCTTGGCCCTCATATAGGTGTTACAAGATCGATGATGGTTTGTTTACGTTGTGTCTCACTTCAGCCAGAGTTCTTTGGACCTTTGGCTGGTTGACTACTCCGTACTGATGAGGGCCAAGAAGCCTGAAACCGGTATGCGGATTGTTAGGTGAACACGACATAAATTAAACATAATCGAGCTTATCAGAAAGAAACATTTGCATTCAATGTCCATTTATATGGAAGTATGCATGGATTTTCAGGTGAATATCATTCAACGTTCTGCGTGGTATTTGCCAGGAAAGTAGTTGTTTTTCACCTGAGATCTACCATTTTCTGGTTCAATTTTATATTGAATCCTTTATGTGAAGAAAACCGTTCAATTCGATTTTTCTATTCATTCCACTTCACATGGCACTTATCTCTCAACAATATATTACTTGTGATTTTACTTCAGCTGGTATGTCCGACCATGAAGCTATATTATGCTGCTGTAATGTGAATTTTATAGTAAACCGCAATGAATTCAGATTTGGTAGATTATACAGTAAAAAAAAACTATAATATTATGCAACGATCATGTAATGATGGTTACTAATACACGAGCACTACCCGGGATGATTTATGCGAGTGTATTAATAACCATTACATGAGAGTTGCATACGCTATTTTTTCTACACCCGATAAATAATGAAGAACTATGAATATTATATTTATATTTGTATTAAACACAATAACCGTAATTACTCGTATTTCTATAAAAAATTCTACAAAATTGTAATTAATGGTATTATAGTCCATCCAATGTCAATTGCAGAAGCTGTTTCAATAGGGAGCAAATAAAAACTCACTTCGCTAACACGAGCGTATATGCGAGGAAACGGAACGAAAAATAATCTGTACTACTTGTATACACTCTCCGTCGGCACAAAGAGCCCGCTGGTCAACGTGGACTTGAGTGACTGCTGTCTGTTCTACAACCGATTCGTCTGGGCCAATCAAGTCGGACATCAATGCTGGCAGGTGTGTCTATACGATGGGAGGTCATAAATCACGCGTTATATTTGTGTTTTAATAGCTCTGAAAGATTAAAAACCAGTAGCGTCTGTGGTCTTGGTGTGTGCCGATCGAAATACGTTTTAGGATATTCTAGTTTTATTATTCATTTATTACTATTTTGGAACGAAGTTCCTTATCGCGCGTTGCGAAAGGGGGCTAGACGGAATAAATTTAGACCAAAACTTGTAACGACACTTTTTGCTGTAGTTGTAAGCCGTGCGGCGTGCGCGTGTTTCTCTGTCTGTCTCTCTCTCTCTCTCTCTCATAGAAAGCAAGCCAGTTATTTTCGTTTCGTCTTTCTATTTCGCATTGAACAGTGTGGTGTCGCGACCATTATTTTTGTTGAGTGTATACAGGTTTTTTGTACATAATAAATAATAAAAAATAATAACAATAATGAATCCTGACAGTGTTTCTGCACAAGTTCCGGATATTGCTGACGGAGTTAGGTAAGTAGAGATTTTATACAGACAATAATAAATGCTTATATATTTTTAGCAAGTACGCATTATAACCTCTCTTTACTATTGTGCTAACCAAGTCATACGCGTTATAATCTCTCCATTATTGTGTGTTAAGCAAGTATACCCGTCATAACTTTAATACATTTAAAAGCAAATTATATTTCAATATTACAATATCAATGCGTATGTACTAAAATTGAGCCTACTGATTAAGTTCACATTACATTATATTTGTTAATAATGAAAAAAATATTATAATAAAAAAAAAATTATTACAATTCCTTCACTAATTAATCGAAAGGATCTTCGTTCCATCCGGGTGTCCCTTGACACCTCTCAACTTTTTTCTTTCTTAATGTATTTGTATAAATAAAAGCTTGTCTTTAATTTTTTTTTCATTTTTCATTATTTATGAAGTATTTTTTTAATTTTAAAATATCTAAATAAAATTAGTTATCTCCGCCACTGCTGCTCACAGGATTTCGCCGCAAGACTTTTTTATGCTTCTGCAATTGATATTGGGAAAACTATACCTCGGGTATTACCATGGATATAGGAAAACTATAAACATTCTATTTATATTTATATTGAACATAATAATTGTAATTGAAATGATTTCTTGAAAATATTAAGATTATTTATTGTGCAGTTTGAAAAGTTTATTCCAGGTCCCACTGATCTGGAAGTGTAAGGAATATGTACATTTATTTCATTATTGCTAGTCTCAATAGAGTTCAATATTGTATTGGAAATGCTGATTTTATTCTGAACCGAATTTTCAATGTAGATTTCCGCCACTGAATTGGATTTCCAGCTACCATGACGTTTTAATGCAGTAATATCACCACCGGCATCAACTAATACGGTTGCAGATGTCCTTCGAAAACAATGCCCTGTATATAAATTTGCATCAGGCAGATTTAAATATGTTGCTATTTGCTTCCCTAAATTACCAAATCTATTAATACCAATGTTTTGAATTGTGCATTTTCCATTATAATAATTAACAAAAAAAGAAGGGGGGGGCAAATTTTCGGCCGTAGATTCATATATTTTTTACTAATTTCGTAGTATTTGCCGGTAATTGTAAATGATCGTTGTACTTTTGTTTTAATTTCTACCACATTAACAATTAAGATTCCATTCATATCTTTGACACTTTCACATTTTAGGTCATGTAGTTCATGCCTTCGACATGCTCCCATTATTCCAAAAATCATTGCTGCCTAAAACAAAAAGATAAATTAAAATAATACAACAATAAGAAATAAAGAAAAGAAAAAAAATGAAATAAAAAGCAGGATGACCTAGGCTAGCTTCGAACCCGCGTCTCATACTGTAGTCTATAGTTCAAATCTAGCGCCTTAGCCCGCTTCGCCACGAGTTAACTTATCAAGTTTTCTCGACATTAATGAAATATATCATGCATGAGTCGAATGGAAAATGTAATCATGACAAAATTTAAAAAAAATGCAATGTTAGGTAGATACTTACTTTTATAAATAAAAACTTTTCATCGGGTGCTTCGTCGATAAACGTTTTTATTTGTTCAGGTGAAAATATTTTTGATTTTTTTCCAACATATCCTTCGTACTTTCGCTTTAATAAAGCTTGTGGCTTCTTATATTTAGAAATGTCTATATTATGGTTGATATTTACCAACGATTTCATTATTGAATAATGTGTCCATGTACTAGATGATTTCATAGTTTCCATCAATTCTTGAAAATAAGCAATCAAAACATTTTCGGAGAATGTCGAAATATAATTTGTATTTCTCCAGTCCATAAACCGTTGATATAGTTTTTCGTACACTTTCTTAGATTTTTGGGGTAAAATATTTTGTACTGCATTTTCTGCTTTCTCCGATATGTGTGGAGGAGTCGATGGTAATTCTTCTATATCGCTGATATCAGACATTTTGATAATATAATTATCGAAGTTTAGCTATATTCTACGAAACTTTAATACCTACTTATTTTGACAAATAAAACAATTAGATAGGAATCTAGGACAAACGTCAAATGCACAGCATGCTTGATTGAAAAATTATGGGTTTCTATTGATTAAAAAACGGTACCGTTATGAAAAATCTGTATCATAATGGATCTCATTATAAAACGGATTATGGGCATATAAGTGTATTATTATAGTACGGGTGTAGAAAAAAGATTTTATAATGCATGCCTGAATACCAATTGGGATATTGTGTACAATGACCAGGATTCATTCTCAAATTTTTACAATCATTTGGTGAATATTTTCAATAGTTCATTTCCGATTCAAAAGATAAAAATCAAGCACAGAAAACAGTGGATAACTGGAGGTATGAAAATTTCAGCAAATAATATGCGATCGCTGCATTATATTCGGAAGTTTAATGATGATATTTTTTTTAACGGTATTTCAGTAGATACCGCAATATTTATAGGCAGGTTGTCAGACAAGCAAAAGAAAGTTACTATAAAAATAGATTCGAGCAAGCTGAAAACAAATCGAAAAAAGAGACTCGGCATGTAATTAATGACCTAAGAGGTAAATCTAATAAAGTACATGAAGTTTCACTTCCACTTCCAAACGTTCTTAACGAATATTACTGCTCTGTTGCAAAAAAATTGACTGAAAAATTGACTACTCATAACGACCCTATGGAACAATTCAAAAACCCTTTTATTTCTGAAACTTGCATTCTATATTACACTAATATTTATGAGCTGAAACAGGTGATTGCTTCCATTGGAAAAAGTCGTCATCTGGTTACGACGACATTACAGCAAACATTTTGGAAAATCTACACATTACAACTCTTAACCAATATCTATTAATGTTTCATTTCAATCAGGAAAGTTTCCTGATTTCCTGAAGGTATCATTGGTAATACCACTACATAAAGGTTGAAATCAGGACGACCCCTCGCCTATTTCCCTAATTTCAACATTAGGAAATCTTATGGAAAAACCAGTCGAGATAAGGATAACTGCATTTCTGACGAAACATAAAATCGTTAATAAAGAACAGTTTGGTTTTCAAAGTGGCAAAGGCACTAATGATGCAATCTTCTCACTCATGGAAAAAGTTTATACTGGAATCAATAGTGGCGAGGTTGTTGCTGCAGTGTTTTGCGATTTTTCGAAGGCTTTCGACTGTGTGGATCACGAAATACTGTTGCGGAAGCTTCCTTACTACGGCTTCAGAGGAGTGATACTGAGCTGGTTCAGCTCATATTTGTCAGGTCGTAGTCAGATGGTGAAAACAAAGCATCGCTCAGAAATTGGGAGAATACATAATGGTGTACCTCAAGGTTCAATACTAGGGCCAACATTGTTCCTCATCTATGTCAACGATTTGACAAGTATAAATATCGCAGGAAAATTTACACTATTTGCAGACGATACTACCATTTTTTGGCAATCGGACAATGCAAATGATTTAACTAAAATCATATCCAATGAGATGAAGAGTTGGTGTGATTCAAATCGTCTTTCTCTAAATATTTCGAAAACTAATATAGTAACTTTCAGATGTGAACTTGATAATATACCCATTGGGGATAACATCATTGAGAACAAAAGTAGCTTACAATTTTTAGGAGTACATACCGATAGAGAACTAAAATTTGAAGTCCATGTTTTTGCCTTATGTAACAAAGTGTCTTCTGGTTGTTATGCAGTCAGAGTAGTCGCAAATGAACTTGGTTTATTAGCAACTATTTTTCTCTGGTGGAATCTCACCTGAGATATGGAATTTCATTTTGGGGCGTATGTAGTGGTTATCTACTGCAAAATATTTTAATTTTACAAAAACGAGCCGAAAGATATATGTGCAAATCAAAACGTAGAGACTCTTGTAGATTTCTATCTTTATAATAGAAACAGTGTGTTTAATTAAAAAATATTTCAACAAATTTCAATCCTCACCCACCCATTATGTGACAAGGCAATCCAACAACATTAAGTTACCAATACCAATGACATCAGTCATATAGGATTCCATTGTCTATAATGGTTGTAAAATATTCAACCATTTGCCAATGAATATAATAGAAATAAAATATTTACAATGCTTCAGGAAGGCTGTGAAATGTTTTTTAAGTGATAGACCATACTATAATATACAAGAATTTTATAATCATAATTTTTAAAAAACCAATCAATGATGTGATTTTGAATTTTATTCAGGGAATATTCCAATGTGACTCATATATTTTATTTATTTTTATTTTTATATTTATATGAATTTACGTTATGGGTTAAGACAAAGAAGTTTATTTTTACCAGTATTTTGTACGACTCATATGTTTTTATATATACAAACTGACTTTATGTATTAGGTGAAAAATGATTATTTTAAATGCATTTTGTTTTTACATATAAACTGCGTTATAGATTAAGTGAAACTTTGTCCACAAGAATACTCTTATGACAATGAAGTATATTCACTCTCTCTCTCTCTCTCTCTATTCTGTGAGTAGCATATTCAAAATCTTAGTCATTCATGAAATCCGTCATCTTATTGAATTCTGACAAAAATTGATAATCTTCGACCCCAAAACAACCCACATACCAATTTTGAATGGAATCCGGCCATTATAACAAAACTCGTCGCCATCTTGAATTAATGCATTCTGACAAAAAAAATTATGATCTCCGACCCAAAAAATCCACACATACCAATTTCTATTGGAATCGGGCTATAACCACAAAACTTGCCGACATCTTGAATTTATGAATTTTGACAAAAAATTCGTTATCTCTGCCTCCGAAAAATCTTCACATACCAATCTTGAATAGAATCGAACCATAATCACAAAACTCGTCCGCCATATGGGAACCGCCATTTTGTTTTTTCTCTAGCAAAAATTATATCATGCATTGTCACCAGAATTATGAACACCTGCCAAATTTCACGTTAATCGGACAACTAGTGGGTCAAATTTAACTTGTAAGATTTGATTTAAACCCACAGATAGACAGGTAAAACTAATTTAAGCTTGTAAAAACTTTTTAACAAAAAATTAAACCGACGAAATACGGAACTGAAAAGTAAAAAATAAAATGAACCTTCTCAGTCTAAATAACTGAGCTCCTACACTAATGTAAGTAACTAATTTTGAGTCGGCGCCAAACAAACAAGCAAATGAATTAGGTAAGGCGTAAAATGATGGCATCGAGTTGGGCGGTGACATTCTGATATTTTTTTGAAGTAATTTAATGATCTTCGTTGATTGTTTGTTTGGCGCCGACTCAAAATTAGTTACTTACATCAGTTTAGGAGCTCAGTTATTGAGACTAAGAAGGTTTATTTTATTTTTTACTTTTCAGTTCCGTATTTCGTCGGTTTAATTTTTTGTTAAAAAGTTTTTACAAGCTTTAATTAGTTTCACCTGTCTATCTGTGGGTTTTTAATCAAATCTCACAAGTTAAATTTGACCCACTAGTTTTTCAGGTTTTTGTGGCTGAAATCTATTAATTGCTAACTGCTTGTTTTTTTATTACTTCCAAAATACTTACTTACCCACCTTACTTCAACTATTACCAGTTAAATAATATGATTATCTACTTTTACTATTTGTTGTAATATAAATTATTTTTGTTGTTCTGGTTAGTTTATTTCAATACATTGTATATAATTTCATCCTCTCCTAGAATATAATGATATTGTGATAATGACACTAGCGATCTGTCATTGTGAACTACATATGTGTGCCAATGTTCACAAGTGAAAAATCAATTAGCCCCTATTTTTCTACACGTAAGGGTGGATAATTCCATTCAAAATCCAAATTTGATCAACTATGAGGTATACTCTATCTGATAAAAAAAGAATCATCCAAATCGAAGATCCCAGTACGAAGTTATGCCTGATAGATTCGGTTAACGGACCAGAATTCAGAGGGTGAGTGATCAATATCCTTCATTTTGCTACCCTTAGGGGTGGATTTCATCTTTTAAATTCAAATGGGACCAATTTCGAAGTACACCCTGTCCACTGAAAAAATTATCGGAATCGGACGCCTCAGTGAAAAGTTATGCGTGATCATACATAAAAAAAATGATTTTCAAGAAAAGATCTAGAAATATTTATTTTCAAATTAAATAATATTACTTCATAGTTCTAACTGTTTATTAGGTAATTATTTTTATTTTGTACTATCAGTTTTTTTTGCTAAATAAAGTATATATTCATTCAAAGGGAGATAAAACTCAAAACTTTCATCAGGATCCAAGTTTTGGATCCACAATAGTCTTTGAAAAGCAATAATTGGTTAAATGCATCCTTTCGTTTGAAGGATTACTGTTCTTACACATGTGAAACTTAATTGTTGCAATCAAATCTTCAACAATAGAATATTATTATGCAAAATAGGTTCATATATAATCATAAAAAATGAAAAGTTAATGAATAGATAACTAGCCGATTTCACCATATTGGCCAATGATTTAGAGAATTCGCTAAGGAAAAACTGTTGAAATTCCTATGGGATATTTAGCTTATTCATTCTGACTGATTTTCTATTGGGTGGTCTATTGATCTCTCTAGTTGGGATACCTTCTCCAGAATATCCCAAGAAGTTGATTTCGTCCTCAAGCTGAAGAATGTTTATATGTTTGCTGAAGGCAAAGAAATCCTCGAGTCAATAATCGCACCATTGACTTACCTCATCAATGTATCGTTCGAAACGGGCAGTTTTCACAACACCATTGAAATCGATAAAGTTATTCCTATCACCAAAAAAAGATTCCACATTGCTAGAAAATTGGAGAAGTTGTCACTCTACTGTTGTCACTGAGCTGTGAAAAATATCTTACTTAGAAGAAGTCCGACATCTGATTCTGATCTGAAATTTTGATGATTGGCTCAAGCTCTATGGATATTAGAAAAGTTGTGAAATTTCTTCGATTCTGACTTTCTATTGGAATGTCACTTTGAAAAGCAATACCATTGATTCACTTATAGTCCAGTGAATGTGATTAATAAAATAGAAAAAATATGAAAAAATACCAAAAAAGACGAATCATCTGATAGACAAACATATTAGTGGATTTTGAGAAAGGTCCATTCTTACATACGGTATTTTGCTATATTTTACAGTCATATTAGTTTTGTTAGAAGGTTTATCATGGAGAGTTCTCCTGATTAGTGATGGAGGTTAATTGTTTTTTAAACAATTTTTTTCATTTGTTCAAGGTTCCTCATGGTGAAAAGGAAAACATTCTCAATTGGATATTGTTAAAAATATTTTTCTGTGAATTGAAAAATCCACGATAAAAATGAAGTTATTTTTTTGTAAATGTCTAATAGAAAACAACTACTTCCCCGGCTGAAGCCACGCTGGATATTGAACTACATCTGATAAATATTCTGAAAAGACCCTAACTCAAAAGAAAAAATCTGAAATTGAAAATTTGCATTTTCATTCAGATAGTTATTTGATTTTCTATTCCAGTCTCAATTAAGAACTCATGAAGATGAATGAGGCAAAGAAGAATGTTTTCAAAAAAAAAATACTCACCAGAAATCATTCGTAACATTGACGCAAGAGAGACATCGCATTCACTAGGTCTTCAATACATTGTTGTCGACGAAAATCTATTTCACGCTTCCACGATCATCAGGAAGACCGGAAGAAATGGGAAACATATTTTCAACAAATCAGTTTTTTATGGTATTCTGGGTTTTGCATTTTGAGCGCTTTTGTTTTCGAATTTTTAATGATGTTTATTTTATGTTAGAAATTATGATGTGAAAAGTTAGTTTGTCATACCAATATACTTTCAACACGTTGTTAGGCGTTTTTATGACATTTGTGTCAACAAAAGCTAAGGAATAGTTATTTTCTTTCTCTAAAGTAAATTTAAATTATGAGTGGATACATCCAGAATTTCAGATTTATTATTTTTAAACATTGCTGTGAAAATGTCGTCAACATACCTTTTGAAAAAGGGGAAAGATAGTTTGTCTAAGCATTGTTGTGTTAGTTCTGACATAATAATGAGATCAGTGCATTTATGTGACAAGTCGTCCTTAACCATATTTCTGTTTGTAAAAAATTCCATTGTAATTGAAATAACTTGAATCTATACGGAATTCAAAAAGTTTGATGGAAGTATCCCAGCATAACGTGGTGAATTCAAAAATTTTATTCCAACATTTTTTGAATATTTTTCTGTAAGGTCAACTGGAATGTTGGTGAAAAGATAAACCTGTTCGGAAAATATCATCACCAAAATATTGATCAATCCAACAAAAGTTTTTCAGATATAGTTTTTGAATTTTGGAATGTTTTCCTGGGTATATGGACATGCACATAACTCATGATGGAAACTGTTTATATTTCATTAACTGCCTTACTATAACACATTTTACATCTTAAAAAACATAAAAGACAAGAATTACCTTCTGTAAACGAATTCGAAGAGTATCCAATAGATGCCGCCGATTGATCCTAGTCTTCGTTTTCATCTTATTCCTTTGTTTTATTCTGCGCTTCTCCGATACCACTACTAACTAACCGTCATCTTGCATCGTATATCTAATATATACGAATAACCGAAAATATTTTCTTTTCATGAACCAAACGTTCAATGTGGAAAATTTAATCAATAAGTGATGTACTCTTATATACAACCTGATGCTTGATGTGGTGCCATCTAAGGAATGCGTGTTGAACTACACCTATAGTGTACAGCAGACAGCGTGAAGCCTAGTTTTCATCACAGCGGATGGCGGATTATTTTGTTGCGGACCTTTTCTGATTGGTAGAAAATATTCAAAATGTGAATGGCGCGAAATATTTGCGGATATTTTAACATTTTGCGGAGTCTCATTTTATGTTAAACATTTTTTAACTTTCTGGCGGTTTTTCAGAGCTTTTGGCAGTTTGACATTAGATAAGTGAGGTTATAATCCCAGCTCGGGTTTATATTTGTTTATGGTCTGTATTTGTGTCGTTAAAGTCACAACATAGGGGGGATATTTTGTGGTTAAAGTGTTCAAGTAATTTAGATAATCGTACTCTGTTACGTGTGTTGGGCAAGATAATTCTGAAAAGAGATTTATATGATCCTTGAGCTTTTTTTTTAAAAATATGTTTCTTACCCACCATCGTTTAGGTTGCCGTTTTCTTTTAATTATTTTGGAAAATGCATAAAGTAGTCCCAACAAGCAAATTTTACGAATTTTTGTGTTAATTTTTTTTCTATACCACATTTCAACCTGAATACTGAATGATTAATATATTTACATTATTTGTACTACTCAATTCGTTTTGAAATCAAAACAACCTTTGACATGACAATGATGTTTTGTCGTGTGTCAAAAACCAGATAGTTATCTTGTCAAATAAAAATGTTACTAGAATTCACTAAATACGCTCCGCGTTTATGAAAACGTTTGTTTGATGCGAGGATCATCCCTTACGCGGAATTTCATTCCGCCATCCGCAATACGCTGTGATGAAAACTAGCCTTGAGAGTTAGCACTGACACTCTCCTCGGCAAGAAAAATACGCGCACATATCTTGGCGCAGGTTATCCATATTGGGAGGCTATAACCATATACAGGGTGTAAGTGAATAAGTGCGACAAACTTCGGGGTGATTCTGCATGAAAAAATAATGACAGTTTGCTACAGCCAATTAATCACACATCCATCAAAATTTTTAACAAACTACCGGATGCACTGAAAAATGCCCATACCAAACAGTTGAAGGCAGCAATCATCAATATATTATTAAAAAATACATTATGTTCTCAAGAAGAATATTTCGAATTTAATTTTGACGAAACAATTGATTGAGATATAAGCAGGCATTTTTTTATCTATGTATCTTCTGTTGTGATGTAATATTGACTAATTTTAAATCTTATATATATTTTTCTTGAATTTTATATATTTCAGGTGACTGAACTTAACATGAGTATACATATAGTTTTATATTCAAAATTTTACTATAATTGTCGATGCTTCTTGTATATACCAGTACTCAGTTTCGTTCATATTTTCTGTTTCTCGTAATATTTGACAACCTTAAATGTAACTTACAAAACTTGGGCCAATAAATTATTATTATTATTTATTATTATTATTATACCGGGTGACACATGATATCGGGCCATCCCGGTAACTTCTGCATTCGTGAACGGATTCATCTGAAATTTGGTAGAGTTCTATGAGCAACCATTTCGGATTTGATCACATTACGATCCAATATGGCGGACTCCCGGTTTTTCTGCAAATGCCAGCAACTTTGTTTTTCAAATAGAACACCCTGTATATTTTTACATATTAAAGTTCAACAGGTCAAAACGAGTCCAAACCATATGTCAAATGTCATTTTTTTGAAACAATTGAAATTAAAATTGTTTTTTTATTTTACCTCGTGGATAAATGAGATTTGGTCAAAATAAGGCTATTCACAATGAGTCGCACATAACAGAGAAACATATTTTTTTCTGAAAAATTATTTTTGGTGTCATTTATTGATGAATCAACTCAGTCACATCACCTACCTGTCTCTCTAGGACATTCATTAAGGAAAAAAATAACATATCACTTTTGTATTTCGGTGCAGTAACAAATTGTATACATTAAAAAATCTACAACTAGTTCATGAGTTTCCTTGCAGTTCGAATAATTTTTCAGTTAGTAAGCTGTGGAAAACAACATTTCTGAATCTTGTCAACTAATTGTGTTTTGCTGTCATCTTTCATCTCAACTCTCGAAAATCAGTTAACTTCCGAGAATTAGTTTAGTAGAAATGTAAAATCAAAATTATAGGTTCACAAGAAGTGAACATGTTGATATGTTAATAATTTACGGAGAATGTCTTGAAAACAGTGACGCCGCTTGTCAGTTATACGCTCAAAGATACCCACACAGAAGACACCCACAGAGAACCTTTTTCAAAAATGTGGAGAGAAGATTCCGAAAAGAACCCAACAATGGAGAAGATGATCGTAAGTGAGGAGGCAGAAATGAACGTTTTGCTTATGTTGATTTTGATCCAACCGCTTCGACGCGGAAATTGGAATACCAATGCAATGTAAGTCGAGAAAACGCTAGAAGAATTTAAAAAAAACACCATTATCGTGCTTATAAGTATAACTTACACAATTAGTTGACAAGATTCAGAAATGTCGTTTTCCACGGCTTGTAGGGACCCTGCCTAGTCATAATCATTTAGACAAAGAAATAACCATTATCAAGTTTAACACCTGCACCAGTAATTTTTAAAGGAAGACATAATTCTCTCAGATTGTTCATTTAATGACCTATTACGGTTGAAGAGTAACTCTTTGCCGCGGTGAATATCATAGGAGACATTCTTGTTCTGTAATAAATTAACTTGTTAATGGGACCGACCTGTCTAGGCCCGGTTGTTTCAACTTTCCGACCGCTCATAAAAAGCTATAAATACATCATTGGATGGGCGGTCTATTTGAAGTATTCTTACGCGCTGGTATTAATGAGTTCACATTAAAGTCACGCATTAAATTACTGCAATAACCCAACCGAGAGGGAGGAATCGAGACTATATATAAAGAAACTGAAATCTAAAAGCGGAGAACGAGTTATAATTCGACAGTCATCAGATTTACTTGATTCCATGTACGCGAGCATTTAATTAGTAATCTTTATTACAAGTACAATTAAATTCAAGTCTGAAGTAAGTGATGTAACACGTACGAGAAATTCAAGATAATTCACAATGAAGCTAAATTGGTTGCATCATCAATCTCTACCTTAGTGCGAATTAAGTTTTTGGTTCAACGAGAAATCTACAATGCCAAATCGGCTCGACAAATACAATAACTACCGGGTCATCATCTGTTTATTAGTGCTACCATAAACTTTGCATATTTTCAAAGCAAATTTCATAATTTCTATTCTTAGTCCAAGAAAAGTAGCTAAATAAAGTCAAAACACGAAAGTAAAATAAATAAAATCATAATAACCCAAATTAATGAAGGCGCGAATAAAAATTAATAATTTCTATTCGTCTAACCAATTGTTAAAATAAGTGCAAGTGATTTACCTGAGAATTATGTAAGTACGTTTGAAAGATCATGTTTGGAAAGTCAATTCTCCAAGTACCTTATTCCTAAATAATTTATTATCATTACAGGGTTATGCATTAAGCCTTAGTCGAAAGTAAAAAGGATAGGAATGAAGAGAAATATTGATATTAGAGACTACCCTTTGTAGACCAAAACTTGACATACTATCATCTTCTATAATTGTTTAATAGCGAAATAGCATATTTTGTTTTATTGGTTATGTTATACGTTTGTGCATGTATTTTAAGATTAGATTAATTATATTCATTTTTATTTACTCTGTCCCGTGCATTATTTCCTGTGAATTCGAATAATAGTAAGGTCTGTAAATCTGAATTATAAATGAACAACCCACGCTCAACTATCTCTCAGGGCAGAGAGGAAGACTAAAGCCGCTCTTAGATCTTCTTCTATGTTATTCGAAGATCTCTTTGATTAACAACTCCCTGGGCGATTAAGATCTCCCTTTCAATACATACTTGGGGTAATTATTAAAACCACCGACCATCTACCCATTTGGTAGGCGGTTAGGTAATTTATTAATTAACATCTCGAGTGTGGAGCAACCTATAACAATTGGTGGACAGGTGTGTGATTTTTCATATAAGTCCACCCTGTACGCCTATAACAGGCTTACTAAGTTGAACAATTATTCGAACTGCAAGGAAACTCATGAACTAGTTGTAGATTTTTCAATTTATACAATTTGTTACTGCACCGAAATACAAAAAAAGATGTAATTTTTTTCCTTAATGTATGTTCTAGAGAGACAGGTAGGTGGCCCATAGGGGTTCCATTTGAAAAAAAATTAAATGTGATGTGACTGAATTGATTACCCACAAAAAATTATTTTTCAGGAAAAATTAGGTTTTTCTGTTATTTGCGACTAATTGTGAGTAGCTTCGACCAAATTTCATTTTTCCACTAGGTAAAATAAAAAAACAATTTTAATTTCAATTGTTTCAAAAAAAATGACATTTGACATAAGGTTTGGACTTGTTTTGACCTGTTGAACTTGAATATGTGAAAATATACAGGGTGTTCCGTTTGAAAAAAACAAAGTTACTGGCATTTCCAGAAAAAACGGTAGTCCGCCATATTGGATTGTAATGTGATCAAATCCGAAATGGTTGCTTATATAACTGTATCAAATTTCAGAAAAATCCGTTTACGAATGCAGAAGTTACAGGGGTGGCCCGATATCCTGTGTCACCCGGTATAACTTTTGTCCGCAAATGCTTCGTTTTTCTTAAAAACTGACTATTATTTATTTATTGCTCTGAAACCGGTCGAGATATGCAAATCAAATTTGGTGAGTTTCAAGAGGTAATTATTGCGCATTTTTTACATGCAATTGAGAATTTCATGTTCATCATTGACGCGCATACGGGTAATGATCTCAATTTTTTTACAGAAAAAAATGGTACGCCACTGAGATATATCATTTTTGAATTCTTCGTTCAATTTGTGACAAAAAATCTATCTTGCCTTTTTTTCGTATGGGCGCCGTTTTTATGCAAAAAAAATAAAACATCTTAACGCGTATTTTTCATTTCTTCAATACATTATCAAGAACCATCTTTACCAACTTTAAACCAGAACAATAACAGAAAATAACACTGATAAATAAATAGGCGCAAAGCTACAACAAATGTTCAGAATGACCTCTCTCAGACGTGATACAAGATTCAACTCTTCGCCGCATTGATTGTCGTATTCGCGCAAATATTCCTGATGTATTTCTTATTGTCTCACAGCCGGCTAATATTCGATTCCTCAGATCTTCAACATTTTCGACGGGAGTGGAATAAACTAATGACTTAAGAAAATCCCAAATGCAAAAATCTAGAGGATTTGAATCCTGAGATCGAGAAGGCCAATGTTCCGTGCCTCCCCTACCCATCCAACGATTTGGATATACTGTATCTGAGTGATTACGTACAATAATGCTAAAATGGACCATCATGCTTGAACTAGAAGTGTTGTCTCCGCTGTAGAGGAATTTCCTCAAGAAGAACAGGTAACTGTTCCTGTAGAAAATTAAGGTAAGAGTCGCCTGTTAGTCGTTGTGGGAGGAAATATGGACCGATTAAATGATCATCAAGTACCCCAAGCCATACATTTACTGAAAACTGTTGCTGACAATGAGCTTCAAAGATTCCATGTGGATTTTCCTCAGCCCAGAGGTGATTGTTATTGAAATTTCGTATACACTGTCGTCCAAAATTAGCCTCGTCAGTAAACAAAACGCTATTTGAAAAATTAGGAATTTGAGCGATTTGATAATGAACCCAATGGGAAAAAACTAGGCGCGGAAAAAAGTATCTAGGTAGTAGAGCTTGCCCACGTTGAATATGAAACGGATACAATTGTTGTTCTTTAAGAATTCTAAATACAGTGAAGTTGCTTACATCCAGTATGTTGGCAATTTTTCGAGTACTTGTTTCAGGTGACTCCGCAATTAACTCGAGAACTGCTTCTTCTAGTTGCACAGTTCGTACTCCTCGAGGGCGCCCGCAGTCAGCCGTTTGTTTCTTAAATGTACCATTTTCGCGCAAACGTTGGTGAAGACGAGCAAATATTGTGTGATGGGGTACCCTACGTCCTGGATTCAACTCAGCATGCAATCGTCCATATTGCCGACCATTTCCATTACTTCGACCATAGACAAAATGCATGTCTGACAATTACCCATTTGTATAATTTTCCATTCTTTTCGATAAAAGAAAAATTGATTTATTATTATCATTAATGTAATACCAAACTAAAAGCCTAAAAATGAAGAAACGCTAATGCGACATTTCGTTGAAATATTTGTATTCAATAGAATGTTGACAGTATCCTACTAGCATCGCTACTAGATAATGTATCAAAGTAATGACAAATACGCGTTGAGATGTTTTTTTTTTGCATAAAAACGGCGCCCCAAACAAAAAAAAGACAGCAGAGATTTTTTGTCACAAAATGGACGAGAAATTCAAAAGTGATTTTTAATTTAGAATATCTTAGTGGCGTACCAATTTTTCCTTTAAAAAAATTGAGATCATTATCCGTATGCGCGCCAATGATGAACATGAAATGTTTAATTGCATGTCAAAAAATGCGCGATAACTACCTCTTAAAACTCGCCAAATTTCATTTGCATATCCCGACCGGTTTCAGAGCAATAAATAAATAGTCAGGTTTTAAGAAAAAGTTTAACACCCCGTATTTCGGAAAACGAACCATTTGCGGACAAAAGTTATATGGTAATCTGTCATTATTTTTTCATCAGAATCAGAATCACCCCCTGAAGTTTGTCGCACTCATTCACTAACACCCTATATGTATTAAGTACCAATATTGATAATAACGACAGCAACTGTGAAGCCAAAACAAATGAAGCATGACCATCGTTCAGACTCTTTGCGCGAAAATGGAGGCGTGACATGTATTGGTTGATGTTCGGTTGCCATAACTACGCGCTGACAATTTGACAAGGAAAGACATATATAACCCCAAAGAGAGTAAACGTTATCTGAATAGGAGGTACTAATAAGCTCTAGTCAATCAGAATCTTGTAGCATTAACAGGTCATAGTGACGTACAGGTACATGAGTAGAGGTGGTCCACGTAACATACAGAGTGGTCCAATATACATTCAAGAGCCTGTAACTCTCAGATACCAGAGTGCGGATTGCGCTAGTCCGCCACTGTCCAGAGAGAATCGTGACCATCAAAGAGAGTAAACGAGTAGGAGAGTCTATTCCCCATTGTGACACTAATAGAAAGAGATGAAAAATCATTTGTGAGTCATAGTGACGTATATGGACATGACATGGCCACCATTCTCTCTGGACAGTGGCGGACTAGCGGACTCCGCACTCTGGTACTGAGCTTGATTGTATACTGGACTATTCTGCGGGCCACCTGAACTCATGTCCATGTACGTCACTATGACACGTTAATGCTACAAGATTCTGATTGACTAGAGCTTATTAGTACCTCCTATTCAGATAACGTTTACTCTCTTTGCGTGGCCATGGCATGTCCATATACGTCACTATGAGTCACAAATGATCTTTCATCTCTTTCTACTAGTGTCGCCATTGTCTTATGGAAAATAGACTCTCCTACGCAGATAACGTTTACTCTCTTTAATATAACCCGACTTCACTTTCATTGCATTGCTCTTATGGCCAGTTCATCAATATTCGTAGTTGATAAATATATGGCTATAACCTCCTAGATTGGGTTTAGATGACTGCTCACGATTGACTGCTGAATGAAAGGAATCGCATATCCACTGTACGAATAACCGAAAATATTTTCTTTTCATGAACCAAACGTTCAATGTGGCAAATAGAATCAATAAGTGATGTACTCTTACAACCTGATGCTTTATGTGTTGCCATCTAAGGAATGCGTGTTTAACTACACCTACAGTGTACAGACAGCATGAGTTAGCACTGACACTCTTCAGGGGCAGCCATATTGGGAGGCTGTGGACTTGGAGCACCTTTGTAAGTGGCGCCGCAGTGGCGCAATCGGGCGAATTACTCCAGATTGCGCAAATTATCCGTATTTGCCCCTTTGATAAAAAGAGTGTTTTTAAAGTGCAACAGTTTAAATTGTTTTGTTACAAACTTGAAAACTGGGGTTGCGTTGTGATTTGGCATGCCTTTGAATTAAATTGAGATCCGATTTCGGAAATTGCCCTACTAATGAATAAAATGCAGATTGAGACGAGTAGTCTGCGAACCGCATTTGAACGACTGAACACGTGCACTCCGAATACGTAATTCGCCTGTCATCGTAGTGTTTACATGTAATTTATTTCCGAGTGTTTTATATTCGTGATGGATCAAGTGGTTGCAACTGGGTTTTTACCCATTTCAAGCCACATCGCTTTCGAAAATCAGTCTGTGAAAATAGGAGCAGCATTGGTGCGATCGTGTCATGTGTGTCAGGTGCGGGAAGTAAAAAAAAATTATTCCAGCATACATGCGAAAGTGATGAGCTAATCAACAGCGACAATAAATCAGTACTCTGTCGAATTATAGGTGAATGAATATTTTCACAAACAATTGATAAAATCTAATCAAACCTCACATGTCTGATGTAGGGGAGGAGGGTATATATAATATATTTTTTTTTCTACATACATATATTTTCACATATTTTTCATATTGTTCGTTCATTGTCAAAATTTGACTAAAAAAATAATTATGAATGTGTATTAAATAAATAAAAATATGTTTCAAGCATGTTTTTTAAATAAGTGTAATTATTAGTACGAAAAAAATAATTTTTTCATATCAATGGAAAAATTTAACTTACAAAATTTGTCAATTGACATTTTTTCCTTTCGTAGATTAATTGTAACAGAGAAGTACAAAAACTTCCTGCACTTGCAGAGCGAATGCTTGTGGCTACTGTAAACACGTTTTCATACATAAACGCTGACCGAGGGACATCCAATCATTTCATTTGAGGTGATTTGCTGCCGAATCGTTCATTGTTAATTTATTATACGCGCGCTTCCAAAACTGGGCCTCTCTTGATACGGGAGCTTTCACCTGCCGAATCCCAATACAAATGCCGTTTGGATGTTTGCGACCGAAAAATTTAAACTATCGCACTTTGTAGACACCCTTTCTATACTGTCTGGACCAGTTTGACCGATTCCGCCACTGCGGCGCTGCACGTTTAACTCCTCCCTCATGCTCCAAGTCCATAACCTACTAGGTTGGATTTGATTGACTAAAATAATATTTATTTTCATTAAAGTTACAGGCATGGACATGAATGATGAAAAAAAAAATGAAAATAGATCGGAGATATCCAACGAAGGAAACTTGTTGTGGGCATTCCTAACCTTTATATTAATATACAAATATATGAATTAAAAACATGTGAAATAAGTAAATCCAAACATGTAAAATAGTAAATGTAAAGATGTTAAATGTTAAAGATGTGAAAATATAAAAATATGAATTAGAAAATGTACAAATGCAAAAATGTAAAGATGTAAAAATATAAAAATGTAAAATTGTTAAAATGTAAAATTTAAAAATGTAGAAAGGTAAGAATGTAATAATGAAAAATTTCAAAATTGTGTAAACGTAAAAATGTATAGATACAAAATGCCACTACTATAAATAAATATAAAGTAATCCAATAATAATTGAAAATCGACAAATATACAATAAAATACAATAACAAAGTAAAATACAGAAAATACAATAAACTATGTGAAAGAGAAATCATGAAAAATAATTACCAAAAATTTTGATTGGTACCAACATAATTGACTTCGGCTATGATGAATGATGAATCATACGGAAATATTGATAATTTTCACCATGTTTTCATAGACAAATCTTGCAACCAAACTTTAATATTTTTTTTGTAAAGAGAAGTATTATTTATATCTCTGATGGTCTGTGGAACCTGACAAAACAGTTTTGGGGCTGTGTAGTAGAATGACTTCTGACCAATCGTTTTTGTAGTCTTTTCTATAGAAAACTCCTTCTTTTATTTGTGTCTTGTGTTATGTTCATGTTTTATGTATTTTAATTCTTTTCTATTTTTATATTGTAAGCAGAGAATCTTATAAAAATAAAGTTTTTTCAGTTCGAGAATAGGTATCTCTTTGAATAGTTAGACTGCTGAATGAAAGGAATCGCATATTTACAGTAGGTGCGATGTTAGCCAAAAGGTTGAAATCAATAAAATTCAGTTCTTGGGCTATTTTGTGACAACACGTTAGCTTGAACGTGCTACTTTTCAATCGACTTCAAAAAAAGAGATTCTATATCCAACCTGTATGTATACCGAGTGATTCTCCAAGGTAGTTCACCCCTATAACTATTTTATTATTAAAGATAGAAAAACAAAATTTGGGGGTTGTGTGATATAGTTCAATTTACATTTTTTGGCATATTTACTTGCTTTGCTGTACTTCCGGTTTGACCCCAACTTTCGATTCTTAAATGGGACATCCTATATATTTTTACTTATTTCGATCGAGAATGACATTCTTAATCCAATAACACCTCACCTGTCAATATTTGACGAATAAAGTCATTTTCATACCTATTTTTATTTTTCGATCTAGAATGCCATGGATCGTGTAAATCGCTTCATTCTTGATCAAGTAACATGGGAAAAATACGACTTTGAGGCTTACGACTTCATATTCGTTTCAGGAATTATTTCAAAGTCGCAAATTAGTCAATTAAGGTTCTAAATTTTCAAAATGACCTCCTTATTGATTACGGCAAAGTTCAACTTTTTCAATTGTTGCGCACACCACATTGATTAGCTGTTCCGCTGTGATGTTCTGGAATGCCACCCTTATTTTTTATTCCAGTTCTTCACGAGTAGCTGATGCTGTGTTATACACCTGATTTTTAATTGTTCCCCAGAGAAAAAATCTAGCGGAGTAAGATCTGGTGATATAGAATATGAAAAAGATATAATACATTATGAAAAAATATGACAACTTAAGAATGTACCTCGCAGGCCACTGACTAGGTCCATAAGTGCCAATCCACTTTTCTGGGAAGTTGTCATTCAGATGTTCTCTTACGACTTGAGAATTGTGAGGTGGCGCTCCATCTTGTTGAAAATAGATATCATCTTGGTAAGCCAGTGGTAAATATTCAATAAAATCATCAATTTGATTTCTAAGGAACTGTAGATATCTTTCCGCAGTTAGTTGTCCGTCGAAAATTATTGGCCCCAAAAGTTTTCCTCCGGTAATACCCATCCAGCAATTGAGACCAAATCGCTCTTGAAAATTCTCTTCTTGCATCAGATGTAAATTTGTTTGAGACCCGTACCTTTTATTATTCCGATTGAACAGACCCAAGTTGGTGAATCGAGTTTCATCTGATTGAATAATTTTGAATGGAAAACGTATATCTTTTCCATATGTAGTCAAAAGCCAGTTACAATAAGTTAATCTTCGGTTGTGATCGTTATCGTAAAGAAGTTGGTGTAGTTGGTACTTCAATGATCGATAATTATATTTGTGAAGAATTCTCCAAACGGACGAATAACTGATATCAGACTCAGGAACAATTTGGCGAATTGACGCCGTACAATTCACTTCAATATAGGCCAACACGTCTACTTCTTTTCTTCACTGACGATGAAGTTATTGGCATTTTCTTCTGGTTCATTTCGCATTTTCCTTTCCAGTTTCTAAAAATAATGCCGAGTGGGATGGCGACGATTAGGGAATTACTGAGAATAAATTCGAGCTGCATCAGTTGCATTCTTTTTTACTTCTCCGAAAATTAGCAATATGTCAATTTTCTCGTTTCTAGTATAATTTTCCACATTAAATTATAAACTGCGCAACAAATAAATGTTTAAAAGTGACAGCAGATTCATTAGCCTATTTGTTTAGGTAGTCCTAGCAACAGCTTCAATTGTTTGCACGGATAACTAGAGACTTAGTGCATAAGTATACCGAATACGTATTATTTGTTATTGGGTATATTCGCCTCTTGCAATTATTCAGAAAAATAGTGAAAATAAAGTGAAAGTGTGTGGTATCAAATTATTCGTAAGAAAATGATCTTTCACAAAAAGCTGACGAGCCACCCTTTCATTTGAAAAAATCAAGTTAACTGGAAAAATTCATATTTGCGACTTTTAAATTATTTTTAAAACGACTGAAGTCATAAGCCTCAAAGTCGTATTTTTCCCATGTTACTTGATCAAAAATGAAGCGATTTACACGATCTATGGCATTCTAGATCGAAAAATAAAAATTGGAATAAAAATTACTTTATTTGTTAATTATTGACGAGTGAGGTGTTGTTGGATTTAGAATATCATTCTCGATCGAAATACAGTAGAACTCCAATTATCCGAACTCCGACTATCCGAATCGCCGATTATCCGAATCACAAATTGTTGTGCCTACACTGACTTCCCCCCGCGTGTGTAGGCACAGCGGCAAGTTAAGACAAGTTCCGGCGCATTGCAGTCACGGCGCACCTGTCATTGTTTGTTTTGATTAGCCAGTGTGCGTGTACAATACTGTATTGTTTTTATACCATGGCTTCGAAAAGAAAACGTGTTGTGCTATCGTTAGCGGACAAACTGAAAATTATAGAGCAACTCGATAAAGGTGTAACGGGTAAGAAGTTGTCTGAGATTTATGGTGTTGGAAAAGCAACAATTTCTGACATTAAAAACAGTAAGTCAACACTTTTAAACTTTGTTTCGGTGCTTGAAAATGAAGATGGAAGTTCCTCCAGGAAAACAATGAAGACAGCAACCAACAAAAATTTGGAAGATGCCGTGTTTAAATGGTTTTGCAGCAACGTTCTATGGGAAACTGATTTCAGGTCCAATCCTTTGTGAAAAGCCAAAATCTTAGCAGAAAAGCTTGGTTATTCATCTTTAAGGCTAGTAACGGCTGGCTAAGGAATTTTAAATTCAGGCATGGTGTACGCGAGTTAGATTTGGCTGGTGAGAAGCTTTCAGCAGACTCTGCAGCTGCTGAAAATTTTATTGAAAAATTTAAAACTGCATCAGAATCCTATGATCCGGAGTTTGTTTATAATGCCGATGAAACTGGCCTTGTTTGGAAAGCATTACCAAAAACCACTTTGGCTTCTAAAAGGGAATCTAGTGCCCCTGGACATAAGGTCAGTAAAGAACGTGTTACAGTGCTTAACTGTGCCAACTCCACTGGAAATCATAAACTGCCACTTCTTTTGATAGGAAAATCAAGAAATCCAAGAGCATTTAAAAACGTAAAAAAACTTCCACTCTTCTACAAAAGTCAACCCAAGGCCTGGATGACTGCAGCTTTGTTTACCGAATGGTATGATGAAGTGTTTATTCCTGAAGTGAAAAGCACCAAAAATCGGTGGGAAAAGAAGGCAGTAAGGTGCTTTTAATTGTTGATAACGCACCCACTCATCCTACAGCAGAACTGTTGGAAAGAGAGAATGGGCAGTTTAAAACGACGTTTTTGCCTCCCAATGTTACAAGTTTGCTGCAACCCATGGACCAGTCTGTTATTGAAACAATGAAGCGCCATTACAGAAGGCAACTGCTGAGAAAACTGCTGATCGAAGGTGCTGAAGATGAAGAATTGGTTTTGGAAAATCATAGCAAAATAAATTTAAAGGACTGCTGTTACATGGTAGCGGAAGCTTGGAGTTTGGTTACGGCAGTGACGCTAAGACGTGCGTGGAATAAACTGAAAGGCCTACCGTCTGAGAAGAACAAAAAAAAAGAATCTGAAGAAAATGAGAAACAAGAATATGGAGAGGATGATGATGATGAAGATGCGTTGTCACTAGAGGAAATAAGAAAAATGATTGTAAAAATTCCTGGTTGTACAGAAGTAAGTGCTGAAGATGTAGGAGAGTGGATGGCTTGTGACACGTCTGACCCTGGTTTTCAAATTCTCAATGACGATGAAATTGTTGTAAGTGTGAGAGAAGTGGAAGTGGAAGAAGAACTTTCTGCTGATGTTGAAGTAGACGCTGGACCATCAGCTAGTGAAGCATTTGCCGGCCTCGAGACTGCTTTGAAGTGGATGGAGCGTCAGCCCGAGTGTGACCACTTGCAACTGCTCACCGTCAAGCGAATGCGTGACCTGGCTGCCCGAAAACGGTTGAAGACCGCAAAACAGCTTACATTGACGGAGATGTTTAAAAAACAATGATTTTATTTCTAAACTTGTACATAAGTACATTTTATGTATTTATGTATATTTAAAACATGTGAAAATTTCATGTTTCTTTCATTTAATTCAATAAAAAAATAGTGCAATATCAAAACGTAGCTTTTATTCTCTCCAATGGCAATTTTTTTTAAAAAAATCCGATTATCCGAATATTTGATTATCCGAATGGGTCCCGGTCCCCATTAATTCGGATAATTGGAGTTCTACTGTAAGTAAAAATATATAGAATGTCCCATCTAAAAATTGAAAGTTGGGGTCATTTCCGGTCCAACCGGAAGTAAGGCAAAGCAAGTAAATACATCAAAAAATGTAAATTGAACTATACTACACAACTCCTGAATTTCGTTTTTCTATCTTCAATAATAAAAAAGTTATAGGGGTGAGACAACCTTAGAGAATCATCCGGTATATGTGCGCGATTTTCCAGAAATCTCCATAATCCATTTCAATGCAACTTTTCACATAGTGATTGTTAAGATTGACGAAGAATCTTAGCCCTTTTCTGTCTGTTTAGATGTACAGGATTATTCAGAAGTATGTATGTACACGATTATTATTTACCCTACTTGAAAGCGGCTCTCTGTCCAGCCCCAGAATGGTTATTTATGATGCAAGTGTTAAAAGTGGCTTTTATTTTGTGAGTGGGAACCCCACGAATAAAATAAAAATACTTTCAACAACTGTTACTGATAGTAAAAAAACAACAAAAAAATATGAAAGATATGAAATTAATTGAAAAATGGTTGGATGACATAAACCTAACAATCAATTTAGAAAAAAATTGTTCTCATGCTTTTCAAACAAAAAAATTTAAAGCCAATTAAATTAAAAGTGACAATAAAGAATAAAATTATAACTCAAGTTGAAAAACACAAATATTTAGGTCTGATTATAGATAAAAATCTAAATTTTGAAAGTCATGTAAATAAAATCAAAAAATCAATTATCCCTCTGATTGGAGCAATTAGAAGAGTTGAATTTCTGAATACTCATATTTAAACACTAATATACAATACCCATATTCTTTCTCATATCAGATATCTAATAACAATATGGTCATCCTGTAGTAAAATACAAAAAAGTATAATTTATCGTCTTATGAATAAAGCAATTAAAATTATTTTCAAAAAACCCTGGGAAACACCTTCGTTAGAATTATACAAAAAAACTAATAATTTGACATTAGAAAATCTAATAAAATTTGAGAAAGCAAAATTTGCATACAAACTAAAAAACATTTTCAAAAAAGTAATACTCCAGTTGAAAAAAAATTAAAACTACACGATTATAATATTAGAAATGCAGATAATATAAAAAAAAAATTTACAAATTTAAAAATTAAAAAATTGAAATCAATGAATATATTCTTAAAAAAACTCAAACAAAGTATGCTGTTATAGGGATGTTCAACAATACATGTATGTATATGTATATTTATGTTTATTTAAATTTTTATTTAAAGATCTGAATGTGTATATTTGTCTGTGTGCGTTTGTGTATATATTTAATTACAATTATGTGTATATATGTGTGTATATATGTATGTATATATGTATATATATATGTATATATATATATACATTTAGTTAAGATTTGAATAGGTATTATTACCAGTTAGTTCTAAAATGGTTGAAATTTATAATTGTAATCAATCAATTAACTTCCTTATACCAGAACTTGTTCTGTTTGGAAGATGTATTGCAATAAATAAATAAAAAACTTTTTAATTAACATTTTACAATATGACTACAGAGTTGTTTTTCTTTATTAAACTTCTGATTTCCGAATCAAATAATTCAGCAAACATGTTTTATATTGGCAGTTCGATTTTTCAGTTATTAAATCAGAGCAGACCAAGCTTATCAAACCTTCCAGCTGTGGAAGAGTGCGAAAAATTGAAATATCGCCATCGATTTGAAAGGTTTTCTTCATTTTTCAGGAACTGTCAAAATATTTTGTATACATACGAAAAGGTTTCATGTTGGAAAATATAATTTTGGTTCTTTCAGGTTTGCCAGGAGCTACGAAAATTGGGTTACGTCCAAGAGTGTTTTGACAACCTGAAACTTCAAATGTAAGTAAAAAACACTCGGTTTCATGATTTTCCAAACTCTTTATAACAGTATAACATGAGGTACCAGTAATCTTTCTGACACCTGTATATAAAAAATCTAGGTAAATTCGTCTAAAATGCAATATTTTTCACATATCGTACAAAATAGTTGTTCATGTTATTATAATTATGTTCTAAAATGAAATAAGATTTCAACATTGGAATGACTCTGCATGGAGCTGTATAAAAAATTACATTCCGAAATATTTGATGTTCAGTTGAAATTGTCTTTCGATAAATTGAGTACGTACGTTCTCACTAAAATCAATCCCTACGGTAATAAAATCTAAAATTCGAAAATTATGTCCAGAACTATTTTTTCACGAGACCAAAACTGTTCAGCATTTTTATATGATCGTAGTAGTTTTCGACCACAGGGAACCACTCTTTGCCGCTGTAGTCGATAGCTGGCAATTCTCCATCGTAGTCCTTCGGGAGATGGGAAGGCTTCATATGTTTGTGTAGGGAAGCCATTTTCTTACCGTGGAAGAAAATCTAAAAGAAAAACGTAATTTGAATCACTTGAAAAGTCTCCAGTTATTCAGTTGTCTTAATCAGCCAGGCCAAAAAAAAAAACACGGATTTTGGTGAAAGTTTGAGAATAAAGGACTGAAGGGATTACCCATTATTAGTCCTTCGAAAGCAGAATAATAGTATATTATACACAGGGTGTTAGTGAATAAGTGCGACAAACTTCAGGGGGTGATTCTGCATGACAAATTAATGACAGTTTGCTTCATAGCTTCTGTCCTCAAATGCTTCGTTTTTCGAGATACCGGGTGTTAAAGTTTTTCTTAAAAACTGACTGTTTATTTATTGCTTTAAAACCGGTCGAAATATGCAAATGAAATTTGGTGAGTTTTAAGTGGTAGTGCGCATTTTTTGACATGCAATTGAGAATGTTATGTTCATCATTGGCACGCATACGGCTAATGATCTCAATTTTTTTAAAGAAAAAATGGTACGCCACGGAGATATTTCAAATTCATTCATTTTCGAATTTCTCGTTCAATTTATGACAAAAAATTTATCCTTCCTTTTTTTCGTATGGGGCGCTGTTTTCATGCAAAAAAATTAAACATCTTGACGCGTATTTTTCATTTCTTTAATACATTATCAGGAACTGTCTTATACAATAACGTTAAACCAGAACAATAACAGAAAATAAATAGGCGCAAAGCTACAACAAATGTTCGAAATGACCTCCCTCAGACGTGATACAAGATTCAACTCTTCGCCTCATTGATTGTCGTACTCGCGCAAATATTCCTGGTGTATTTCTTATTGTCTCACAGCCGGCTAAAATTCGATTCCTCAGGTCTTCAACATTTTCGACGGGAGTGGTATAAACTAATGACCCAAGAAAACCCCAAATGCAAAAATCTAGAGGATTCAAATCCGGAGATCGAGCAGGCCAATGTTCCGTACCTCCCCTACCTATCCAACAATTTGGATATACTCTATCTAAGTGATTACGTTCAATAATGCTAAAATGGACTGGTGCACATCATGCAATTTTTGTTTCAACTATGTTTGTTCTACGGAATCACAATTGCGAGTGCGGCTCCTCATAGCCTCCCCCTCTTCACCCCTCACTGTTAACTTTTGAACGCTTCAACATAGAACAACGGGACTTAAACTTTTTTTAATTATGTCACCGATGTCCTTTACAACGGGGTATTGGCGCCATCCTACCGATATATTTTTTTATTGAAATCCCAAAATTTTGACTTTTTTTTCTCAAAATGTTGAGATTTTTTCTCAAAATTTCGACTTTTATTCTCAAAATTTTGATTTTTTTCTTCAAAATTTTGTTTTTTCTTAAAATGTCTGTTTTTCTCAAAATTTTGATTTTTTTAAAATTTTTTTTAAAATTTTCTTTATTTCAAAATTTTGACTTTTTTTTCATTTTATTACTTTTTTATTTTAATTTTGACTTTTTTTCCCAACATTTTGGAATGTTTTCTCAAAATGGTGACTTTTATTTCCTCAAAATGTTGAGAGTTTTTCTCAAAATTTTGAGAATAAAAGTCAAAATTTTGAGAAAAAAAGTCAAAATTTTGAGAATTCAACAAAAAAAGATACTGGTAGGATGGCGCCAATACGCCGTCGTAGTCTTTGAAGTAGGAGACATGATTGCGCGATAGATGGCGCGGAAGGGGGCGTCACATCACGTTGAAAAGATAATTATTTTTTCAACCATCTTTTTTTTTTTTTTTGTTCGAACCTTTTTTTTACAATAGGCAATTGAAATTTTGTTATAACTGACATTTCAAATGCATATTGTGAAAAAAAAAAGTATTAACGGAATTGAAGAAAAAATTGATTGTTGAAAAGGGAATTGAGTTATCTTTTCACCGATGTGCCACTTGACCCCCCCCATTCTTTTTGAAATTATTAAGTTGATGTGCCCCCCCCCCGCACCATCTATCGGGCGATCACAATGTCTTTCATTTGAAAAAGTAGTAAAGGTGGTATCATTCAATACTTTTGTTTTTTATTGTTCTACGTGGAACCGTTCAAAAGTTAACAGGGGGGGGGGGGCTATTGAAAGCCGCACTGTATAAATCAACTTGTACTACTTGACAAAAATTTTACATGGGCCAAATAAGCAGAACATTCCAAAACCGAATATTCGAAGATAGGGACCATTTCGTCAATAGTAAAACAAATTCAACTTCTGCTACTCACCTCTTGACTGAAAAACGTTGTTTTACGAACGAGTTTGACATATTACATGTTGAAAAAAAAGGTGGTGCTCTCCTCGCTCGAATTGTTTTTCAGCGATCGGCAGAAAAAATCGTTAACTGGAGGTTTTTTGGGGACGCATTTTGTTTTTTTTTTCTCAAAATCCAAAAGTTTCCAGAATTTCACACCGATCGCTCTGTCCCTGATCTTTCTGCGATTCTTCCAATAGAAGTCTGCACCGGTGTGCAGCAAAAATCACTCATCACTCTTTTCACTTTGGAGCGGGAACAAAAATATTTCCCGTACTGTGATTCCATCGCGCTTCTCGCCATTCGAAATAAAAAAGTTTTTTCTACGAGGATATGTAATTTCGCATTGATATCTGCGTCCCTGATTCATTTACGATTTTTCGAAGAGAAGTCTGCACGGTAGCAGCATGATAGAACGCATTTTCGATGACGTCCCTGTGGATGTTGACGATCGAAAAACGAAATGAGAAAGAAGCTTACCGTAATATAACTTTTTCTCACGTAAAAAGGTCAGCTGAATACAAAAAAGTGACCATCTCGTCGATCGGACCGCAGCTAAGAGAGCTATGATGTCGCCGCAAAGTCTCGAAACGTCGGTGCGCTGGCGGAAAAGATGGTAATAGCTTCTTCATTTCATGTTCTATCGACGAGATGGTCACTTTTTTGGATTCAGCGGAGTTTTTAACGCATAGAAAAGTTATTTTCAGATTGCGCTCCGATGGTTTTTTCATTTGACAGATGTCAAAGTCGACCGGTGCGCCATCTATGATTTCTCTCGCCGTTTTCTCGATTTTTCAGGATTCACGATGAATCTGTCGGATTGAGATACCACATATGCTATATTTCCGGAATTTACGCAGCATTTCCCACATTCTGGTTTAAACCGGAAATCGATACGACCACTTTGGTTTTTCGAAGATATTTAGGAGTATAGGCGTTGTTTCAAAAAAAAATCAGTATGGAAACGAAAATTCCGTTTCCAGACTGATTCGGCCATTCTGAATTGCTCTATCATTTACCGTTTCCGAGTTAAAAAAAAATCGAATTTCCGGAAGAAAACCGGAAATGATTTTTTTACCGACAAAAAAAACAAAATCGTTTTTTTCATAGTTTTTTGCACAAGTTTCCAGAATTTCACACTGATCGCTCTGTCCCTGGTCTTTTTGCGATTCTTCCAACAGAAGTCTGCACCAGTGCCAGAGCAAAAATCACTTTTTTCACTTTGGAGCGGAAAAAAAATATTCTTCATTTCATGTCCCATCGACTTTATTGGATTCAGCGGAGTTTTTTACGCATAGAAAAGTTATTTTCAGATTGCGCTCCAATGGTTTTTTCATTTGACATGTCAAAGTCGACCGGTGCGCCATCTATGATTTCTCTCGCCGTTATCTCGATTTTTCAGGATTCACGATGAATCTGTCGGATTGAGATACCACATATGCTATATTTCCCGAATTTACGCAGCATTTCCCACATTCTGGTTTAAACCGGAAATCGATACGACCACTTTGGTTTTTCGAAGATATTTAGGAGTATAGGCGTTGTTTCAAAAAAAAATCAGTATGGAAACGAAAATTCCGTTTCCAGACTGATTCGGTCATTCTGAATTGCTCTATCATTTACCGTTTCCGAGTTAAAAAAAATCCGAATTTCCGGAAGAAAACCGGAAATGATTTTTTTACCGACAAAAAAAACAAAATCGTTTTTTTCATAGTTTTTTGCACAAGTTTCCAGAATTTCACACTGATCGCTCTGTCCCTGGTCTTTTTGCGATTCTTCCAACAGAAGTCTGCACAGGTGCCTGAGCAAAAATCACTTTTTTCACTTTGGAGCGGAAAAAAAAAATTCCGTACTCCGATTACATTGTGCCCCTGGCCATTCGGAAGAAAATTCTTTTTTCTAGGGGGATATGGAATTTCGCATCAATATCTGCGTTCCTGATTCATTTACGATTTTTCGAAGAAAAGTCTGCACGGTAGTACCATGATAGAACGCATTTTCGATGACGTCCCTATGGATGTAGACGATCGAAAAACGAAAAGAGGAAGAAGCTATCCGGAATACAACTTTTTCTGTCGTAAAAAGGTCCCCTGAATCCAAAAAAGTGGCCATCTCCTCGATCGGGCCGCAGCTAAGAGAGCTATGATGTAGCAAAGTCTCGAAACGTCGGTGCGCTGGCGGAAAATATGGTAATAGCTTCTTCATTTCATGTCCCATCGACTTTATTGGATTCAGCGGAGTTTTTTACGCATAGAAAAGTCATTTTCAGATTGCGCTCCAATGGTTTTTTCATTTGACATATGTCAAAGTCGACCGGTGCGCCATCTATGATTTCTCTCGCCGTTATCTCGATTTTTCAGGATTCACGGTGCATCTGTCGGATTGAGATACCACATATGCTATATTTACGGAATCTACGCGGCATTTTCCACATTTTGGTTTAAACCTGAGATCGATTCGACCACTTTGGGTTTTCGAAGATATTTAGGCCCGGTTGTTCAATCGAGGATGACCAAGTGATTTGGCTTAAACCAGGATTACCAATTTTGTTTCGGTTGTTCAATACGGGTTTATGAGATAAACCTAGTTTAACAATGGTTTAAGTTAATCTCATGAATTCGGGGGTTTAAGGCGATAATATGCCGATTCTAACCTAGGTATTTGATTGTTTGACATTTCAATAGACATTGACTATTCTGAAAATTATTATTGTGTTGAATATTTTTGTTTTATACCCGACTGCAAAGATGTTCGTAGATATAACAGACAGACGATTCTTTTGAAATTTTTGATATTATTGCCCCAAGAAGAAAGATACCCATATTTAGACAACGTACCGTAATTTCGGGTGACTTCAACCCAGCTGGGCGACTTTGGCTCATTTTCAGATATAGACATTAATTATAAAAAATTTAAGCTTGTTTTTTTATCGAATTGATTTTTCGTGATTCTATTGTATATATATCTGCAACACTGTATTCCATTCAGGAGTCATTTGCAACCAAATTCAACTTGCATAAAATTTGTCTGCAATTAGCAATATGGTTTTTTACTCATTTATGATGATTAAAAATGAAATAACGTTTTTATGGGCTAATTTATTTTGCTTATTTTATCCGTCTGATTACTTTTAAATCACCCAAAATTTAAGCCATGGGTCAGCCAGCCCTCAATATGCGGGTGACTTTGCATACCATGTTTTTTTATATATCCACAAAGTCTTAATCACAATTTGAAATAGCTGATTTGAAAGAGTGGTCAAAGATCAAGATTTTGGTATATAATAACACCAATTTATTTTTACAAATTAATCGTAGACATTCTTTGAATTCAAGTAAGCCAAAGTCACCCGAAATTACGGTACCTAGAAACCATTTGGAAGAATGGACAGAAAAATAATTTTTTAATAGATTTCGCTTGCCTAAAGAAATCGTCCGCAACTAACAGAAATACAAAAAATCACCCCTCACTAAAAAGGCAAAATCGTAACAAAAAATAAACTTCCAAATAAAAGTCAAATCTTGATTTTTCATACAAAAAACATTTGACATAAAAAAGTAAAATTAAATCATCACAAATGCAAAATGAAAAACATGATCTGTTCTCAGGAATCTCAAGCAAAAGTTGATTTATTGATGAGTTATGTTTCAAAGATAATGTTTGTTTATATATCTCAATCATATGGGTTTTCTCTAGATTATACTCCTCCCTTTGTAGTTCCAAGGAAAGTTGGTGTTTTTCTTTCATGTGTATTAATTTCAACTTGTGTTCTTCGAATGATCGTTTTTGTAAATCTACAAAATCTGCTTTGGACAGAGCCCAAGTAGAAATTTTATCTTTTATTGTTAAGATGCTATTCCTTTTTTTTTGGGACCTCCGCAGATGGTATTGTATTCATTACTTATTATAGCCCAAACTTCAATGTTAGCGAATTAGTAACTGCGAAATTATGAGTAATTTTTTTCTCAAGAGACGCCTAACAATTTATACAATACACTGTTTTCGATCAATTTTTCTGTATACTTTTGACAAAACTACGAATTCTTAGGTTGAGTTTGATTCAATGTTGATGTTTCTGAACGGTCCGAATGAAGGTACAAGCGGAAAAATGTGTTGCCAAGATATGAAAACAATGAGTTAAGGAATCCAGGATTAGTTTTTCATTGAAAAATGCATAACGTTATAATCCATAGTTAATTAATAATCCGAGTTTAGATAATCAACGGTTTAAACTCGCATTGAACAACCGGGCCTTAGGGGTCTAGGCGTTGTTCGAAAATTTGACTTTTCAAGAATAAAAAACCGTATCGAAACGAAATTCCGTTTCTAGACGAATTCGGCCATTCTGAATCGATATGATTTCGCAGAATTGCTCTATCTAACAGTGAATTCTGATAATGTCATATAACGCCATCTCACAAAGTTTAGAGGTATCAGTAGGCCAACATCCGATAGAAACAATGCCAGTACGAAAAAAATTTACGAGATGGCGCTAGACATATCGATTTGAATTATTTTTTTTTTGTGTAAAATCGCATTTTTTCAGGAAAGACGCCTATATAGATAAACTTAAAAATCAAAACCCCATCTAAATACAACATTTCATCCAAATCGTTACAGCCGAGATAGCCGAAATATATTTATATTTACAGTGCGGCTTTTTATAGTCCCCCCTTTAATTTTGAAGTTCCGTTAAAATGGGGAAAATAAAATCGCATTTTTTCACCGAAAACTACTTTTTGAAATGAAAGACATTGTGATTGCTCGATAGAAGGTGCGGAGGGGCACATCAACTTAAAAATTTCAAATAGCATGGAGGGTCAAGTGGCACATCGTTGAAAAGATAACTCAATTTTCTTTTCAACCATTTAGTTTTTATCGAATTTTGTCCATATATTTTTTCACAATATGCATTTGAAATGTCAAGAATAACAAAATTTAAAATGCATATTGTAAAAAAAAGAATCGTGAAAATGCAAATAAAATTAGATGGTTGAAAATAGAATTGGATTATCTTTCCAACGATGTGCCACTTGACATCCTATGATACATGAAATTTTTGAGTTGATGTGCCTCTCCGCGCCATCTATCAAGCAATTACTATGTTTTGTATGTCAAAGCGTAGTATCGATGATATCATTCAAAATAGTTTTGATCCCGTTGTTCGAAAAGTAGGACCAGTAATACCATTCAATATATTAATGTCTCATTGTTTCACATCAAAACGTTTAAAACGAAATTCGAAAAAAATAGGATGGTTGAAAAGAGAATTGAATTACCTGTTCAACGATGTGCCCTTTGACTCCCCATGCCATTAGACATTTTTAAGTTGATGTGCACCTCCGAGCAATCACAATGTCTTTGATTACAAAAAGTAGTATCGGTGATATCATTCAAAACGGTTTTTGTCCCATCGTTCTATGTCAAACCGATCATAAGTTAACAGGGGGACTATAAAATGCCGTACTGTATTCAAGAATTGCTCGTTTGAAGATATATAATATGTGAAATTCCAAAATCAATGTGTATCTAATAGAAACAGAAACACGAAACAATAGTAAAAAAAGCAGAGTCCCCCCCTTTTTTTCATGTAACATCCGTCATATTGATTTTAGTCGTATAATTATAGCCTATGTTACCTGGAGTAGAATAACAAATCGATTGACACCTCATTCGTCAAAATCGGATGAGTAGTTTAGGCTAAGATGTCTAAAAACCCTGGTGCTTGCACTTATTTATACCTGTAGAAGTTTGGGATCGACTTGGCGACACTTGGCCTACTTGATAATAGAGCGTGTCAGATGGCGCCAATTTCGATTTAGTTTCAATTCGGTAACAGGGTATATTTATTTCCTCAGCTTTCTTTTTGAGGCGAACTGTTCGCGGGTTCTAATTCTAAATTTGCTATTGGTTGAAAAGAGTCATCTGTCAAACTTCACCAATAGCAAAGCTAGAATTAGAAGCCCCCGAACATTGCACAAAGAAAGCACTGTCGTGTTGTTTTTCGTATTTTGTACCATTTGAATTTGAGGTTAACTGCATTCTGACAGACAATACGCCAACGCAAATCAAAGACGAGTTGGACGCTGTGTATGGGGACTTTTGGGCAGCTGAATTTAAACGTGGTCGTACCAATGACATGTATCACGAAAATGTATGCAATTTCAATCTTGGGGATCACTTAGGACTAATAATGAGAATAAGAAATCATGCTTATACGTTAAAATTATGTACATAACGCTGCCTGGCTCAAATTCTCCAACAAAACAGATGATGCGGGTCGTCAAGCCGAGGCCTTCGCCATCACTCATGGTCTAGAACAACTGGTCGAGCTACCAACCCGCATCCCTGATGTCAACAACCAGTCTGCCAATACACTAGATCTTTTCTTCACCACCAATCCTGACCCGTATAGAATAGAAGTTTGTGCCCCACTTGGAAACTCTGATCACACCCTCATCTCCACAACATGCTCTTTCCATTTACCATCGAGCTGCACAATACCACCCCGTCTCATGTGGCATTACAATTCGGCCGACTGGGAAGGTCTTCGTATGTTTTTCTTAGCGTTTCCATGGAAGAGAGTTTGTTTCTCTTCAGTAGATCCAACACGATGTGCTGAGACAATTTCTGAAATCATCATGTTGGGGATGCAAACTTACATACCGAATACCGAAAGAAGAACATCATCCGATAAGACCTGGTTTAACAGAAACTGCTCTAGAGCTGTGGCTTCCAAACAGGCAGCATACCATCGATGGCTAAAAAATCCGGGCCCTGAGACCAGAGCAGCATATGTCGAGGCTAGAGGCATATGCAAAGAGACAATAGAATGCTCAAAAGATGCCCACAATGCCAAAATAAGATCAAAACTTGCTGAATGTCCTAACGGATCCCGTTCATTTTGGTCTTTCGCCAAAGCTGTGGGAAGAAACTTCACTTCCAGCTCATTTCCTCCTCTAACCAAAGAAAATGGAACACTAGCAACGACTGCCCAGGAAAAAGCCAATATCTTTGCGCACCTATTTGCTGGAAATTCCACTCTGGATTCATCGGGAAAACAACCCCCGAACATTACACCTATTGACAGTCACATGCCCGAGATCACCTTTCGCCAACGTACTATCAGAAAGATTTTGCTGGGTCTCAACACCAACAAAGCCTGTCCCTAAAAAAGGCAAAAAGGCCCTACCTAGCAACTACAGACCTATCGCACTGCTATCTATTATTTCAAAGGTCATGGAAAAAGCCATCAACATCGAGCTCATGAAATATCTGGAAGACTCAGGAATTGTCAATGATAGGCAATATGGCTTCCGCCATCAGAGATCAACTGGTGACCTGCTCGCTTACGTCTCACATATATGGCAGCTATCTATTGAAAAGTATGGAGAAACTTTAGCTGTGGCATTAGATATCTCCAAGGCGTTCGATCGAGTTTGGCACCAGGGACTCCTCGCCAAGCTTCCGTCTTATGGCTTGCTCCCTCAGCTGTGTTCTCTGCTTGCTAGTTTTCTCTCAAACAGTAGTCTCTTCATGTAGTAGTCGATGGAGCTTCATCTGACACTCTACTCATAAATGCTGGTGTTCCGCAAGGATATATTCTCGCACCAACACTATTTCTACTTCACATCAACGACCTGTTGAAAGCAACTTCATGTCCAGTACACAGTTTTGCCGATGATAGTACCCTCCATACCGCTTTCTCTTCCAGGGCCCCTATATCAGCCCGTGAAACCAGAAATGAACGAGGAAAAAATGTTAATAATATAAATATGGACTTAGCAACAATTCTCGAGTGGGGATCTAATAACTTGGTAGAATTCAATGCAAACAAAACACAAGCATGTCTTTTCTCTAGAAAAGCCGATCTCACTGTGCCTAACATAACTTTGTCAGGAGTAACCATACCACTGAAGTCATCCATATCGATGCTTGGTATTACTATCAGCAATAACCTTTCCTGGGAAAATCACGTGAGGTCCATTGCCAAAAGTGCATCCCAAAAACTTGGTTTTGTTTCGTGCCAAGAGCTATTTCACCCCCACTCAGCTGCTTATGATCTATAAGGCACAGATCCGACCTGTCCTGGAATACTGTTCCCATATTTGGAGCGCGGCACCTAAACATATCCTGAGGCTAATGGATTATGTCCAAAAAAGGGCAATTCGTCTCGTCGGTGATGCCTCGCTTACAAACTCGCTCACTTGTCTGGAACACCGTAGAAAAGTTGACGATTTGTCTCTATTTTATAGATATTTTCATGGGCGATGCTCTTCTGAAATATCAACAATCGTTCCTGCTTTGGCAGTCTCTCCGAGACTAACCCGTCAAGTTCAGTCATCACACCCCTTCGTGGTCACTTTGGAGACCTGCAGAACATCACTTTCAAAAGACTCGGTCATCCAACGAACAGCGAGGCTTTGGAACTCATTGCCTAGGGAGGTGTTCCCCGAGGCATACAACCTCCAGAAATTTAAGAAGAACACCAACTCCTACCTTCTTTCCCTTGGTTCCCACGATGTTCTCTGAACATTACAGGATATCCCTTTTCGTGGGAACCAGAACATAAAAAAAAAAGGCGCTACGGTGGAACATTCGTAAATACAAACGTACATAGGCTGCTAAAATCATTATCCTTCCTTTTCAGATATATCGTAGTCGGGTAAAAATGACCTTTATGTACCACACTGTGTGTTCCCTAACACAGCTAATATTGAAAAATCAAAAATACGTGACGAAATAAGAAAATGTGAATCAAAGTCTTCATCCAAGAGCCGACTGTAATGTTTACAGCGGAAAAATGTTTCAATAATATGAATATATGATGGAAAAATTTGGAATTTCCGCTAACATCCATTTATTAATCTCACTTGAGTTATGAAAAAAATATGTGCAACTGTGAAGTGGTAAAATTATTCGATTTCTTGGCTCAGCACAGGTACCTCAAGGGTCTAACCTATGGCCTATTCTATACATTCTATTCATCAACGTTCTGATCGAAAATGTACACAGAAATCACGAGTATTTCCGATTACAAAATTATTCAAATATTTCATTTGAATGGTGTTCTTCAAATAAGCCATCTATGAACGTTGATGAATGTAGAATTGGGACATCAAGACAGTCGTTATAAACGCTAACAGAACTTTGGGTTTTCTGATACGCAATTGATTCAAGTTAATGTAGAGGCCGATAGATGGCGAAACCCAACGTACTCGTAATTGTGGAAGAAAATACCCACCCTAGTTTTGAGCTTCTGCCTGATGAGAGGCTTGAAGAGTTGCCATACCATATTGAATACCCACGGCTCTTTCACCATATGTACTTCTTTCAGTCTCAAGGGCATGGCATCCTGGATAAAGTTGAGGAGTAGCATGCTGAAAGCCGGACCCAAACCTGAAAAATGGATGCAGATTATACCAAAAAGAAGCAATATCTTGAATATAACGATATCTAATAACTTAACTGTTATACAATACTGACAGCAAAAATAATAATTGACAACATATGTAAATATGGTAAATGGAGATTATCAAATATACTGGATGTAAAAAATTAAATCATTACATTTTATTCACATTTCAACAAAAATCATGTCATATCAGTCAAAGATAATAACTGGCATGTGAAATACACTTATTATAGACGCGACATCTACAATTTGCGAAGAGGGGCTCAATCTATAGAGGTCACCCCTATAATTTGTGTATTTCACATATTTGTCCTTTGTCGGAAGGCACTGGTTCTCTGAGAGTTTTGGTTCAATTTTGAAGACCACATAGCTGCCCTGATAATTGAGAAACCATGAAACAGCTGTATGGTGGCTTTTTCGGAATTGAATCGAAACTCTATTTCCTTTATAATTACTAGCAATTACTGACAATGGTCCTCCGAGCCAGATTTTGATGGAATATTGGAAGAAAAAATATCATTTATCGTTTGCTTTTACCTTTCACTTGCTTCAAGCCCATGTCCTTGTAATCCATGATGACTACTACGCCTTTTATCTGAGTGTCCGGTTCCAGCACTGCTAATTCGTGGATTAGATAGAACATCCGGAATATTTGATCAGAGGTTACCTTATCTGGATCCCATGTTGCTGTAATGATGATTAACACGATGAATACATATTCCACGATACATTTTAAGTGATGTGTACTTTCGGAAAAATTAAATGCGAGAAATCGAAAGGAATGTGCTTCCTGGATAAAAATGTGGAATAGTGAAATGTCATCTCTCAAGTCTTTAGTAAAAGACCCAACACGACCTCATTGAAAAAAAAACCGTACCACTAAACAATTTTCATAGATTCCGACAGAGAGGCACTTCCGGACACTCATGAATATGACTGAAACTCAGTTTTTTTAAGGGTGTTTCTTACTGATATATTTGGGGAGGTTATTCTTGTGTACATTTTGAGAAAAAAACTTCATATGAACATATGTCCTAAAGGTCTTAACTTTTGAACTACAAGGTGCAAAAGTTTTAAGAAAAACTTATTTTTTTATGATAATTTTGGTATGGTCCTAGATATTTTTGTGAAACGTAGTACGGTCTTCTATCCATCAAAAAGCTGTGCAACAAAATTGTTCATTCTTACCAGTGGCGTTCGTGCGGGGTTTGTACTGAATCATTTTAAAGAGAAAAGTGATATGCCACTGCTTTTTCTCAAATTAAAAAAATCCTCATTTAGTTCAAAGCAAACCCAGTCTCTTGATTTTTTTTCGGTTTTCGCATTAAAAAACAAAATCCATTCATTTGCACGTTGTTATGAAATTGGGTATTATCAAGGATTAAAAACGTATCTAGTAGGTAAGAAGGAGCAGATTTTGTTTTGTAAACATAAACAATTTTGACAGTTGTCTGCCTAGACTAGATGTCACGTATTTGAGTCATAAAAATTAACAATATTTAAAAAAAAATATCGTCCATTTTACGAATTCTGAGTTTGCAGATATGCATTACATGTATGGGCTTGCTGATGGTAACGCTATGAAGACCGCTTTCCAAATAGAAATATTCCGGAAGCACGAACATTTTCAAACATTCATAGAAGGTTATGCGAAAAGGGAAGTTTTGAACCAGACAATCATCTGAAAGGAGTACAACGTACTGTAAGAACACCAGAAATTGAGGTAGCGGTTTTGAATTCAATTGAGGAAGATCCCGGATTAAGTACACGAAAAATTGGGAACAATTTTAATATCTCACATATTCTTGTTTGGAAAATTCTTCATGACTTTTTATTATACCCCTACCATATCCAACGGGTTCAGACGCTTTTGTCAATGGTTTCTTCAAAAAGTGTATGAAAATCTATTGTAGTTGGATTTAACGGGAATTAGGACCAAGGAGTAAAACTAATTTTTTATCGCTGACGTTTCGGAATTAATTTATTCCTTTTTCAAAGCTGAAATGACAATATTCAAGTATAGATTGAAACAAAGAACATAGACCCACCTTTAAAACTGAGTTTTTCCTGCTCATGGATTCAACTAAAAAAATGTGAGTAGTCGATACAAACTCTGGTCGATAAAAATACATTGGCACAAATTCAACATTAAAAACTTTAAAATTGTATATAAACAAATACAGACACATCAAAATAAAACAACACACAATCGTGTATGGCCAATATGCAACTGATCATCCCACCTGAAATATTCCAGCACTACATAGATAAAGAAACGAAAAAAATAAAGCAAAACAAATCTTTTGTGTATCATTATTCAGAAATCTGTTTTTCTTTTGAACCTTTCTAGAATATGGGTGTATGTTTTTGTCAGGTTTTGTGTATCACTTTTTTGGTTTACTCAATAATCATGGAGATTGATTTGAATCATTTCCCCCAACAATCTCTTTGAATAAGTCATCTCTTTTTCCAAAATTTTTACTGAATCGAAATCAAAATTGCACGACGATTCAAAATGATGTGCAGCAAATGTTGTTTTTTCTTTTTTATTTCTATTATTTAAAATAGAGATACTGCTCTTATAATTATGTGAGATAGCTCATTGGATCCGAAATAACGCCTAGCAAAATGTGCCAAAAGCGTGTATTAGCTCATAAAAAATTGCAAAAGTTATAAACAATTGGAGATGAAAAAAAAATGGCATTTCGTTTTTTGCCAATATTCATAAACTATTAATATTTAAGAAATTTCAAAAAAAGATTCTGAAAGAAGAGGAAATTTCCCAGAAAACTCCCAGATCCCGGAACTCTATCTCCACATTAATTAATTTATTTAAGGTATTAAATATATTTTTTTTGATTTGGAAAAATTATGGTGTATTCGAAACACTATGAATAATCTATTCCCGTTGGAAATTATACTTTAAGTTAATTTTTCAACAAGTTAAACGATTGTTAACTAACAAAATTTTCTCGAACTTCTGTCTTAATTGTAAATAAAATTTTTTTTTAAATAATTGTCGTAAAAATGTTTCGCTTCGTAGAGCCTTTCTTATATACATACTCAGAAAGATCACGCCATAAAAGTTAGAAAAATATTCAAACTTTGTTTATAATAATTTTTGTACTTGAACAAAAACTAAAAAATCCAAGTAATGTTGTTAAAAAAAATATTTTTTCTTAATCATCATATTATCGTTTTTTCATAATAAAATATAAATTGATTTGAAAAAAAAAAATCCCTTATTTGTTATAAATTTTTTATAAACAAATTGATTATTTCGAAAATTTTGAAAAAATTTTTTCCACAACTTCATCATATTATGAATATTATGATTTTTGAAAAAAAAAACCCTAATAACAATTTTTAATTGTTTATAATCGTTTTTTTATATTTCTATTGTTTAAATAATTAGTTAAGGAATTTTTTTTTCTAAAATCATAATTGACAGTCCTCTATAAAGTAACAAATTTTTTTTAAAATTTTTTTTTTTCCAATTTTTAATTTTTTTTTAAAAAAATTTATTAAAAAAATTCGAATTTTTTATTGTACTTTGGGAATTGGAATTGGGAAAAAGTGGGAATTTTTTTTTTCTATACTTTGTTATATATGTTTGTTTTTGTAAATTTTAGAAGTTTCAGAAAAAAAATCTGACAAAGTTAAAAAAAAAATTATAACAAATTGGTAAGTCAATAAACAATGGAATTGTTGATAAAAAAAAAAATTGGTACTTTATAGAGGACTGTCAATTATGATTTTTAGCAAAAAAATAATTCCTTAACTAATTATTTAAACAATAGAAATATAAAAAAACAATTATAAACAATTAAAAATTGTTATTGAGGAATTTTTTTTTTCAAAAATCATAATATTCGTAATTTAATGGAGTTGTGAAAAAAAAATTTCAAAAATATTGAAATATTCAATTTGTTTATAAAAAATTTATCAACAAATGGCGGGAATTTTTGTTCAAGTACAAAAATTATATATAATAAATAAAATTATTATAAACAAAGTATGAATATTTTTCCAATTTTTATGGCGTGATCTTGTGAGTACATATCTAAGAAAGGCTCTACGAAGCCAAAAATTTTTACGACTATTACTTAAACTTTTTTTCATTTACAATTAAGACAGAAGTTCGAGAAAATTTTGTTAGTTAACACTCGTTTAACTTGTTGAAAAATCAACTTCAAGTGAAATTTCCAACGGGAATAAATTATTTATAGTGTTCCGAATACACCATAATTTTTTCAAATTTAAAAGAAAATATTTAATACCTTAAATAAATTAATTAATGTGTCGTACTCCCTTTTGACGCCGCGCGCGCAACCTAAAAATGTCACTCGGAGACCCATATTCAGCGTTAAATTAAAATTATCAGAATCTTTTTTTGAAATTTCTTAAATATTAATAGTTTATGAAATATTAGCAAAAAACGAAATGCCATTTTTTGTTCATATTCAATTGTTTATAACTTTTGCAATTTTTTATGTGTAATACACGCTTTTGGCACATTTTTCTAGGCGTTATTCCGGATCCAATGAGCTATCACACATAATTTTAAGAGCAGTATCTCTATTTTAGACCATTTTCAACCTGTCGAGTAGACTAGTAGGTGAAATTAGGTTAGAGGCTGTATTAACCTTTTGGCTGAAAGAGTGTTCTGATAAGTAATTCAAAATTCTCCCCGAATTGGTAGGTTTATGAACCAATTGCTGAGTAATTTCCCATTGTTATCTCTTATGATCTGGAGATCCAGAAACGGCAGTTTGTTTTCTTTTTCTATTTCTAACGTGAACTGAATATTTGGGTTGAAACTATTGAAAATATTTATACTTCATCAGATTTGTCAGCTGGAATATTAGGAATGCAATCATCAACATAATATTTAATGAAAGTTATATCAAAAGGAGGTAATCCCGATGTTATTTTTGTAATTATATAATCAACAACTATATTCGCCAACACAGTACTGGCTGGATTTCCCATAGCTGTCCCTTCTTTTTGTTTGTAAAATGTTCCATTAAATATAAATTAACTTGAGTCAGAAATAAATTCGATTAATTTGAGAAAAATATACATTGGAATATCTGTATAAGCAGAAATTATTTCCCATTCTGATATCAAAATCTCTCTAATCAAATTCTTGGGAATATTTGTAAGGACAGAGACAATATTCAAAGACATTATAATATTATTATGGGGTGAAACAATATCCTTGGAAAATTCTTTGAACTCCATGGAATTTTCAATACTATTGTGGAAAGTTGTTGTTAAATTATTAAGAATTTTGGACCCTTATATCAACTGATTCTCACAAGTTTGCTTTTTACAATTTGAAAACTACAGTAAAATTATTCACGCAATTAAAAGATGAGATACCAGCTAAATCAGTTTCATGTGTAATATATAGTATTCTCTGTGAATGTGGGAAATGTTATATAGGGAAAACTAAACAATATACCTAAAAACCAGAATATATTGTAACGTAAATAAACTTAACTTGGTTTAACTAATTTATTACTTAACACTTAATCTACAACTTAATTTATATTACTACGCCACTGTATAGCTCGATGGTATGGGCTCGTTCAGACTGTTTTCTCCCTCTTGAGGGCTGTCTATTTATCTCCGATACAGCATTCTCGATGTTTCCAATTCTGGTGGTTGGTGCCCAGCATGTTCCAGTTATTTCCAATATCGACCGTTGTTATCTGCCGCGTCGTGACTCGATGTTCGATCTCGAAATCGAATTCTTGGAGTCTCTCGATCCAACGTGCTACTTGACCCTCAGGATTTTTGAACTGTAAGAGCCATTTGAGAGCTGCATGGTCAGTTCTCAACAGGAATCTTCTTCCATACACGTACTTGTAGAAGTGCTCCACTCCCTTCACAACAGCTAACAGCTCTCGCCTGGTGACACAGTAATTGCGCTCTGGTTTGCTAAGCGTCTTGCTGAAATAACCAATGACCTTCTCCTGTCCCTCCTGGATCTGAGATAGGACAGCTCCAAGTCCCACGTTGAATGAAAATGAATTTCCCTTTGGGTAGGGGATAGCTCAGTATAGGTGCGTTGATCAAAGCTCCTTTCAGCTTCCTGAATGAGTCTTGACATTATTCGGACCACTGGAACTTTGTTTGGCCTTCCGTGAGCTTGGTCAGTGGTTTAGCGATGTTGGCGAATCCCAGCACATATCGGCGATAGTATGTGCATAAACCAAGGAAACTTCGAAGTTGGTGAATGTCTTTCGGGATGGGCCAATCCTTAACAGCAGCATCCACTGCTACTCCTTCCCCAGAGACAACGTGGCCGAGGTATCGTACTTCTTTTTGGAACAGATGGCATTTCTTAGGGCTCAGCTTCAATCCGGAGTTCCTCAGTCGCAGGAATACTTCCTCCAAGTTTTTTCACGTGGTCCTCAAACGATCTGCCGACCACAATTATGTCGTCGAGATACACTAGACACGTGTTCCATGAGAGTCCCTTCAGTACTGTTTCCATCAATCTTTCGAATGTGGCGGGAGCATTACAGAGCCCGAATGGCATAACGGTGAACTGCCACAATCCTGAGCCGATGGTAAAAGCAGTCTTTTCTCGATCTTCCTGAGCCAGTTCTACTTGCCAATATCCACTCTTCAGATCAAGGGTCGAGAAAATCGTGGAACCAGCCAACGTGTCTAGGGTGTCATCTATTCTCGGGAGAGGGTAACTGTCCTTCTTCGTGACATTATTAAGTTGGCGATAGTCTACACAAAAGCGTGTCGATCCATCCTTTTTCGTCACCAGTACGACTGGAGAGGACCAGGGACTGTCAGATGGTTCGATAACTCCTTCTTTTCCCATATCGCTGACTATTTTGTCAGCCTCTTCCTTCTTGGCAAGAGGAAGTCTTCTTGCTGATTGCCGGATCGGTCGGGCACCCCCAGTATCAATCTTGTGCTGGACCACATTAGTTCGACCTCCTTTTCCTTGTCCGGTATCGAAGATGTCTTGGTACTTCTTAACTAAATCTCTTAGTTTGGGCTGTTGAGCTGGTTTTATATCTTTGGAAGAGATGGCAACTAATTTTTCTAGTTCTGTGGGCAAGTTGTTGGGTTGGCTAATCGTACCTCGTACACTCCGGATCACTGAGGAAACTGGCGAGCAGTGCCCCAATATTGTTCCTTTCTTCAAGGTCACTGGAAAATAATTGACATTCATGACCCTTACGGGCACAAATTGGTCAGCACGCAACAAGGTCTTCCCTAGTGCAATCCTCGTCCAATTTTCTCATCATGAAGTTTGGGCTCGAACATCACCACGTTTCCACTGCTCGTACTCCCGTCCAAGCGAGCCTCCAGAATGGTTTCAGCCCTCTCAGGTACGCTTACATCTTCAGCCAACAACACACGGATCAACCCCTCACTTCTCCCATGAAGCACCAGCTCTTCTCCGTTGACACGTAGGACGCCGTCTTTGAAATCCAATTCAAACCCTCTGGAATTCATGATGTCCATTCCGATGATTGCATCGTCTTCGATGTCCGCTACAAGTGCCTGATGTTTCACTTTAGTGCTGCCCAAAATTATTTCAATCGGTAGCTCGCCATATACAGTAGCTGGCTCCCCTGTTGCTGTGCGTAGCTTCCAAGTTGTCGGTTCAATCCGTTCCGGTGTTCTGGCAAAGGAAGGCCCGAGAATTGTCCTAGTCGCACCTGTATCTAGCAGCATGGTGCAAGGCTCGTTATTGATGAGACCGTCTACGAAGACACCTTTGTTCTGTCGTTGAAGGATAGCGACATATGCGTTGTTAACCGAGGCTTGCCGGACACATGCCGACGATTGCCCCTTCTCGTCGACCTTTTTTAGTTTTCCTGCATCGGAGTCGATGAATGTTGGACATTTGCTACGCACATGTCCAATTTTGCCACAATTCCGGCGTCTTATCTGTCTTTTCTCAGGCAACACTTCCTTCATCACTTTTCTTATGGCAGCTTCCAAGTTAGCAGGCTCCGGTGAGTCTTCCTCAATCGTTTGAACTTTACTTTGGGTTTTGCAGCATTGTTTTGCTGCTTCGAATTCCAAAGCTCGTGCCAGTGCGTCTACGAGATGTGTTGGACGAGCTAGTGTCAACGCTTGTCTGGTTTCTTGGTCACGGAGTCCATCCAAGAATGCCTGAACCGCTAATCGCTCCATTACATTTTCCGGTGTGGCTGGATATGCGAGACGAACCAAGCGTGCAATGTCAGCTTCGAATTCTTGTAAGGATTCGCCCGATTTCTGGCAGCGATTTTTCAGTTGGGAGTGGTATACGTGTTCCAAATGGGCCTGGCCATATCGTAATTCTAGATGTTTAATCAGCTGATCATAGTCCTCCTGTTCTTGGGCGGTGAGAGTTTGTAGAATATTCGTCGCTTCTCCACGTAATGCAAGTGTTAGTGCTACAGCTCTTTCCCCTGCATTCCATCCATTTGCTTTGGCCGCTGCTTCAAACTGTCGGCGGTAATTTTCCCATGGAGTTTTTCCGTCGAATTGAGGCGGCTTCATGGAAAGCTTCCCTATTTCAGAAATGACCTTGACATCTTGTATACCCTCTTGAACTTTATCCAAGTTCAAACTCAAGTCCAGCATTGCATTTTTGTTAACCATCTCTGTGGAGGGCGCACTATCATTCGTTTTTCCAGCTTACTGAGTTTCCTTTATTTTGTCCATTTCTGCCTCGATTCCGTCTTTGATTTCATCGCTGATTATTTCCTTCATCTTGTCCATCTCTGCCTCGACGGTTCCTATTCTTTTTTCTAGACGATTCGCCACACCACAGAGTTCTTTTTTTAGGCCTTCCGTGTTTTCAAGGAGCTTATCTTCCAGGCTTCTTGAATTTTCTTGAAGCTTCTCTTCCAGATTTCTAGAAAGCTTCTCTTCCAGATTTATAGAATTTTCTTGAAGCTTCTCTTCCAGATTTCTAGAATTTTCTTCAAGCTTCTCTTCCAGATTTCTAGCATTCTCTTCCAGGCTTCTTGAATTTTCTAGAAGCTTCTCTTCCAGATTTCTCGAATTTTGTTGCAGTTCTTCTTTCACGGATTTAGTAGTTTCTTCGAGTTTATTCATTACCAAACTCAAATCACCTCCGGGAACTTCGAATAAAAATGTCCTACCTTCTTTATAAGTCCTTCTCAGTCTTTCCTGAGTCTTGTTTTACCCGTTGTTTCCAGTTCCCTTTCCTCCAATTCCTGTTTCAATCCGCTACCTTCAAGTCCGCAAGGCGCACTTTTCTTGAACACATTTTGTCTTTGACGAGGTATCAGTCTGTTTCACACGAAAAGTTTATCAGTTTGTTAAAAATTCACTTCGCGAATTCTTTTCCACGGGCCACCAGTCTATTGTCTGTTTCACGCGAAGAGTGTATCAGTTTATATTCCCACGCACAATTGTCCACTTCGCGAAAACCGGGCCACTGTCTATTTTCTGTTTCACGCGAACAGTGTATCAGTTTATATTCCCACGCACAATTGTCCACTTCGCGAAAACCGGGCCACTGTCTATTTTGGGCGTACAAAAAGGTCTATCAATTTATTTTTCTGACTATCCACTCCACGATCACTTGTTTATTTTCAAAATCTCACTTCCGACACCAATTGTAACGTAAATAAACTTAACTTGGTTTAACTAATTTATTTAACACTTAATCTACAACTTAATTTATATTACTACGCCACTGTATAGCTCGATGGTATGGGCTCGTTCAGACTGTTTTCTCCCTCTTGAGGGCTGTCTATTTATCTCCGATACAGCATTCTCGATGTTTCCAATTCTGGTGGTTGGTGCCCAGCATGTTCCAGTTATTTCCAATATCGACCGTTGTTATCTGCCGCGTCGTGACTGGATGGTTCTCGAATATCTCCGGGGATGATCTCATCGCTGTCGATGGCAACGTGTGAGGCGACAGGTCCGGCCTAGGTTCGTTACAATATCAACACAAATATGACTGCTATGAAAAGAATAGAAATAAAAAAGAAAAAACAGCACTTGCTGCACATCATTTTGAATCGTCGTGCAATTTTGATTTCGATTCAGTAAAAATTTTGGAAAAAGTGATGATTTATTCAAAGAGATTGTTGGGAGAAGTGATTCAAATCAATCTCCATGATAATTGCTTAAACCAAAAAAGTGATACACAAAACCTGACAAAAAAAGAAAGGTTCAAAAGGAAAACAGATTTCTGATTAATGATACACAAAAGATTTGTTTTGTTTTGTTTTTTTTTTCGTTTCTTCATCTATGTAGCGCTGGAATATTTCAGGTGGGATGATCAGTTGCATATTGGCCATACACGATTGTGTGTTGTTTCATTTTAATGTGTCTGTATTTGTTTATATACAATTTTAAAGTTTTTAAAGTATTCAATGTGTAATTTGTGCCAATGTGTTTTTATCGACCAGAGTTTGTATCCACTACTCAACAGTTTTTTAGTTGAATCCATGAGCAGAAAAAACTTAGTTTTAAAGGCGGGTCATAGATATGTTCTTTGTTTCAATCTATACGTGAATATTGTCATTTCAGCTTTGAAAAAAGAATAAATTAATTCCGAAACGTCAGCGATAAAAAATTAGTTTTACTCCCTGGTCCTAATTCCCGTTAAATTCAAGTCTTGGGACGATGAATCATTTATCAACAAAATCTATTATTTGATACTAAAATTTCATTCACCGATGAATCCAATTTTTCCAGAAACGCCATCCAAAACTTTCACAATAATCATTTTATGGCTGGAGAAAACCCACATGCAATCTGGGAATCCCGTCACCAGTAGCAGTTTTCCGTTAACGTGTGGGGTGGAATATGCGGTGATTATTTAATTGGACCCTATTTTCTTCATGCGAGGTTGAATGGGCATAATTGGAGAAATGCCAGCTTGGATGGAAGATGTTCCCATTTTAGTAAGAAATCGATTGTGATTTGTTTGAAAATAATATGAACAGGCTGTTCATACAATCAGATGTGGAATCATCTGCGACTGAAAGATAAACTTAAGTCACTATCTTCCATCGTTCAAGACAATCTCTTGATATATTCATGTTGAAAAGGGAAACATTCTCAATTGAATATTGAATAGAAAGATTTTTCTGTGAATTGAAAAATCCACGATGAAAATGAAGTTATTTTTTGTGAATGTCTAACAGAAAACAACTACTTCCCTGGCTAAAGCCACGCTGGACATTGAACTACATCTGATAGATATTCTGAAAGGACCCTAACTCAAAGAAAAAGTGTTAAATCGAAAATTTGCTTTTTCATTCAGATAGTTATTTGATTTCCTATTACAGTCTCAATTAAGAACTCATATAGATGAATGAGGCAAAGAAAAATGGTTTCCAAAAGAGAGTACTCACCAGAAATCATTTGTGAACTAGGAGCAGGCTTGATTTTTTTTAAATATCAAGTCCGAATTTTTAATAAACGGACAGCTTACAACGCGGAGTGGGTTCGGAATTGAATACAAAGAAAGCGACCCAAAGTACCTAAAATAATTATCTTCGGGAGAATGAAATTTTAACAATTGAATTTGAAAAATACTTATTTTTTTATTTAATAGGGAAAACTCTAAGCCCTTGAAAACAGAGTGAATTATTATCCCAAATTTAATAAAAGATCTTTTTCTCCATGAAAGGAAATGAAATGTATTTTTAAGTATGGCTATTTGCCTCAATAAAATGTCCGTGTGCATAATTTCGTTATTTAGTTTTAGTTAGGTACATCGCCGGAAATCCTATCCAATGCTTCTGTTACCCCTAAATAAGATCACGAATGCCTTACCGAAAATCTATAATTGCATAATCTCAGCACTAGGCCCCTGCCTTACCCCTTCATTCGAGGGTGGTCCTGTAGGATGCTGTTACGAGGCCCTAATCCTGCGAAACACTGTTTTCTAAAACAAAATAATACGCGCCTAACTCTTCGTACTATTACAACTACATTTCTGGTGAGTACTCTCTTTTGGAAAACATTTTTCTTTGCTTCATTCATCTAAATGAGTTCTTAATTGAGACAGGAATAGAAAATCAAATAACTATCTGAATGAAAATGCAAATTTTCAATTAAACATTTTTTCTTTGAGTTAGGGACCTTTCAGAATATCTATCAGATGTGATTCAATGTCCAGCGTGGCTTTAAGGGGGGGAAGTAATTGTTTTCTGTTCACAAAAAATAACTTCAGATTTATCGTGGATTTACCAATTCACAGAAAAATCTTCCTATTCAATATTCAATTGATGAGATCATGACAGAGACTTGTGGCAAATTTCTAGTTTATTTCTGTTAGGTTAAAATCGATTGCTCCTTACTATTATTATTACAAACAAACGTACAAGATTTGTACCGAACGGACAAACTGACAGCGAAAGAGAGTTAATATAAAAGTTGTCAAATAAAACATTAATTTGCATGTTTTCAATTTGACGCAAAAGTATGTGTCATACTATTTTTGTATTCTAACTATTAGTTGATGATGTTTCGTAGATTAGTTATTAATTTATTTGCAACTAATTTGAGTGACTATTTTCATCGTTGATTTTTCAATTCACAGAAAAATATTTCTATTCAATTGAGAATGTTTCCCTTTTCAAATCGACTGTGGTTTATGGACGATAGGACCACAGGCATGGACATCTAGGTCCCCGGACCTCAATAGTTCAGATTATTTCCTGTGGGGTCATCTTGAAACATTGGTTTACAGCACACCAATTCATACTGAAGGGTTGAGGAATCGCATCATTGCATCAATCAATCATCAATCAATCATTTCTTAAAACTTTAGCACCCTGTAGTTCAAAAGTTAAGACCTTTATGTTCATATGAATTTTTTTTCTCGAAATGGATCCAAGAATAATTTCCTCAAGAATTAGCATGTTATTAAGAAACACCCTGTATAATATCCAAATGAGAAGGGAGGCTAACACGCCTGAGCTAAGGAATATACCTGGTCTTAATCAACGTATCCAAAGAAGAGAGACAGAGGGTAAATTTTTGAATCGAGCTGGAACAAACAAAGAATGGTAGATTGAACTCCAATTCAAGATTTGTCGGTTATTTTTTTATTCGAGATAAGTGAAACCGTATTTAGACGTATTCAGATTACGATTATTTCCCAATCATCAAAATTCAATAATGTACTTGCTGTATCACATTATTTATTTAATCGCTCCGGTTTATTTGCTTTCAGATCAAGTTCATATCGATTGTTTTGTAAATAATTTCGTTGAGCAACCGTAGTCAGGTTTTAATCACATGAAAATTGAATCATCTTCTAACGTATTATTTTTCTATGTCATTTACCTTGCCCATTGTTATCGATTTGTTTTGGGAATGAGATTGTGTTGAAAACGCTGTACTATGGAAATAAACCGCAGATAAAAAAATTCGAAACAATAGCTTTTTAAAATTTATATTTCCACGCGCATATACAGGGTATATCTTCATGGGTTAACGCGATCTATATCATGATTCTGAAAATTTGTAGATACGGTGAAGGAAACACTGAAAATATAACTAAAATATTTTCGTTATTGTGACACCTCCGGTTTATACGGGAGTGATGCCATCTTTGTTGTTTTCAATAGGACATCCTGTATTTTATGAAAATTTTGGATTCATGTATCATATCCTATACCCAGAATGAACCGTTTTTGAGTTACTCGAGTTTTTCTAGAAAAGTAACAAATGCAGCCTATCAGTGATACGCCATTTTCATGTGAATTACAAATTTTTGTGATATGCACTGACTGAATCGTAAATTAATGGATCACTCACCATAATTACATCTACTGAGTAATTCACAGGGCGTGCAAAAAAGTGGGTCCAGAAAATGAATAAGAAACATTGAAAATCGCAATTTTTGCAAATGAAATAGTTATTCAATCAACTAGTGCATTAATGGTGGCGATTAATGATCTAGATCATTAATTCTGATGTCGAGATGTCTAATTCATTCGATTGTTTCGAGTTCGAAACAATCAAATGAATTAGACATCACCTGAAGATGGCAAATTTGAATTTGCCGAAACATCGTGAAATCGGACCTATCGAGGACCAAGAACACAGAACGCGGACGGAAACCCGAGAAACTATCTCAACATTTACATACATATACAGTGTCCGTCATAAAGTTGGCTACATATGGGAAAAAAATGGTTATTGAAATTTCTGAAAAACTCTAATGGGGGTTTGTTTCTGCATTTCCGACAACTAAAAAATTCGTTGCGACTTATATCACGTGACCTCAGATTTGGCGGGAATTTTGAAAACAGTTGTCTGTGGTGCCAAAAAATGGGCCAAATTGACAAGATATCGAAAAAATTTATCGAGAAAATGTGTTCGGAAGCCCAAAAGGACCCCATATACCAATTTTGAACCATATTGAAGGAAAAACAAAAATACCATTTTATTCCTCTACCCTTACTAAGAAACATTATACATTCTTGTTTTATCTGGAAACAGCTTTAATAAGCTAAATCACATCAGTTTGGGTCAAAACTAATGAAGTATTTTTGGAATAGACATTTTGCTGGAAATTAATTATGAAATATATATTGATACACATGATACACATGAGCTTATTCGAAATTCTCAATTCGTAAATAGAATTTAAACCAACTAATATTTTAATTAAAATAAACAATACATTATTTATCCTTTCTAAATTTAATATTGGTTAGTAAATTTGAACTTCAATGACTATATTTTTGAATTTTATAAGGCGGCTTTGATAAAAGATCTAGTTTTGTTCTAACAATAAAAAATGTCATAATAACTTGTTGTCAATTTTTCTAGAGTTGTCGTTCTTTATCAGTATTCAAGAAAAAATAGAAATAGTATTGCACTATGGCGAAAATTTTCATAGCACAAGAGAAGTAGCTGAAATTTTTAATGAAAGGCATGCACCAAAATTTGAATTTTACTACGTTGGCAAAGATATTGCAAAAATTTAAGAAAACTGGTTCGGTTGAAAACAAATATAAAAGTGTTCACGTTAAGCCTGTTGTTAATAATGAAAATAATGTAGACAATGTTTTACTGACAGTCATTGAGATATCAAGAGAAATTATGGCGAAAAAGGCAGAAATATCTCAAAGCTCTGTTAGACGAATTATAAAGCAAAATCACTTTCACCCACACAAACCAAAATTTGTGCAAGTACTGCGAGACGGGGATTATGACGCTCGATTTCATTTTTGTGCATGGTTTTAGGGAAGGTTAGAAGACACTCGTAATTTCTCAAAAAATGTGCTATTTTCTGACGAAGCAACTTTTATCTCAAATGGTGTCGTCGTTCTCAGAATTGTAGATAGTGGGAAGATCATAATACTAATTTTATTATTGAAGCCAATATAGTTTCAAAGTGAATGTATGGTGTGGAATTTTAAATGAGCGAATTGTTGGTTCCTTCTTTTTTAGACAAAGTTTAAGTGTCGAACGGCTTTTTACGGACCGAGATATCTACATTTATCGACAACCTACCATTACAAGAGCGGATTCGTTTATTCTTTCAACAAGATGAGGCTTCTATTCAGTCTACGAATGAAGTGTGGGAGTGGTTGAACAATGAGTTTGGTGACCAGTGGATAGGTCGATATTCAGGTAGTCCTTGGCCTGCTAGGTCTCCAGACCTAACGCCGTGTGTTTTTTTATGGGTTTATCTGAAAAGCAATGTTTATAAACAACGCGCATTTCGAAATCTAGAACATTTAGAAATTTGTATAAGGAATTGTGCAGCAATGATCAACAGAACAATGTTGAAAAATGTTCGCCACGAAATGTTTTCCAGAACAATTTTATTTATGGAGCCCGAAAGTATTGAATATTTGTATATTGTTCATTGATTTTTATTTTATTTTTCCACATCCACTTAAACAATACTAAATTCAATTAGGATAAATAATGTATTATTAAGTTTGAATTACAAATATTAGTTGGCTTAAATTTTATTTACGGGTTGAGAATATTGAATAGAGTAGAGTAGAGTAGAGTAATTTATTTGACCACTTTATATACAAAATTCATTTATGGCAAGTCATATATACTATAGATACTATGTCAAACACTTAAAATGAGCAACAACGTCTCTAGATAAAAGTAATCAATTTTATAAATAAAACTGGCATAACAAAATTTCTTGAAATGATATCAGTGTCACATGATTGGGAATAAAATGAAATATGATTATAAAAAAGTCAACAAACATGAGAACAGGCTTTATCACAGAATCATTTTTCAAGAACTATGAATTGACCAGCTACAGCAGCATATTCTTCGATTGTGTAGAAACAGTGGTTGAGAAGATATCTCTTGATATTATTTTTGAAATTTCTGAAATCCAAAGATTTAACTGAAGGATGGAGACAGTTGTATAAATTCAAATTAGCGAGTTTTTTTGACCAACTGCTAACCTATGTCTTGTATTATTCAATAAACATGCGGATCTTGTTGAATAATCATGATTGTGGGAGTGTTTCGAAACATCTCAATATTCTTGTGAATCTCCAACAACACAACATAAATATATAATGTAGGAAGTGGCATGATTTCAAATTGAATAAAAAGAGGACGACAATGTTCCCTATATCCTACGTTTGCCATGATTCTCATGGCTTTTTTCTGACATCTGAAAATTGTGATTGAGTTTGTGGAATGCCCCCAAATCAAAACTCCATATGAAATAACTGAGTGGAATAGTGAATGATATGCTATTTTCAGTGTCATCAAACCTACAGCATTCCTCAACTGTCTAAGAACAAATAAAACACTAGACAGCTTACGAGTAGTCCTTCAATATGGCTGGACCAACTAAGTCTAGCATCAATAAGAATACCTAGAAAATTAACACTGTCTCCTAGAGTAACACTGGTGTTTGAGGATATCACAATATTCTGGGTTTTCTCATCGTTCAGTTTCAGTTTATTTGCTGTGAACCAAGTGTTTGCTAAATTTTTATTTCTGTCCATCATTTGAGGTAAACTAGTATATGATTTGTCTGAGCATATGAGGGTTGTGTCGTCGGCAAACAAAACACATTTTGTTGGTGAAATAAAGCTACATAAGTCATTCATATAAATGATGAATAATAACGGGCCGAGGACAGAACCCTGAGGAACGCCATGACAAATTGGCTTTAAATCTGACTTGATATTGTTTACCTTGACGCACTGATACCTATTTTCAAGATAAGACCCTACCAGATTAAGAGCAGTGCCTCTTACGCCATAATAACTCAATTTTTGAATGAGGATAGAGTGGGAAACACAGTCGAAAGCCTTGGTCAAGTCACATAGGGTTAAAGAAGTATGTTTACCCTGATCAAGACCCTCGACTATGTTCGTCACGACTTGGTAAGCAGCTTGAGTAGTGGATCTATTTTTACGAAACCCGTATTGGGATTTGCTAAAATAGAAGTGACTTTCGAAATAATAATACAACCGATTTTTTAGGATTATCTCTATTATCTTTCCGATAATTGGAATAATGCTAATCGGGCGGTGGTTATCAGGTGAGGTTCTGCAGCCCTTTTTGAACAAGGGTATGACCCTGGATATTTTAAAAATATCAGGAAATATTCCAGTTGAAAACATTTGATTTATTATCGATGTTAAAGGCACTACGAGTATCTCAGCCACCGATTTTATCATCTGACTATTCAAGTCATGTATATCACGAGAATTTGAGTTCTTCATCGAGTTTATTGTGGAATACACTTCTTGATGACATACTGGTTCCAAGAAGAAAGACCCACAAGGTGAAGGAATGTTTTGAAATGATTCAATTCGTCATTTGATAAAATAGGAAGATCTTTTATAGTTTTTTCAGCTATATTACAGAAAAAATCATTTAAATCATTTCCGGAAATTTCAATTTGGGGAAGTTGACGTTTCACTGCATTTCTCTCTATATTTATTAAAGTCCAGCAAGCTTTTGAAGTATTTTCAGAGTTCAAAATAAATTTCTCATTTTCAATTTCTTTCTCTTTCTGCAAATTGAATTTGTATTCCTTTTTTAGTAATTTGTAGGCTTTAAAATACTGAGGGATTTTGGATACTTCTGCTATGGTTTTTGCAGCCTCAACTCTATTTCTCATTTGTTTGAGGGAATCATTAAACAGATCTAGTTTCAATGAATTATCTCTTGGTGCAGAAAATGCTTTCGTATGAAATGAAGATTGGATAGCAGTTTGAAAAATATCGAGGAGAGATTCAGATAGGAGATTTACTTCGATGTTTTCATATTCAAAATAGCTCCAGTCTACTTTGAGCAATGAATCTCTAAAAACTTGGAGTCCCTTTTTGGTGATGCACAGCTTAACTGTTTCTTCAGAAGTATTTTCAGATATTCGATTAGTGATTGCGAATTGCCCTTTATGGTCTGAGAGACAGGGATCCAATATGCCTGTGTTAAAACATGTTGCAGTTTGGTTTGAGATTATATTATCTATACACGTAGACGATTTTGCAGTTACTCTCGTAAAATCTTTGATAGTAGCTTTCAAGCCATAAGAATCTAGTAAGCGATACACTTGAAAAAGTTTTGAAAAATTTGAAAGAAAATCTATGCTAAAATCTCCGAGTATCAAAATTTTTTTGTTTTGCTTTGTGACTCGAGACAGTAAATTATCAAAATTTGTTAGAATAAGCTCATGTGCATCAATATACAGGGCATGACTACACCTACTGACAAGACTAAATCGTATTTTCATAATTAATCTTCCGCAAAATGTCTATTCCACAAATATTTGAGCAGTTTGGACCCAAACTTATGTGATTTAGGTTATTAAAGCTGTTTCCAGATAAAACAAGAATGTATAATGTTTCTTAGTAAGGGTAGCAGAATAAAATAGTTTTTTTTTTTTCAATATGGTTCATAATTGGTACATATGGTCCCCGTTGGATTCCAACCACATTTTCCCAATAATATTTTTCGATATCTTGTCAATTTGATACATTTTTCGGCATACATTTTTTCAATTCTCGCTAAATCTGATGTCACGTGATATAAGTCGCAACGCATTTTTTAGTTGTCAGACATGCAGAAACGAACAGCCATTAGAGTTTTTCAGAAATTTCAATAACACATTTTTTCCCATATGTAGCCAACTTTATGACGGACACTGTATATGCGTTATGTATTTTAAAGCATATTTAAGGCGATAATAATTTCTCGTGTCCTCGCCTATTGCGAAAGTTTCGAAAAATAAATACCTCCTGCGTTCACTATAAGCACTCTCCTCCCTTTGTGGTCTCTATTGGTCATAACGTTCACCACGTTATGTTCCGTGAAGGCAACTCTTTCGTCTTCGGGTAAAAGGTTGTCCAAAACCTTCTTGTTCTTATCTTTGAAGTTTGCTATCCGTTTCATCTGAAATTAACAACAAATTACCTAAATTGAAAAATTGGCTATTTGCATTGTTACGCTAGCAAAGTATTCCGCAAATCGCGGAAAATTGTTTCTATTACAATGTCAAGTAATTGTAGCATTGTTTATCATATTTCTTATGAAATTGTTGCGTCATTCCAGGTAATTGGAAACAGTGATGGATCGAGGGGGTGGGATTATTGATGTCTTTACCGAAAACGTGACCGGAACAGAGGATTTCCGCGTAATTTCTGGGACTGATATCCGAATCATGAAAAAATACAGGATCAGATCCAATGTAAAGTTATTACCAATAGGTGCTCAAATTATTCCCGAAAATTATATAAATAATGAAATGAACAAGAGACACTCACTTTTAAAAATGATTTCAACAAAAACCAAGATACGAGTTTCGCTATACCAGGTGGTCCACTTACGACCATCCACCCTCAATAATTCCCAGAAAAATATTTCACAAAGAATCGCCGATAAACGTCGATTTTTGTTTGGAGGGGGGACACCATTTGACGAGAAGAAGATATGTTATACTTCAACCCCCTACTCCCCAGAGCAACCCCCTCTATAATTTTAATGGGGAATGAGGGTCGTGTCATACATCATTGTGAAGGTAATTCAATTCTAACCTGTGGTAGAAGTCCATTGTATCTCGAAGTGGAGTGGTATTATTTTACGAAGTAGAAAAACTCGAAGTCGTCTCCACAATTTAATATTAACAATCGATTAGTTAAAAGATGGTGGAAGGTTAAAAACCATCGATTAGGTATACATGTTTCGAACCTCTATATGTTCATCATCAGCGGAGAATAAAAATTTATGGAGATGAAAAAATTATGTTATAGGTTAAAGGGTAATATTATTTTAAGTCAAGAGATCATATTGGGACAAAATGAAAACTTTCGAAACATGTATACCTAATCGATGGTTTTTAACCTTCCACCATCTTTTAACTAATCGATTGTTATTATTAAATTGTGTAGACGACTTCGAGTTTTTCTACTTCGTAAAATATAATATAATTCAATTCTGATACTAGCAGTGGAAAATTTTCTGAATTTGAATGAGGCGTTCTCGAGATATTCGAGTTCAAATGTTCAAGACGATCTCCATTATTGTCTCCCAGACAGTAGTTTATTTCTGTCGTAATAATCCACCGATTGTCTTATTTTACTTGCTCACCGAGTACACGTTTCAGTTTTTTGTAGTCAACATGATTCTCAAAGAAGAAATACTAATCTTTGAAAACAATTTTTTTGTGAAATGGTGATAGTGTAGAATCGAAAAGTGACCACGTATTTCAACAATTCTACTTGTATCGCGATGGTTTACACAAAAGACGAGGAAGTTGAAATGAATTTTATTTTTGCTGCTCGAAATGAGTGTGCACGAGCAACAGCTCTTATCTTCAATGAGAGACACGAAAAGAGAAACGTAACTCACAAGTGAGTATTAGGAAAAATGGTTATAGAAAAAGGTTTTGGTATTTTTTGATCATTCTAGATCTTGGATCTTGTGGTGAAATTCCGTGAGACTGGATCAGTCACCAATAAAAAAAAAATAGGATGGCGTCTGTTACAAACGAGATCAATCAAATAGGAGTTTTAGGACAAGTTGCAGTTGACCCAACTTTGTCTACACGGCAACTCAGTAGCATAACAGGCACATCGAGAACTTCCATAATGGGGGTGCTAAAATTGCACAAATTTCATCCGTATAAGTTGCGCCTTCACCATGAACTGAATGAGGATGACTACGACAGACGATCTGAATTTTGCGAAAATGTAACAAGAATGATACAGAGGAACCACGGATTCATTAAGCATATTTGCTTCAGTGATGAGTGTTCCTTTTTTCTGAACGGGTTAGTGGACAGTCACAACTCTCGCTATTGAAGTCAGAACAACCCCCACCTACTAAGAGAAGAGCACACACAATGGCCTCAAAAGTTGAATGTGTGGGCAGGAATTCTGGGTAATAAAATCATTGGCCCAATATTTATTCAAGGTGATTTAAATGGTGCGGTTTATTTGGATATGCTGCAGAATCTGATTGAACCATTTATTTTGAATGCTGTTAACACAGACCTTGATGATGATGGTAATCCAAATCTATTGGCAGATAACATTCATTTCCAGCAAGATGGGGCACCACCTCATTTCCTATTACAGGTGAGAGAATGGCTATCTCAAACTTTTCCAAACAAATGGATAGGTCGTCGAGGTCCAATAGAATGGCCAGCACGCTCGCTGGACTTGGCACCCAATGATTTTTTTCTCTGGGGTCATTTGAAATCCGTTATTCATAGAACTCAACCTACTGACCTGAACGATTTGGAAAGGAGAATTATAACTGAATGCCAGGCAATTACTAGAGAAACACTTCCAAAGGTGCAGAAGGCATTTGAAAACAGACTCTACTACTGTCTGGAAATTAATGGCAGTCATTTTGAACATCTTTTGTGAATAATTGTGATTATTTGAACTCGAATATCTCAAGCACGCCTTTTTCAAATTCAAAAAATTTTGCACTGCTAGTGTCAGTCACAATGATGTATAACACGACCCTCATTCCCTATTAAAATTATAGAGGGTGTTGCTCTGGGGAGTAGGGGGTTGAAGTATAACATATCTTCTTCTCGTCAAATGGTGCCCCCTCCAAACAAAAATCGACGTGTCTCGGCGATTTTTTGTAAAATAATTTTTCTGGGAGTTATTGAGGGTGGATAGTCGTAAGTGGATCCCCCGGTATAATAATAGCTTTTTTCAAGTGGAGATAATACTAAGAAAGTGAAAATCATTTAGCGAAGTGAGTGTCTTTTGTTTACTTCAATATGGATTTTCATCAAGTATCGGCAGCATCATTTCAAAAAACATATACGTAATACAAATATACAGAGTGATTCTTTTTTTTTGGGGAAGGGGGGGGTGTTTCCTTATAACATGCTAATATTTAAAGAGGTTATTCTTGAAACCATTTTGAGAAAAAAACTTCAAATGAACATGGTTGCTAGAGTTTTTGATTGGGAGTCAAATATAATTTTTAAATTATGTAAATATCCTAACGGTCTACAGGGTGCTAAAAATTTCAGAAAAAAAAACTTTTATTTATGGTATGACCCTAGATATTTTTATGAAACGTAGTACCTACGCATCTTCTATGCATCAAGGCATTTTCTGCTGTACAACATAATTTTGTATTCATACCAGAGCGTTGCCACTGCTTTTTCTTGAAGTATTTTCGAAACTTCCCTACATTACTATAAATTTGTATATACTATGCCACATTATTGTATCATCGCTTCATATATTCAATCTATTATAATAATATATGAGTGTGTGAATTTATGTATGGGAGTATTGATGTGTAACTGTATATCATTCCATTCACTCAATAATTAAGGCATTTAACTACAATATTTAAGATTGTTACTATTTATATATTACTATTATGCTTTATACAGTGCTTCTCAAAAGTCCCCTCCCCCCCTTTTATTTTTGGAACGATTATACATAAACAAGTGAAATTTGGAAACTGACTATTAAAGGTTGTAAACTTCCCTACTAGTGGTGATAGATGACAAAATCGTCAACGATTTCGTCACAAGGCCATTGTGACCAATAATTTTAAATGGAACCCTACGGTAAGCGACACCTCTTTTAAAAGGTATCGAAAAAACATATTCAATGATACTAATTTTGTTTGTGTTTATGGCAGTTTTGGCAACTCGCTTTTAAAAAACGCAAAGCTGTGATGAATTAAATCAGTTAATACTAAAATTGCAAATTGAAGCTCCGCCTCTGGATAGTTGTCAAATAAGCTGACTTTTTTGTTAGTCTCTCTAATTCGACGTTTTTGTAATTGTCCAAGTTTTTGTATTGTTGATCGAACGTTTAACTGTTTTAGCAGCTTTTTGTACTTTTAATATTTTTGTACATTTTGATAATTTGTTAAACTGTTGTGAGCCGAACGTTTAAGTGCTTCAAGAAGCGAAATGGTACGTGCTTTAGGTGATGAAGTAGCAGCGATCCTAATTCTTGGTGGAACTGGACAAAATATTCATGCAACAGAACGCATTTTTAATGAGAGGTTTCCTGATCGCCCCGTTTCGAGGACTTATTTAAGGAAGCTTCTTCGTAAGTTTGAAACAACGGGTAGTATTAATGATGCGAAACGATCTGGCGGACCACAAATTTCTGATGAGAAAAAAATTGATATACTGGCAGAAGTAATAGTTAATCCTACTTCTTCAAAACAACTCACGTTGCATCTACCTGTGAAGTCAGTCGAAGTACAGTACACAGGGTGTTGAAAAAAAACAAATTTCATCCATACAAATTAAAAATGGTTCATCAACTCTCAGACGACGACCCAGACCGAAGACTAGAATTTTGTGAAAATATGGAAACTAAAGCTAACTAACAGCCAGACTATGTCAAAACAATTTGTTTTAGTGACGAAAGTACTTTCTATGTAAATGGAAATGTAAATACACATAATGTGAGGTATTGGAGTGACGCAAATCCTCACCTGTTTCGTAAAACACATACCCAATTTCCCCAGAAGGTGAATGTTTGGGCAGGTATCCTGGGAAACCACATCGTTGGGCGTCTTTTTTCAAATACTTATTTAACTGGTGAGGTTTATCTGGAGCTGTTACAGAACGCAATAGAACCGTTAATCCTTGAAATTTTGGAAGATAATCCAGATGAATTCGGCAATTTGGAAATAACATTCCAACAGGATGGTGCTCCTCCACACTATTACGGTGCAGTAAGACGGTATTTGGATGAGGAGTATCGTGGTAGATGGGTTGGACGACGAGGTTCAACGGAATGGCCAGCTCTATCACCGGACCTCACACCTTTGGATTTTTTTCTGTGGGGGTACCTTAAATCGAAGGTTTACGCCACTGAACCTGACAATATTGACGTTTTAAAACAACGTATTGTTGCAGAATGTGAGGCTGTTTCCACAGACACATTTGTAAAAGTACGAGAAGAGTTCGAAAATAGGATATTTCACTGTCAGGAAGTAAATGGAGGTCACTTCGAGCAATTTCTTCAAGTAGATAATGATTCTTAAATCTGTAATTAATATCATACTGAATGGAATTTAAATTTTAATGTTTACTAATGAGCCATTAAAACTGCCATGAACTCAAACAAAATTAGTTTCATTGAATAGGTTTTTTCGATAGCTTTTAAAAGAGGTGTTGCTTGCCGTAGGGTTCCATTTAAAATTATTGGTCACAATGGCCTTGTGATGTCATCTTTGACGATTTCGTCATCTATCATCACTAGAAGGGAAGTTTACAACCTTTAATATTCAGTTTCCAAATTTCACTTGTTTATGTATAATCGTTCCAAAAATAAGAGGGGGGAGGGGACTTTTGAGAAGCACTGTATATATAATAATATTTATCTATTAGATATATGAAATTTTTATTCCATATTTATTGTGTTGTCTCAATGTGTGGAGAGGAGTCAAACAAGCATCTCACGCATAAGAGTTATCAATGCTTTTGTGAGTTCTTTCTTTTTATTCACCTCCTGCATATTTCCATAGGAATAATAAAACGTCTTGCCCATTTCTGTAATGTTAATGGTAAATAAATTACAAATAAAAAAAAACCCTTCCTTTCTGTACGTTTTACGTACGGTTTTCGCATAAAAAAAATTGAATTCATTCATTTGCATCTCGCTAGACCACTTACGAGAAAAATTTTACTACAAACAAAAATTTGTTCAAGAGAATAATTTTTAAACAGTAAAAGTATAAAATTAAAGTAATCTAAATACATTTTGGAATACTAACACAAAATTACCCTGAAGAAATAAATTTAATCAAATGTTCAAAATGTGAACCTCCTGCAAATATGCATTTGCATTTGCTCTTTTTCAGCTCACGTACTCTTTGGAAAATGCTGGGACTGTTTCTAATAGTTTCTCAAGAAACTATGATGCGATTGCTCTTCAGTATTAGTGTGCTGTAAACCAATGTTTTAAGATGACCCCACAGGAAATAATCTGAGCTATTGAGGTCCGAGGACCTAGGTGTCCATGCCTGTGGTACTCCGTGACCTATACAGCGATTATTGTAATTTTGGTTTAAATATTTGCGCGCCAGAGCCCAGAGCACTGAAGTGCGCCCCGTGGGGCATAAACCACAGTCGATTTCCATTGCCCATTCAACCTCGCATGAAGGAAATAGGCTCCAATTAAATAATCACCGCATATTCTATCCCACACGTTGACAGAAAACTGCTACTGGTGACGGGATTCCAAGATTGCATGTGGGTTTTCTTCAGCCCAAAAATGATTATTGTGAAAGTTTTGGATGGAACTTCTGGAAAAATTGACTCAATCGGTGAATAAAATTTCAGTATCAAATTCATACACTTTTTGAAGAAACCTTTGGCAAAAATTCCTCCGTAATGGAAAGTCACGAGGGAGTAGCACCCGAACCCGTTGGGTATGGTTGGGATATGATAAAAAGTCATTGAGAATTTTCCAAACAAGAATATGTGAGATATTCAAATTGTTCCCAATTTTTCGGGTACTAAATCCGGGATCTTCCTCAATTGAATTCCAAACGTGTTACGCCACTGGCCTATTATATCGGGGTACAATCCCTCAAAGAAAACACCAGTGGTATGTCCGGTTCTGTACAGGGTCAACACAGCACACCTGCAACACCAAATGTTAAGACTAGGGAGAGTTGGGGATGTAAATACTCCAACATCTGACCAACCAAATGTTACGCACTGGCCTTCTATGTGGGATCACTCCTTCAAGAAAAGACCAAATAACGCTAAGGAAATCTCAGAAATAGTGTCCCTATACTTGAATAAACCTTCCTTGAAAAGTTGCTCGTCAAAGTAATTACTTTGACGTATAGGAAGCATCAATTATTTGGGAATAATCGAACCGAGATTATTTCCCGAGAGCGGCTTCAAGAAATTATTCCTTTCTCGATATACTTGGGAGTATGGGGCGTTCATCTAGAAGTACTACCGATCTCAGAAAGATTGTGAAATAATGCACTTGGAAAAGCATTAGAATATACATATATATTTTATAAAAGTTACAAAACATTTTCCTCCGTTCTATATACTGATAAAATGATACAATAGTCAAAGAATAGTAGAGAGTTTACATTAAGTCAGTTTTTGTCAGTCTCAAAGTCAAGTAGACTGAATATAAGTAAGAATGGCATCAATTGTTAAAACGACTATTGATAATTATTATTAGAAAAATATGGAAACGTGAAATATGGAGATACATTTAAAAACACATAAAAATTATAAATGATTCAATTTGTCCAACCATAAATTCAGAAAAATATATTAACTTACTCCATACCACCAGGTTTCAACACTTATTCATTCGATATAGGTTTTTACACGATATTAGTTTAATTGTATTCATATTTTAATTATTTCCGCGAAAGTTGTTTATTTACTTCTGAATGTATATTAGACTATAGTTGTATGGATACTGTTTTTCTATGAGGTCATGAACTATCGTTCAGAGGTTTTCGTTGACTTATCTCGATCTTGAAGCATCGATAAAATAATGTTTAATTATGGTAAATAATATTTACTTGTGTATTCACTTTGTGGAGTCATTACTCGTGCAGTTCCGGTTTAACTTGATTTGAATTTTCTTCCTCAATAGTTTCGCAAGTTCACTGCAAGATGATTACCATTACTATGTTATTTTAATAATAATAATGTTTATTTGCACAATAATTGACAATACATATACAATGTAGCAAAATAAACAAGACGAATCTGCAAAGCCTAATGGCTGTGTGCAGAGTAAGTATTCACTTTAATAAAATAAAAATTGTATTAATGATTTATGTTACCTACATCTACTGCAATCAATATTCAAACCTTACAATACTACTACAGTAATAAATGGAAAGTGAATAAAATGTAATAATAATAATGATTCATATACCTTTTGATTCATAGCATAGATGTAGGTAACATACCGAAGGATGAAGGGGCATACATTGTTTGCCCTACAATAGATGAAGATCTGTACGTAGGACATGACAGGGTATGTGTGCAGTTAATCCAGACACTTAAAGTAGTAACATATTTAAAAGACACATAATCAATGAGGGTAATAATTATAATATTAGATCTAAAATATCAATATGTAAGATTAATATTTCTCATGTTGACACACATTAAGATATAGCATATGTACATTCAGATGATCAAGTAGTTGAATCACATAAAAAAATAAAATGGTCATTAAAAAAATATTTTAAAATGATGTCTAAGGCAGTAAAATGGTAAGTTTGATTTAATTTCTGTTACACAGTCAACTTTATCATACATACTTGAGGCATATTAGAATAAAATTACATTTGAAAGTGATGACATGTAGTATAAAATTGTAAAAATAAAAATAAAATAAAATGGGAAAATTTGTCTATTTTTCAATTATCTCACTATACAATTTAACGTAAGTAATAAACCCACAATAGCTAGAGCCGCGCGTGGGTTTTTCCTTGCAAAAAAATATGTGTAATTATTTGAACAATTATATATTTTATTTGTGTGTAATCTCAAATTGTATAGAATTGAGATCTTAGAAGTTTGTATTTCCGAGATAGGCATTCTATGACAGTAGACTGCTAATGATCTTGAAATTGGTGCCAAGTATATATTTTTCAGTTTCTTTTGTACATATTGGCGAGTTTATTTCAAATACTTCGTTTTTATGTTATTCGGGTAGAGAGTTGAACGCTTTGACAGAAAGGTAAGTAAAGCTTCTCTGTCCAATTTTTTTTGTTGATAAAGGTATTTTCATGAAGTTTCCAGTTTTTTGTCTTGTAGAGTATCTATGATCCACATTTTCAAGAAGAGCTTTGTGAGAATAAAGGTGGAGGATTAGATTGTAAAATAATATTTGACGAATACTCAGGACTTCTGCTTCTACATATAGAGATTCACTAGAATAAGTAGGGTCTTTACTGAGCATGATTTTCAGAAGGCGCTTTTGTAGATTTTCAAGTTTAGTTAAATGTACACTAGCTGCTCCACCCCATGCTGAAATTCCATATTACAATCTAGATTCAACAAGTGCCGAGTATATGATTTTCAGGTGGTAAGTGTCCAATATTTTTTTGTAATATTTCAATTTGTATAAGAAGCTCCGTATAGTTTTTGTCACATTATTAATATGTATGTCCCATCTGAGATGGTTATCTACTGTTACACCCAAGTATTTGATATCATTTCTAGATTCTATTGATATGTTACTATTTTTAATATTCAAGAGTGTGTATGGTGGCAGATTACTTTTGTATGATGTAAATGGGATAAAATTTGTTTTGTCTGTATTAATCGTTAGTAATTTGTGATTGAATAATGTCATAATTTGAGATGGGTCACTTTCTGCCTTTATTCTCAAATCATCCCAATTTTCATCCTGATAAAATATGGCAGTGTCATCTGCATAACTAATTATGTCTCCAGTGGTTCTCATGGTGAGAATATTATTGATATAAATCGTAAACAGTATTGGTCCCAACACTGTTCCTTGTGGGACACCATATTCGACTTCTTTCCCATCACTTCTAGTGCTTTTTATTTCAACATATTGTTTTCTGTTTTTTAAGTAGCTTTCCATAAGTTTATGCGGGGTACCGCGAATTCCCATATTTTCGATCGCTTCAAGCAATTGCAAATGACTTACAGTATCTAAAGCTTTCGATAAGTCGAGAAAGACGCACATGGAGGGTTTACATTCGTCCATTGCTTCATATATTTTTGTAGTCAGATGTAGTATAGCATCTTGAGTTGATTCGCCTTTCCTAAAGCCAAATTGACGTTCGGAGAGTAGTTGTTTTTTTTCCAGAAAGTTTTCCACTCGATTTTTAATTATTTTTTCAAAAACTTTAGCGAACACCGATATCAAGGAAATGGGTCTATAATTTTGCACTTCATATTTATTGCCTTTTTTATATATTGGTTTGACTACAGCTGTTTTAAATTCTGATGATATTCGTACACTTCTCATCTTTATGGCACTACATGGTAATCGAATGAAAGTTACCTCTTAGAGGACATGTTACTTGAACAACGTCTGGTTACCGAATCATCATGTGGATCGCGTCGCCGCGCTTTCATATCATCTACCCTGTCCATGACTCGTTCGCGGGTTACATCCCTCCACCCTGTCATAATAAATCACTGTCTTAGTAATTAATGGCTTCTTACTGACGAATGATTTATCTATTTCGTGGTCGTGTTGCATTAATGAGCTGTCAAAACCTATAATTTATAGTTGCTTTGTTTACTAATAAATTCCTTAGATATGCGTAACTAGGAGGTGACGATTCATTGATAGCTCTGTTGTGAAAAGGTGCCTGTTTTTTATATGCATTCCGGGCGAGCAGGTGCTATCTATTTTTATCGTGCTCTTGCTTATCAGTTGGGTCGAGTATTTGAATTCAAAATTTATTTTCATTCCTAGTGAATTAGGTAGAGTTCATGATTATTAATATCTTGTGTGTTTCTAATGCTTGAAAGTTTGTCTGTACTTATGAGGGCATGACAAACGGTTACATCAATTTATGGAGTCCTTACAGTACGTTGTACTCCTTTTTGATGATTGTCTGGTTCAAAACTTCCCTTTTCATACAACCTTCTATGAATGTTTGAAAATGTTCGTGCATCCGGAATATTTCTATTTGGAAAGCGGTCTCCATACAACCGCCCAGCTTACAGTGCGTTATCATCAGCAAGCCCATACATGTAATGCATATCTGCAAACTCAGAATTAGTTTTTTTAATATTATTTTTAATTTTTATGACTTAAATACTTGACACATAGACTAGGTAGACAGCTATTAAAACTGTTGTTTACAAAACAAAATCTGCTTTTCACCTACTAGATACGTTTTTAATCCTTGATAATACCCAATTTCATAACATCGTGCAAATGAATGAATTTTATTTTTTATGCGAAAACGGAAAGTCAAACGAAAAAACACATCAAGATAACAGATTTGATCAGAAAGGAATGAGAATTTCAAAAATAATTTTTACTTTTGGAAAAAGCAGTGGCGTACCACTTTTCTCTCTAAAATGATTCAGTGCAATCCCGCACGAACGCCTTGCAAGAATAAAAAATGATGTACAGCAGAAAATGCCTTTCGATGCATAGAAGATGCGCACTACGTTTCACAAAAATATCTATGGTAATACCAAAAGTTATCATAAAAAAAAATATTTTTTTCTCAAAACTTTAGCACCCTGTAGTTCAGAAGTTGAGACCTTTAGGACATATGTTCACATGAAGTTTTTTTCTCAAAATGGACCCAAAAATAACCCCCTTAAGTATTAGCATGTTATTGAGAAACACCCTGTATACAATAGCTGGAAATGATTTCTAATAATATAACTCACCAATTCATATGCACTCTTAGCGTACCACTTGCAGGGCCTCAAGAATATTGTCAAAGTGTCATCGTCGTCTTTGAAATAGATCGTGTCATCGTTTTTGAGGAGTTCCCTGAGCTCCTTGAAAGCCTGCTCGATAACTTCCGGAGTTTCTCGGAGTTCTTCTTTGGCTAAAGCAGCAGTTTCGGCATCTGGTGGGGAAGTGTTCAGGCAGAAGGGTGGTGTCATCTGCAGACAAAAAGAAATGTTGAAGAGTTTTTATTTAAAAAAAATCCATTTGAAATTAATGACACGCGACCTTGCCAACCGCCAAATGTGGTTTTCAAAAGATGACAATTTGTTCACCATCTATAATACGTCATCTTGGATTGCCATCACATAAATAACAAAGTGTATTGTTACGCTAATCATGAGCGCATGTAACTCTAGGTTCTACCGAGTTGGTTTTTATTTGTTGTTTTTTTTTCTTATTTTTCATATACATCAAACTTCTTTTAAATGTCTTCAAGATAAATAACTTTTAATAGAGCAAACAAAAGTTTACCGAGTGGGGTGATGCGTCACCGCTTGATATTTAATTTTGCATTATCGCCAGTCTTACAAAATGTAATTTATACATTATGCGGATCTATATGAGTTTAGTCACTTGCTGGGTTATTCTTTGGAAAAATTGTCGCACTGAATATTATACGCATTCAAATGACAGAGACGGGGGAGTAGATAAACAAGCGCTCACCCTTTGTCAATGATGGAGGAAAACAACGACAATTCAATTTTTATTTTTACTTATGATTCGTAGAAAGTTACCGCGTCCAATACATGTCGAAACAAAAGAATAAATTTGAATAAACATGATTCGTCATTTTTATTTATCACTTTTTCGTAAAGTTACAATGGTTTTTGTCAAAAGTATTAGTTCATCAATAGTTTTGGTTGATTTGATTATTCCTTGCAGAATATTTCCGAGTTTTGTATTTTAAATGTGGTTTTATTGGCATAAACGGTAAACCCCTATGGCAACAAAACAAAACAAAAATGCATGTTCAAATATACTCGATGCTAAAACATATAAAAGATAATTCCAGAGAATAAATACCTTCCATGTCAAGTCAAATCAAAATATACTCTGTCTGAAAAAGATCATTCTCATTGACAAGTAAAAAAGAAGGAAACAATGCTGAATAAACTGGTGATAAGATGCTATCAAAAATACAGTAGCGTGCAGATTTCTGGGGATATTTTTTAATGTATATTATTGCTTTTCTGGAAAGTTTTTTTTTCCTAATTTCACAAAATATACCATGTGTTACCCCTTTCTTATACCGTTTTTGAGTTATTGAACGTCGAATAACTTAGTTGGACTAGTTGTTACTGTAAATACCTATCCTATTGAAGTTAACAGCTTTAAAGTAAGCTATGACAATGACAACTATATTATGTTTGTTTAGTAATATTTCTTTAATGGAATAATCAAAATTGTTTAGTGAGGAAGGAACAGTTCAAATGTATGCTTGTTGTATACAAAACAACAAAAATAAACGCGCAGCAAAAAGTGCATATAAGGTGTTGTATCCAAATCGTCCAACACCGTTAGGAAATACATTCAAAAATATTTACCAAAAGGTGAATCTTCCCTCAGTTTCAGTAGAAAAAAGCGCGTAGTTCAAAAAAACCAGGTAGAACAGCTAGGTTACTGCTTCATTTCGAAGGTAAGCCTATCTAAATCAATTCACGAATAGACTTTTTTGAAACATTGTATTATTTTTTAGAAAATTCTAAATGTAGTTTAAAAAATGTAGCCGATCAATTAGATAAACGTTTTTCCAAAATCCAACGTACCTTGAAAAAGAACAACTACAAACCATATAAAGTTTTAACTGAGACTCATAAGAGGAAAAGAGTTTTCAATTGGAAAAATCGAAGGTGTGGGAAAAAAACAACAGAAAAAAATTGGCAAAACAAATAAAGAAAACAGGGAGAAAAACTGTTAACGTTTTGTGGAATTTTTTGAAATAAAGTTATGGGCCTTATATTTTGTGATTATATATTAACAGGAGTTACCTATCAAGAAAGTAGAAAAAATTCTTTTACAGCATTTTTCGGAAGCCGAGCTTGCCAGTATGATTTGGATGCAAGATGGGACAACCCCGCATAGTGTCCTACCCTTTCAAGAACATTCGATTATGTATTCCCAATATGGATAGGAAATAATGGAAGTATCAAATGGCCACCTAATAGTCCGGACTTGACTTCTATGGATTAATTTTTCTGGGAATTTCTAAAAATGAAAAACCAGCGCGAAATAAATATTAAAATTATATCAAATGGAAATTGCTCTATAACCCATAATGCTGGTCAGTATCAATGAATAGCTATTTATTGTAAGACTTAGCAATATAAAACATGAACGAAAAGCGACACAAGAGTGCGGCTCGAGTGTTTGCTTTTCTTGATTGTTTTAAATGGCTAATAAGAAACGAAATGCAATTCGAGTTATATGTTTGTATGTATGACCGCGATCTTGTCGAAAACTATCCAACCAGTTTGATTGCAACTTTTTGCATAGTGATCGAAGAGAAACAGAAAAGGATCCTATCCTATTTTGTGTCATTATATGACAGGGTAAATCAAAAGTAGGTATGACTGCGATTATTGGCATATACAGGGTGTCCCTGGACTTCCTCTTTTCCTCTCGGGAATGTATAGATGGGGTCAAAATAAGTACTTCCTATAACTTTTGTTCCTAAAAGCCTTCGTTACCAAGTTACGGGCCCTCAAAGTTACAAAATGAAAAATGTTTTTCTTTGATAACTTTCAAAGTGAATATTCAGAATCATCTAAATTTTGGTGATTGACTAAACAAATGAATTCCTTCGATGAGCTTTCATGCAGGAGTCAGTTGTTTTGCTACAAAGTCAGGAACGGACTACCCCCGATGGTCCACACCCCAAAACTTTGAAATGACAGATAATTTTTCAATAGTTCTCAACAAAATAAGGTTACGTAAACAATTTTCTGAACAAAAGTACCCGTGTGGAAAGTCGATCGGAGCAACGATTCTTAATAAAAATGCAGTTTTACTCGACGACATCAAACTCGATCGTCCACCATTATTTGAAATGAAAAATGTTCACAGTAAAAATACTAATGCTAACGTTAATTCAACAACATTTATAACAGGGATAATACAAAATATGCTAAAATAAAGTCGTAAACAAAAAGTACAGTACCTAGTTGAAAGTTTCATTCACAATGTAGATATTTTTTCAAATGAAATATCAAGTTATGTAGATTCGTGGTGTTTTTGAACTAACAAGCTACTCCACTATGAAATATCGAATTCAGTCCATATTTTGTATGTACGCGTGGAATAAGCACGTTTCGTGTTGTGTTATCTGAATCTCATGAAACTCAACATTTGGATGTTGCAAATTCGTATTCACAGCTTAAATGTTGAGGAGTTTCACTGATAAGTTTAATTTCATGGGAGAAAATCTTTAACCCGAAGATAAATTTAGCTGAAAAAACGCACATCGGAAGACATAACTAATAAAAAGCAAACGAATGAACTACAAAAACGGCTGCTTATGAATAGGTGAAAAATATCCGGTGAATAAATTTATGTTCCATTTCTTCCACAGATGTTGACAAAAACACCTTGTAGAAAGAAATAAAATTAGTGTGGATAAAAAATGACAACTGGAATGCGATTTTGTTTTGTTGAGTGGTGCGTTGTTATTGTATTGTCAATATTCTAATAGGACAGTTTGAAGTGTTTTGATATGCATGGAGTAATCAACTCTCATAATCTCCACATATGGGCCGAAGAAAATCCCCATGGGATATTGCAAACCAAACACCAACGCAAATTCAACGTGAATGTTTGGGCTGGTATCATAGGAAATCATCTTATAGAACCATTCGTTCTACATGACCGATTGAATGGAGAACGTTATTTGGAGTTCATTCAGAACGATTTGAATGGACTTTTGGAACATGTTCCATTGCAAACCCGAAGAGATATGTGGTTTATGCATGATGGCGCTCCTCCTCATTTTAGTTTGATTGTGCGGGACCATCTGAACCAGATTTTCCCCAATAGATGGATTGGTAGAGGTGGGCCATATTCATGGCCACTGCGGTCTCCGGATTTAAATCCAGTGGATTTCTTTCTGTGGGGGCATCTAGAAAGTCTCGTTTACGCTACACCTATTCACACTAGAGATGCCTTGTTGAATAGAATTACATTACATTGTGAAGCTATACGAAACGACCCTGGCATGCTATTTCAAGTGCAGAGAGGGTGTTTGCGCCGAGTAAGAAAATGTATTGAGAGAGACGGGGGTCATATCGAGCAGTTTTTGTAGCGGATTTTGCATTTCTGTTTGCTCTTGAGGCTTGCGATTGATTATTTACACCATGAGTTTTGTAAGGTAAGCGTGTTTGCATGATAAAAATTCGTTATGAACATTGTACCTATCATTTCTATTTTCATTACAAATTAATCTTTTCGAATAATGGTAGACATCTCAGGTTGGATGTCGTCGAACAAAAATGCATTTTTATCAAAAATCGTTGCTCCGATCGATTTTCCACACGTGTACTTTCATTCAGGAAATTGTCCAAGTAATCTTGTTTTGTTTAAAACATATTGACAAGTCCCAGTCATTTCAAAGTTTTGGGGTGTGGACCATCGGGGGTAGTCCGTTCCTGACTTTGTAGCAAAACAACTGACTCCTGCATGAAAGCTCATCGAAGGAATTCATTTGTTTAGTCAATCACCCAAATTTAGATGATTTTGAATATTCACTTTGAAAGTTATCAAAGAAAAACATTTTTTATTTTGTAACTTTGAGGGCCCGTAACTTGGTGACGAAGTCTTTTAGGAACAAAAGTTATATGAAGTACTGGTGATATTTTGATCCCATTTATACATTCCCGAGAGTCCAGGGACACCCTATGTATTCGACCGGATGTTTGTATGTCATTGTATACAAGGCGAGTCAGAAGTTACTATGACTATGAAATTTGATTTGATATTTTTTAATCTTTGAACATACGTGCCTGATTTGGCCAATTTCTGAATTATACTGCAATACAGAGTATTTTTGTGCCAAATTTTATTCCATTCGGTGTACCCTAGTTTTTCTATAAATTTCGTTATAATAATCCCTTTCTAATAAATCTGTCCAAAAAAATGTATCCAACTCAGACACGTGAAATGTTTATTATTCTCAAACTCATTAAAATAAATGATACAAAACAACTAATGATTTTTTTGTACAAAAACCAAACGTATATCTTGTATATTTATGGTATATTGAAGAAACTAATTATTTCATGCAATTATCAGTACACCACTGCCTCGAATAAAATATAACTGAATCAAATTTTCAGATCAATTCGATACAGTTGTAAAGACCCCACAGACGGTGAGATCTGTATCGCAACATGTCGCGATACAAGTGGCGATACAAGTATATGAGATTTAAATCAAATCAAATCAATGTCTCCACACACCGTCATATGGAATCGTGAAACATCATTTACAAGCACGTGGTATCGCCGTTTCACGACAGTGATTGAGACGGTGATTCTGATACCGTGATACTGATACAACCACCAAAAAAGAAAATAAATGTCCAGTAAGATTTTTCAAACAAATTATGAGAAAATGTGGAAATCATATCACATTTAAAAGGTTTTTTTAACGCCGAATCCTTTCTGGCCGAAACGGATTCGAAAGGAAGGTATGAAAATTCTCCTATTGGATTGGATAAATGAACTATCCAAATTGTCCAAATCTTCGGCGGTAAAGATATTGAACTTGATGTCAAACGAGTAAAAATAACCATTCCAATCGAGCTGCTGCAGTAACTGAATTGTCCAGGAGTGGTATTAGTGAACAAAAATTAGTGAAAATGTCAGCAGGTTCCGAAAATCTATTTGTATATAACAATTGTGTTTTGAACAACTGTACTTTCCCTTAAAATATATAAAATAATTTTTACGTTGCTTGTTGATTCAGTGACAAATTACTTAATATGTATTAATTAAATTGTCGTACAACATTATATTCAAACTTTTTTTTATCGAAGTAAACTTAACATTTATAATTTGAGTTTCTTTGCCTTTAGGCAATTCAACTCAAAAAACTGCCAGAAAAAATTACTCGTCCTACTAACTCATAATTTTTTCAGGGTAATTTTTTTTTCATTAAATTGCCAAGTAACCAAATTTTCGTTGAACAGTCAAGTTAACTTCCACAAAAAAAGCTGTCGTGTAATTATAAGTGAAAAAAATGTATAACTCAATAATACGACACAAATATCCGCGTAATACCAAATATCAGACAAAAAGGCACTCCAAACGGCCATAAATTCTAATTTATCGTCTTCGTCAAAATAATTAACAGATATATGGTTTTTTTAATTAACCTTCATCTGCAAATGTTCATAGGAAAAAGTCTTAAACCTTTATCTTTCAGAGGAGTCCAAAAGTTATATCTCAGTTTTCACTGAAACTTATTCTTAAACCTGTAGAAGTAGATAAACTAGTTTCATAACATTAATCTAATTCAAGGAAAACAGATCAGTGATCAGCAATTTCATTATCCAATGTGCAACATGAGCCTTCATTATCAAAATTCAAAAATATTAGTTGGCCATTGCACCACCCGATGCAAACTAAAACTTGACAAAATTACAAACGAGTTGAAATGTAAACATTTATTGAAAACGGAAACATTTTCTTTCGAGTTAGGGTCTTTTCAAAATATCTATCAGATATAGTTCAATGTTCAGCGTGGCTTTAGTCGGGAAAGTAGATGATTGTTTTCTGTTAGATATTCACAAGAATAACTTCATTTTTATCGCGGATTTTTCAATTCTCAGAAAAAATATTTCTATTCAATATTCACTTGGGAGTGCTTCTCTTTTCAATATTCCAGATTCACGAACAATGGAATGTTCAACAGTAGGCCAGTAGAAATAGACATGTTTTTCCCAAAATTTAATAATAATTACAAAAGTTTCAAAACTTCAGTAGAGTGAAGAGGATTTCCATATGATATATAGTCTGATTTTGCAACCCTTTTTTCTGAACGGAAGATGTTGAAAATCAGGATTTAATGAATTTTCTGCAAATTTTCGAAGTTTTGAAAAATAGCAATTTACATCCTCTGATCTCATACATAACGGAAATGTCTGTTTTATCGAAAAAACATTGTTGTTAGTCCTGATTTTTCGATGAAAATTCCAAAAGTTCTGCAAACTCGAAAAAATCACTAAAACAATATTTTTGACAAGTTTTAATTTGCAACCTCTTGCTTCAAACGGAGAATATATTTTTTCATTAATTTTTTTTATTGAAATAAGTATCGAAATTATCACAAAAGTTTCAAATAATGGTTGCAAGTGGAGATATCCTGACATGGGAATGTTTTCATTAATTTGCAACCTCGTCTGTAACACGGAAATGAGGGTAAAATCAAAAAAAATTATTTTCGTATTTGTACTCTACCAAAAAAAGCAACAACTCATTTTACCAACTGGTGGCAGTATAATAATTTGCAAACTATGTTACAATGCGGAACATTAGGAATTAAAAAAATATTTATTTTTGCAACACCTGTGTTATCTGAATAATAAAGATTTTTATATACCTAATAAATGACATTCATTGTGTTACCAAGTTAACTATCGACCAAGAAGAAGATCGTCAACGGTAGGTGAAATCATTCAATGTTGAAAGCTAACGTTTTCGATATGAATTCAAAACATCATATTACAATAAGGAATTTGCATAAAGAATACGTACGAATACGTTTGATGGAGAATCGAGAATCTCTCGACACTTTTTCATAATTTTCTTGATTCATTGAAAAATGCAGGAAATATTGAGATTTAAAAATCACTCGTACAGTTGTACATTGGTACGATTAACCTACAACTGTGTTACGTAACAGTGTTCTGTTTACAGAGTAATGAATGCACAGCAGTTCAGTAACATGATTTATTACCAAAATAACAGAAGGCTGACAATTGTATTTTTAAGACAGACAACTATTTAACTAATCAAAAACAATGCACATAAAAAACAATGCACATTCATCTAATAGTTTTCCCTCTTTATTTTAAAATTGTTATCAATCAAGAAAATGATTCTTACGTGTCGATTACATTTCAGTCCTCCATTCGGATTCAATAGAATTTTTCATGTGAAGTAAGAAAGTCGAGTGGAAAGGTAAATTATAATTCTATTCAATTCAAGAAATCAAAATTGAGATGTTATATCAATTTCACAAATTTTCATTTTTAGCAACGTTTCTGTTTGATGATGAAAATTATGTACTTACTGAGTGAAATTCGAGTAGATGCATGGGGCTCTCGGAAACGGTAAGATCTACAGAGAGGGTTAAATGGAGGCAAAGTTGCGTATTATGGAGCTCATTACTATGATGTTGAAAAATCTGAGCTAGCCCTCTCACTTTCAGAGATTACATGAAAACGAAATTTGATTTTGTTTTCACTTATATCTGCTTTAATACAATAGATTTCGAGAATGTTTGCATCTTTGTCATTGCAACTTTTAATGGGTTGTACAAATATGTAAACGAAAGTGTTATACAGGGTGTTGTTTTCCCTAGACCACCCCTAACTATGAAATTTTGAATACGGACCTGGATTTTTTACAACTTTTTTAGGCTTCAATGGTCATATTTTATCATGATTGTGAAACCTAGAAAAAGTGATGAAAAATCCAGGTCCGTATTTAAAATTTCATAGTTAGGGGTGGCCCAGGGAAAACAACCCTGTAGAATACTTTCGTTTACATATTTGTACAGCCCATTGAAAGTTGCAATGACAAAGTGCAAACAGTTTCTGGAAATCTATTGTATTAAAGCAGATATAAGTGAAAAACAAAAATCAAATTTTTCGTTTTTTCCTGTAATCTCTGAAAGTGAGAGGGTTAGCTCAGATTTTTCAACATCATAGTAATGAGCTCCATAATACGCAACTTTGACTCCATTGAACCCTCTCTGTAGCTCTTACCGTTTCCGAGATCCCCATGCATCTACTCGAATTTCACTCACCCGGTATACAATCGATAACGTTTTAATATCCTTACTTCCATAGAGCATCGATTATTCAATTTAAAATCTCGTCGATTGCTATAAAGTCATCTTGAAACAATTGAAAATTTAAATGAAGAATGGTTGCATGCCATTTCTAACGCGATAAAAATTATTGTCTTCCAATAGTCTTTTAGCAGAATTTAGCAAAATGTTGTATTCTGTTAATTCTTGCATTCGAAAATATTAGATTAAATTTATTTCGCTGATTAGTCGAAAACAGTGATTGTTTCCGAGACCAATAATTAGTTTCAAATTTTTTAATGGTTAACTACGTAACCGTATTATTCTTCGGATGCAATTTCAATCAACCAGTAAAACATATAACAGATATACGCGATGGATAATCAAGTATTTAACTGGACCACTGTAGATATGTCGGTCTAATATATATCTTAAATCTATTTGCACAATGTTTGCAATTTATGGCCAAATTATAAAAAAACAAATCAATTGTACAAAAAAAAATGTTCCGTTGAACAATGTCGGTTGCAAATCTCTTGCCGTAAAATATTAGTCGTTTTATTTGCAATTTGTATAACTTTTGCAATTATTTCAGAAGTTATGAAAATGCAAAAAAATATATTGGTGGATAAATAGGTTCCGTTTATCTTATGAGGTTCCAAAGTTACATATCCACTAAGACCGATATTCTCTTTATTTGCAACCACAATAAAAAACTTTTGTAATTATTTCAATGCTTGTGTGTATTGAAAATGGAAGCGTCGATAAAAAAGTTTAATAAATAAATTATGCGTTTTTCAGAAATTGTTGCAAATAAATTAGAATAAAAATTAAAAAATATGTTAAGAAACATTGTTCAATTCAAGGAAGTATACTTAATGTTGTAAAACATCATTACAATAGGTATGCCTAGTTTGCAGAACTTTTGCAATTTTCAGTGCAATAATATAGCATGAAAACGTGTTTTGCAATTAAAACAATGTTCCGTTCATCGAAGACTTCTGCAAAATTTTATAGTTTGTTTTGATTGATGCACTAACATACCATTGAAGTTTGAAAACTTTTGGAATTAATGTTAATTGATTGTCTATATCTACTTGACTTAGACAAAACTGCATCTATGATATTTGTATCGCTACCACGGTATCATGCAACATGTATCGATACAGATTTCACCGGCTGTGGGGGCCTTAAGTGTATTCTATGTTCGTATAAATATTTTTTTTTTCAAGCTTCTGCTAAGTGTTGAATTAGCTCCACCAAAACTGACGTAGTATGTGATATATTTTTATCGATATTCAATCATTTGTCGTAATAAAAAAATTGTTTTTTTTTTAACCTGTCGATGTTTGTTCTATTAACTTTATATTCTTATCAATACGAACGTGAATCATTCCTAATCCGTTTGAAGAAAACCCGGCAAAGGTAATGGCACTCACTTTGATAAAATTGTTCAACACACACACTACTGGAAAGATATATCTGAATCTTTAAGCACACACAAATACATTCAAATAAAGAATGATCTCCTGGACAATTGTACCCCTACTTTAAGTCGATTGTTTATCTTATCCTTATTATTCGTTACGAATCAAAGTTCATGTTTCGAACAATATTTCATGTATCTCGATATCACGTATGGACAGTCTTTATATGCGGCAGAGGCGGAGAGATAAGATATTCCTCAATTTAAATGCATATAAATCGAAAGGAAAACGAATTCGAAATATGGCAAGAGGTTATCCTGAATGGATAAAGTAATCATGTACGAGTGTTCGGCAACGGAACAAAATATGCAGAATTAGATATAAATTCACATACCGGGTGTCAACATATTCTTTAGGCAAGTATAGTTTCCAGGACCTTCCGAGTGTGTGAAATCCAAACTTGGCAAGGGTGTTGGATTAAAAAAATTGTAATTTTTTCAATATTTCATACTCTCTCATCACTTCCGGTTTCACCGCAAGTTCTGCAAATTGCGATTAAAATTACAACCAATATTTTACGTGACGCAAGAGATTTGCAACCGTCATTGTTTTACGGAACATTTTTTTTGTATAATTGATGTTTTTTTATAATTTGGCCATAAATTGCAAACATTGTGGTTTGAGATATATTAGACTGACATACCTACAGTGGTCCTGTTTAATACTTGATTATCAATCGCGTATATCTGATATACTTTGTACTGGTTGATTGAAATTAATACGGTTACGTAGTTAAGCATTGAAAGATTTGAAACTAATTATTGATCTCAGAAGCAATCACTGTTTTCGACTAATCAGCGAAAAAACTTTAATCTAATATTTTCGAATGCAACAATCGAAAGTATACAAAATTTTGATAAATTCTGCTAAATGAAAGATTTTGTATCGCATTAGAAATGATATGCAATCATTCTTCATTTAAAATTTTCATACGTCACAACATGACTTTATAGCAATCGACGATATTTTAAAAAGCTCGATGCTCTATGGAAGTAAGGATATCAAAACGTTATCGATTGTATATCTCGCAAGTACATAATTTTCATGATCAAACAGAAACGTTGCTGAAAAATAAAATTTGTGAAATCGATATTACATCTCAAATTTAATTTTTACAGGTATGTATTTCTTGAATAAAATAAAATTATAATTTACCTTTCGACTCGACTTTCTAACTCCAATTGTGGTTTCGCATGAGAAATTCTATTGAATCCGAATGGAGGACTGAAATGTAATCGACACGTAGGAATCATTTTCTTGATTTATAAAAAAATTGAAAATAAAGAGGTAAAAACATGTTGGTAGGCAATTCTATTTCAGTTGTAGCTCCAGGACTATTAGATGAATGTGCATTGTTTTTGATTAGTTAAATAGTTGTCTGTCTTAAAAATACAATTGTCAGCCTTCTGTTATTTTGGTAATGAATCATATTACTAAACTGCTGTGCATTCATTACTCTGTAAACAGAACACTGTTACGTAACACAGTTGAAGGTTAATCGTACCAATGTACAACTGTACGAGTGATTTTTAAATCTCAATATTTCCTGCATTTTTCAATGAATCAAGAAAATTATGAAAAAGTGTCGAGAGATTCTCGATTCTCCAACAAACGTATTCGTACGTATTCTTTATGCAAATTCCTTATTGTAATATGATGTTTTGAATTCATATCGAAAACGTTAGCTTTCAACATTGCATGATTCCACCTACCGTTGACGATCTTCTTCTTGGTCGATAGTTAACTTGGTAACACAATGAATGTCATTTATTAGGTATATAAAAATCTTATTCTTCAGATAACACAGGTATTGCAAAAATAAATATTGTTTTAATTCCCAATGTTCCGCATTGTAACATAGTTTGCAAATTATTATACTGCCACCAATTGGTGAAATGAGTTTTCTGCCCGATTTGTAGAACTTTTTTTTTTTTTTGGTAGAGTACAAATACGAAATTTTTAATTTTTTTATTTCACCCTCATTTCCGTGTTACAGACGAGGTTGCAAATTAATGAAAACATTCTACCAGGCATTCCATTGTGACATTATTTGAAACTTTTGTGATAATTCCGATATTATTTCAATAAAAAAATTAATTTCATGAAAAAAAAAATCCGTTTGACGAAAGAGGTTGCAAAGTGAAACTCTTCTCAAGAACATTATTTCAGTTATTTTTTCGGGTTTGCAGAACTTTTGGAATTTTCATCGAAACATTAGGAATAACAACAATTTTTTTTCGATAAAACACACATTTCCGTTTTGTATGAGTGGTTGCAAATTCATCAAAATATAAATTGCTATTTTTAAAAACTCCGGAAGTTTGCAGAACTTTTACAATTTTCCCCGCTAATAATGTGAAAATTCATTAAATCCTGTTTTTCAACATGTTTTATTTTTTTGCATAAAAACGACGCCCCATACGAAAGAAAAAGGCGGGGATATTTTTTGTCACAAATTGAACAAGGAATTCAAAAATGATTTTTTATTTGGAAAATCTGTTGCGTACCATTTTTTTCTTTAAAAACATTTATATCATTACCCGTTTGCACGCCAATGATGAACATAAAATTCTCAATTGCATTTCAAAACATGCGCAATAACTACCTCTTGAAACTCACCAAATTCCATCCGCATATCTCGACCGGTTTCAGAGCAATAAATAAATAGTCAGTTTTTAAGAAAAACTTTTAACACCCCGTATCTCGGAAAACCAAGCATTTGCGGACAAAAGTTATATAGCAAACTGTCATGCAGAATCACCCCCTGAAGTGTGTCGCACTTATTCACTAACACCCTGTATATTTGCACAAAACTAACTGTGCTAGAATAAAAGCTGCTTGGGTAATTGCGAACTTTACCACCATCCGTATTCATTGAAAAGAAAATATGTGAGAATAAAAAACTATTCTGCTTGACTCTAGTTATGATTCAACCGAAAAAATCAGTTGAGGGACACCCCAGAACGTGAAAAAATTGCATTTTGGGGGCATGTTCTACCAATGAAAAAACTACCTATGAATATTTTTTTAATTTCGTTGTGATCTCTTAAAGGAGTGAAACATGCAACCCCTATTCCATTTTTCACCAGAACTTTTTAACGAAACAAAATTTCTCAATTTTAGAATATGAATTGAAAAGAACGATTCATTGCCAAACTTTTTTAACTCATGTGTTGTGTCCGTAAAAGATATAGTTTCCTAATAAAAAAATAAAATAAAACATTGTGCATGAACGGATCTTCTGTAAATGGAATCGAAAAAATCTAGTAGGTGGCTGTCACATTTCGTTTGCACAACTTGTGGCTTCAATCGTAGTATTTTAAAATCGAAAAAATCTAGTAGGTGGTTGTCAAATCACTTTAATTCTATATGGTAGATGGAAGTTCAATTGTGTCTTTTGAATCTTCAATATGAATAATTACACTAACGCTGAAATGGCCGATATGCATTTTATGTATGCTACCAATGGAAATTGTTTGGAAGCTAGACGGCTCTATGCAGAGATGTATCCTCAGCGCGTGATACCTCATCACACAATTTGTGCATATCTTCACCAACGTCTCTGTGAATGAGGGACTTTTCAAAAACCAACAACTGATTGTGTCGTCCACGAGTAATAAGAACGGTGGCACTAGAAGAAGAGGTTCTCAATATGATTGAAGATCGTCCGGAATTAAGTATACAAGACAAATTGCTAACACACTTAATGTTAGCAATAAACTAATCTGGAAAATTTTAAAGGATCACCAATTGTTTCCTTACCATATTCAACGAGTCCACAAACTTTTTCCGCAAGATTTTCCCCATCGAGTAGACTTTTGTCAATGGAGTCTTCAAATAGATTACCCAAAATGCTCACTTTTTAGAAAACGTAATATTCACTGACGAATCCAACTTTTCAAGGCAAGGGATTACAAATTTCCATATCAATCATCTATGGGCCACATAATTCAAGAAGGTTGGTATCATTATGAATTTTCACTTAACGTCTGGGTCGGAATTATTGGCGAAAATATTATTGGACGTATTTTCTACCGTTAAGGCTAACTGGTGCAACCTATACAAATTTTCTCCAGGATTAGCTTCCCATTTTACTTGAAAATGTTTCACTAGATATTCGACCACGAATGTGGTTTATGCACGATGGTGCTCGTCAGTACTTGGACGACGTGTATCCAAATCGTTGGATAGGCAGAGCAGGACCTCAATCTTGGCCTCCCAGATCTCCAGACTTGGACTTTTTCATCTGGGGTCACCTGAACTCCTCGGTTTATGCGACCCCCATTGAATGTGTGAATGATTTAAGGAATCGCATCATTACAGCCTGCGAGACAATCCAAAACACACCAGGAATATTTCGACTCGATTCCTGTCTAATGGTTGGAGGTGGGTGGTCATTTCGAGCAGTTTTTATAACTCCGTTCCGTTTGATCTTGTTGCCTTTTTTCTTCCAGGGCTTGTCTAAGGAATACATTGACACCCGGTATATCGGAATGATACAAAAGGATAACGTATTTACGCATTAAATAAAATTCGTCAGAAATAAAAACGCAGGAAACGTAGCTCAGTTTGAACATCTGATTCAGTAAATTTATTTTCCTTCAATAATTTTAGTTCTGATTTTTAAAATACATTTTAATGCCATAAAAAAATTGTTGTGTAACATACTAGTTTTTGTATGGCTGCTGGCGTAAAAAATGTCTTTTTATACCATTCGAAAAAGGTATTGATGATGTGAACAAATAGACATGTATTTAAAAATTGACGTGTTTTGTTGTACACTTTGTGAAGATTTAATGTAACCCAAGTAAATCTCATTGTTCTGGGTATGAATTGGCAATGTTGCACGTTTATACCGTATGTGAATTTGGTAACCTTACCAAGTGTATGTGACCAAATTCAAACCAAATGTTTTAGTAATCGTTTATTTACATCGTGTTTTGTCAAATGATTAATTAACCAACTTGGTTCTGGTTTGGTATTTATTTAGTCATGTAACCAAGAGAAAGGTTTGAATCTCTGCTATGTAATTCGGAATTGTGTCATCTGTCAATGTCTGGAAGTCATTTTTAATTTAATTTGTTTAGCAGTTTTTGTGAAGCCATGTCTTCTTCAAGGCTCTTTCTTCATCTGTCCAATTAATACCTTTGGACTTTTTTTCAGGAGGTTCTGAACTGCATCAACTCATTTATATAAAAAATACTAACAAAAATATATAAAACAATTTCTGAGGTAATGATGCGGAAACTAAGGTTAGGAATCACAAAACATATTTTTCACTAACTCTCTCTCTCACTCTCTTTTTACACGCTTTATATTAGCTTCACTTGTATGTTTGTTTGTTACCGACTCCTTTGAGCGCGATTTTGACCAACTTCCAGACGTCCGAATGATTTGAAGTTTGGCAGGTGTACATAATTCCGGTGACAATGCATTAAGAAATTTTTGTGTGAAGAAAAAACAAAATGGGGCTCAATATGGCGTACGAGTTTTGTGATTATGGTCCGATTCCTTCAAAATTGGTATCCGAGGGTTTTGTGGTCGGAGATTATGATTCTTATGTCAAAATTGAAAAATTCAAGATGGCGGCTCCAAAATGGTGGACGAGTTTTGTGATTATGCTCTGATTCTATTCAAAATTGGTATGTGGGGGTTTTTGGGGTCGAATATTATGATTCTTTTGTGAAAATTGGAAAATTCGAAATGGCGGCTTCAAAATGGCGGCCGAGTTTTGTGATTATGTTCCGATTCGCTTCAAATTTGGTATCTGAGGGTTTTCGTGGTCGTACATTATGATTCTTCTGTCGAAATTGAGAAATTCAAGATGGCGGCTCCAAAATGGTGGACGAGTTTTGTGATTAGGGTCTGATTCTATTCAAAATTGGTATGTGGGGGTTTTTGGAGTCGAATATTATGATTCTTTTGTAAAAATTGGAAAATTCAAGATGGCGGCCGAGTTTTGTGTTTATGGTCTGATTCTATTCAAAATTGGTATGTGGGGGTTTTTGGGTCGAATATTATGTTTTTTTTTGTTAGTTTATTATTATATTACTTTGAAGATATAAAAAGATATTTTAACAAATGGATGAAATGGAAAACTGAAAAACTAAAGGTGTGATTGGGTGCCTCTTGCTCATAGAAGAGGACGAATGCTTCTCCACTTATAAGGGATTTTGGGGATATCGGTGATACTCTGGAGTCATTGTACTTGTACCATGTGCCTGCATAAGGGTGCCTACAGTAAGCCGTGTAGTGTCCGCTATAGATTATGATTCTTTTGTGAAAATTGGAAAATTCAGGATGGCGGCCGCGTTTTGTGATTATGGTCTGATTCTATTCAAAATTGGTATGTGGGGGTTTTTGATGTCGAATATTATGATTCTTTTGTAAAAATTGAAAAATTCAAGATGGCGGCTTTAAAATGGCGGCCGAGTTTTGTGATTATGGTCTGATTCTATTCAAAATTGGTATGTGGGGGTTTTTGGGGTCGAATATTATGATTCTTTTGTAAAAATTGAAAAATTTAAGATGGCGGCTTTAAAATGGCGGCCGAGTTTTGTGATTATGGTCTGATTCTATTCAAAATTGGTATGGGGGGGTTTTTGGGGTCGGAGATTATGATTACCTAATTTGATAAGATTATTCCATTTTTTAATTTGCAAAAAAATTATAAAAATAATAGTTTTTATATATAAACCACACTAAAAAGTATGAAATAAATAATAGTTTGAATAATTATATAGTACATTACACACCGAGGCGATACCATGCACCCCACGTTTTTTTTTAACTAAAATATTTTTTTTCTTATTTTATATTTTTTTAGTCTGGTTTTCTATAAAAGCGTGTTTTTTAGTTTTTTCAAACTATTATTTATTCATGGCTATTGCTTCAATTCGGTGCATTCAGCCAGTACGGTAACCACACCACAACAGAACACTTTCAAACCAAAATTTACAGTCACGGTTGGTAAAACTTATCATACTGTTTACACCATCTTAGTCAACTTACTATTATAGTCTGGTACACAACAAATTTCGGTACCAAACCAAGCTACTTACTTGACCAAGTGCACAGTTTATACCACACTGACTAACATAATATAATCATTAGTCAGCATACCAAGACACGGTATAAACGTGGCCAGTAAATTTCAAAATATTTGTAGGCTCTCATTTGCCTAATTTATTGTTTCTGTCAATTTAATGATGGTTATCCGTTTGAAATGTATGCTTTTTTATTTTTTAAACTTTTTGATGTTTTTTTATGGATGAATTATTACGAATACATCATTTCAAGTGTTTTCATTTCGACACAGTGCATTTGAATTGGATAAATACCCAAAATGTCGAATCTAGAGGATTGTATCCATGTGTTTACACGTAAGTTTACAGTTTTCTTGAGAGATATTTCTGTGAAAGTTTCATCAATTTCCGGCTTGGCCCCATTTTCCCTACATTTTCTTCTGACTACAATTCCCATTAAGTATAACAAAAACATTTTCTATAAAAATGTTACTGTTTTTTTCAAATCTTGTTCAACTCTCTTTATGTTTTTGGCATGATAAGAAATAGCGAAATGATTTAACATACCACATTTTTCAAGCTGGTTGCCATATGCAAGGCATTCACGAGATCCGTATGTTAATTGACATCTTCGACACTTGAATTTTTCCAGTTCGCTTCTTCTGAAACTCTGATTTGGGTTTATTGTTTTTCAGCTGCTTCTTATTATATTTTCTTGCAACATTAATGCCGACTTGTTCTAAAGGAGATTTTAGAATCCAAGTATTTTCTCCAGTCACCGACCGAGTCCCTAATTGGGATCAATTTCGTTATAATTACATGTAGGTACGTACTGAGTACTCACATTCATGCTATCAAGTTGCCATTAAATGAAGTGTGCGAATGAAGTTTTCTAGAATTCGGCTTTGCAGATCGAAATCTGGCGGCAATTTTACTAGTCCCGTGTAACTGGCCATTCTCACTTTGAAGAATATTTTCAACGTTTCTTGGATACCCTCTATATATCCTCCCTTCTGAGGTATGTGTTCCATTTTGAGACTGCGCGGTTGATAAATTATAATTGAATACTCTGCACTTGGATACATCATAGCACAAAATTGACATTTCTGATGACAAACAATCGTAGAGTATACAGGGTATATCCTCACGAGTAAACGCGATCTCTATACCAGGTGTCAACAAATCTATTAGACAAGACATAACATCTAGAATATTAGGTTTGTTCTGGTTCACAAATCCAGAACTGTTTGGAACCTGCGCAGGACAATATGCGTGGAAGCAAAAAATCACAGACAATTCGAGATGGTCTCGGACACTTGGTTAAACCAGAACGCGTTTTGGAGAGACCACTGCGCCATGTATACACAAAGATTTTTAATTGGACAAGCAGGCAGGCTACCATTGAAAGTTTGAAATTTTAAGTAAAACGTACATCATTCTGTTATTGTTAATTTTTCATTTTTCATAAAAATTTTGGAACCATGTCAGGGGAACTTTCATAGTTCCACAGCATTTAAAATTTGGAGAATTGGTTCATCATCGTCAGAACATGAGGATGATGACGATAAAATAATCTCAATCGCATCCATATTATTATGGATATTAGTTGAAAATCAAATTCAAGTATTCGATTTCGAAATAACACCTAACCTAAATCACGAAATCACTATTTACAACAACGAAATGATCGAGTATTGCCACATAAAAACGCATGCGCAACTAGAACAGTTTACATCAGTTCGGCCTCGAGAGCAAGAAGAGTTCCTGACAGTCTTGGACAGTCCTGGATCATTTATATGGCGAAACCAGAACAAAGGACAATCAAATCCGAACTTGTCCGAGCCGAACCAGAACACTTTTTATCAATTGCGCATGCTCCTGACGTTTCAGAACTCGAATTTATTGAAACCAGAACAAACCTATTAGGTGTATCAAAATGAGATTTGATATAGGTAAATGGTATGTGAAGAGGAGAGTTTTCACTTTCCGGTCACTTCCGTTCACCGGAAATGGCTCCGGTTTTGAATTTTTAAATGGAACACCCTTTATTTTTGGAGTTTTGAGAAAATTCTGGATCAGAACGTGACATTCAAAAAAAAAATTACGCCTACTTAGTATTTTTAGAGTCACTTTTAAAATTGCATCTAGATGGCCATGATCGGACGTAAACTAAACTAAGGACCTCAGGTGATGTCAGAAAATTACAATCGCAAAGTTTTAGTGACTAGTATGATATATAGGAATAAGACAAGTTGGCAAAATTACATTTTCGTGTCTAGCTATTATTTTTCAAATAACGACCATTTTTTGACAAGCACTTTCCGAAAATAGGATTTTTTAATGAATGTAACGATACTAATTTATTTGTGATTGGATTAAAAGTAAGAACATGAATGAAATATTACTAAGGAAAATACTGGATAATTTACTTTTGTCAAGTGTGCCATGGATAATAATGTATTTACTTTCAGTGTTGTAAATTTTCAAAGAGCATTCCTCCTTGTTCAAGACACATTTCAGCTCGTTCAATTGTTTCTCTCAACACGTTTCGTAATATTTGAGGCGTTTTACTTCTAAATGCCCGTAGAATTCTTTTTTCTGAAATTTCAAGAGTGGCTGGGGCTATTGCATAGTAAACTTTTTCTTTAACATATCCCCAAATAAAGAAATCGAGCACAGTGAGATCCGGTGAGTGGGCAGGCCACCGTACTGGACCATTGGTTGCAATAACTTGATTATTAAAATGCTCTATTAAGTAATTAAGAACTTCTCTGGTATTATGAGGGGTGCTCCATTTTGTTGGAGTAAATTCGCCGTAAAACTGCTAAAGGTAGATTATTAAGATGATCCTCGATTTCATTTTGAAGAAAACCTAAGAACCTAACTCCTGTTAACTGACCTTGAAACAATATTGGCCCAATTATTATGTTTCCAACGATACCAGCCCAGACATTGACGTCAAACCTTTTTTGAAAATTGCCCTCTCTCATTGCATGTTGATTTTGTGGGGCCCAGAACCGAGTATTCTGATTATTGAACATACCATTATTTTTAAATCGTGATTCGTCGAAAGATAGAATGAAGTTGATAAAATTTGGGTTAACTCAATGATTTTGAAGCAGCCAATCACAAAACACTACCCGTCTATCGCCATCGTCAGCATACAAATGTTGATGTAGCTGATATTTAAATGCTCGATATCCGTGTTTTTTCGATATTTTTCTTGCTGATTCGTGACTTATATGCATTTCTTGACTAATTTCTTTTAGAGAAACCGTTTTATCAACCTCAACCATAGCAAGAACGTTAATCTCAGTCTCTTCATTTATGATAAACCTCTGTTCCGCCTCTCGATTTCCTTCTTGCCTAAAACGATTCTCAACATACGGAAAATACTGATGGGCTGGATGTTGCCGATTGGGATATCTCAGAGCATACAACTCAGCAGCATTCCTTGAATTTCTATGACATTCTTCAAATATTAATGATATATCCACTTTTTCACTTCGAGTATACATTGATTTGTTGAAAATATAAACAGGATGTTCATAAAATCAGATGTGGAATCATCTGCGACTGAAAGATAAACTTTAGTCACTATCTTCCATCTTTCTATCAATATTCAATTGAGAATGTTTCCCTTTTCAACGAGTATACATTATTTTGAAGAAAAATTTAACTGAAATTTAACGAAAGTTGAGAAGCTTTTACTGTCTGTTCATAAAGCTTATGTCACTGTTATTACCTAAGTGAGTGTTCTGTTTTCCAAAGAAGACTTGATAAAAATAACTGCAAAATATTATGCATCACTTGACAAAAAAAGTAAATAAACTATTATCCAGTATTTTCCGTATTAATATTTAATTTATTTTCTTATTTTTAATCCAATCGCAAATAAACTGGTTTCGTTAGATTCGTCAAAAAATCCTTTTTTCGGAAAGTGCTTATCAAAAAATGGTCGCCATTTGAAAAATAATAGTTAGACACGAAAATGTAATTTTCCAAACTTGTCTTATTCCTATCTATCATACTAGTCACTATAACGTTGGTATTGTAATTTTCTGACGTCACCTGAGGTCCTCGGATTAGTTTACGTCTGATCATGGCCACCTAGATGCAATATTAAAAGTGACTCTAAAAAAATTAAGTAGGCGTAATTGTTTTTTTATGTCATATACTGATCCAGAATTGTGTCAGAAATAAAAAAATGTTACAATATACAGGGCGATCCATTTGAAAATCCAAAACCAGAGCCATTTCTGGTGAAACCGGAAGTGACTGGAAAGTGAAATATATGCGAAAACTCTGCTCTTCACATACCATTTAGCCATACCAAATCTCATTTTGATACACCTAATATTCTAGAAGTTATGACTCAAATTTCCCGCAAGCAGAACAGCAGCTTGGATGGTGTAGTATGAGCAAGGGCTAGACGCTCGTCACACAGACTCGTATATAATAGAAAGAGACAGAGAGAGAGAGAGAAAGAGAGAGAAAATCCCATGGAGGGGGCATAACGCTTTTTTCTTACGTGACGATTTCTACCAGTCAACACCTACCGTTCCGAAAATACGCATTTCCATCGTTCGAATCGTGAGTACAGGTCTCGAGTTCATACAAAAATCCCATAGAAAAAGTCACTTTCCCGGATTTTCCAATTTTTTGGCCAACTTTTCCAATTTTTCTATCCATAAAAGCCTTCCTACGTCTATTAAGAACATTTCAAATAAATCATTAGCCAAATCGGTTCAGCCGTGTTCTCGAGTTTTTCGCTTAGCAACACAATTCGACATTCATTTTTATTTTATGGATTTTTCAAAAAAATTATATTTCTCCGATGTAAGCGATTTAAATGCATACATAGTGATCCTAGATATTTTTTTTAAATGTCTAATTTGTATGACAAGGATTTGGTGAGTGCGGTGGTTTCAGCACTTTCACCAACAGTTAGTAAAAACTTCAATCTCATGTGGATGAATCAATCGAAGAGTTTTTCTCCCGTAGTTGGAAAGTTTAGAATAGTTTCTTGACATGTATTTTGGGTAACCTTCCACAGTCTGAAAATGAAAATATAATGAGGAAAATCTATAGTTAGAGGCAACTATTAGTTCACTGATAAGTTATTGGTTCACTAATTATATTCTATTGAAAATGATTAATTAGTCAATAACTTGTCGTTTTCTGAATTTCCAAACATTTTTTAAAAATTCAAAAGATACTTCTCTATATAGTTTTTGCTTGACGTTTCGGGGACTATATCAGCCCCCGTTCTCAAAATCTTCTAAATCTCCTTTAATTGTTTTATAATTTGGATTTTTTCTCGCAGATTCTTTTCGCTTTTTCAACTGACGGATGTCAATTGAGATCTGCCAAAAAAAATTGAGAGTGACGTATTTAGAAGATTTTGGGAACGGGGCAGATATAGTCCCGAAACGTCAAACTAAAACTATATAGAAGTATCTTTTGAATTTTTTAAAAAAATTTTTTGGTAGGCAAATTCAGAAAACGACAAGTTATTGACTAATTGAATCATTTTTCAATAGGAAATATAATTTGGTGAACGCAATAACTTATCGGGGGTGAACTAATTAGTTTGCCCTTTCTACACTTGTATAGATTTTCCTGATTATATTTTCATTTTCAGACTGTGGAAGGTTTCCCAAAAAACATGTCAAGAAACGTTGTTCCTCCACAAAAAAACACATTCTTTCAATATTTAGAATAGTATATTGTTTTACGAGTGACGAAAGTAACATTTTTTGAAGTGAGAAAACAGTTTACCAGCAGAGGCTGGTAATGTTCACGAGCTTCAAAAAATGTTTTCGACGAGTGAAACACTATACTTTTTCTACAACCCTGTTTATATCATAATAATATGCTAAAAAAGAACTATAAACAAATATTTTATTTTAAATTAAAAATAACAGAATTTCTAAAAAAAAATTGACAACCATCTAAAATACGCAAGCAGTACAGTTTCCGAAAATGATTTTACGTGATTATCAACTCCTCAATCCATGAATTTTGCATATATTTCTCCATATCTCTTTTTAGATTTTACTGGTAATAAATCCAAAAAGTTACCTCAGCTTGATTTGCTATTTCTGGTGGTGTATTTGGAAAATCTAAATCACTTTCCGAATCAGAAATCATGATAACTTAAAAAACTAACAATGCTTTCAGTGCAAACTGACAAGTCTAAACAATTAACGAGGAACGTCAAACTAATGAAACAGGCAACTAGATATAAATTGTTTTTAAATCTCACGGTATTTTTACGATTCTATTTTACTTTTTAATTGAACAAAAGTAAAAAAATGCATTGTAATTATAGAAATGATTCCTGTCTTTGTTAATTAATAATTTAAAGTCATCAAAACATTATATACGAGGGCGGGAAATTATTGAAAATATAAATGTAACTTTCGTCACTAGAAACGAAAGTTAACGTTATGAGAATTTCTCTCACTTGCGACGGAAATCACGTTTTCGCTGAAGGTATTCTATTACAAAACACATTTTTGTAGCAATATAAACAAAAAGTTGAAAATAAAATTATAATTTAAAAAAACTAAAAAACATGCAGTATAGACTCAAATGTTGAAAATAATAAAGTTATTGACCAAAAAATGTATTTCAAATCGAAAAAAGCGTGGGGTGCTCTTTACATACTTTTCATAATGACTCTACCTTTACGAATGGATAGCGATAAAAAATTAAGACAACTGATATCAAAGATCCCACGCGTTTTTATATATTGACGTTAAACTTTTGGTCAATGACTTGTTTTTTTTTTTAACTTTTTAGTCCATATTGCTACAAAAGCGTATTTTTTAGCTTTTTTAACCATAACCTCATTTTTTTACTTTTTAGTTCATATTGCTACAAAAGCGTTTTTTTTTTGTTTTTTCAAATGGAAATGCGTTGTTTAAATATTGCTGTTTGGGGGTGAAATTTGAATTGTGCTACTGTTTTTGTGAATTTGTACGTACATTTATTGAATAATCCACATCTGCCATTCACAACATACAATATCGCACGAAAAAACAACACACAATTTTTTCGGAATAATTTTCTTGTCAGCTTCAACGAGTACCTTTCGTCATTTGAAGAATCGTATAAATCAATGAGATTATTTATAATAGTATCCAGATGATTTAAATTAATTACCTGTGTATAACAAATGCAAAATCATCAATTAGTTGAAAGCGAGATACATTTTAATTGGTTGGGCTTGATCGATTGTTAACGTGCCTTTTTTGTAGTAGGCGGGTGTCGCAAGGAAAAATGAGTGTTTTTTTGGAATTGCGTCATGCAGAATATGAAAGGGAATGTGGTTTGATTTTTTCGTAAATATCTCGATAAACGCGTCAAAATCGTTGCGAGTAGTCGAATTGGTTTAATAGGCCAATCAATAGAGATTTTATGTTGGTTCTTTGTTAAATTCATTCAGAACAAGGCAGTCCGCATTTTTTTATGGAATTGTCAAGTGCTTCATTTTTCCGTAAAGGTATTCGGTGTTCTATTTTTTGCGTTAGATAGTGATCGGATTGCAAGAAACCTGAAGGGCAGCCGCGGTCATAGGGAGAGGGGAGTAGCCCTCCCATTTGCGTGTCACAAAATTATTGTTTAATTCATTTTTTGAATTGATTTAATATTATAATGAATTTGTAAATCAAAGTTATCATGTATTCCCAATCTTCTGATGACCACGTTTCGTCCAGTCTTTTGAATAGTGTCCAGAATGCCTCCGAAGTATCGGTAACGAAATCGAAGACAGGGATGTTTGTAATTTCACCGATTACCGATCCGTTTTTTGTAATACCCTTCAGGTTTTGACAAATAAATATCAAACAGTCTAGTTTATATAATTTCCTAGTACTATTGGCGCATTTAAATAATAGTTTCAAAATTAGTTAAAGGACAATCGATGTTCATTTCTCTGTACAAAAAACTAAAGGTGCCGAAGAATGGAATAATAGATAGATAGATAGATAGATAGATAGATAGATAGATTTTATTAATCCATTTTGCTACATATTATGTAGATGGGACAAGTCGTAATTGCATAGGTTCATACATACAAAAAAAATATACTCTAAGTCTAGATAAAATGTGATTAAAAAACATTTCACAATAAATATAATTAAATCAACACAACGTCATAAAAAACAATATAAAATACACTAAGTCTAGATAAAATGTGATTAAAAGACATTTCACAATAAAAATAATCAAATGTACACATCGTCATTAAAAAAAACAATATAAAATACACCAAGTCTAGATGAAATATGATTAAAAGACATTTCACAATGAAAATAATTAAATCAACACATCGTCAAGATATTTCACAATGAAAATAATTAAATCAACACATCGTCATTTACAAAAAATATATAAATATACAAACGGGCTCTTTTGACAAAATATGAAAATAACCGAATGCAGTTTTTTACTGACAACATGCTTGAACGGAAAATTATCAGGTTTATTTTGATGCACGAGTGTAATTCGGTAGAATATTTCCGGAGTTAAAAGAAAAAATTACTTTTAAAATTCAATATTTATGTATGTCAAGATGACAAATGCACATTTTAACAATCGTTACTATAGATACGGACCTATAGGGAAATTTTTGATACCTACCAGGCAATTATCGCTGAATATGTCCCGCTTCATGAATATGTCCTGCTTCATATGGGATAATGTCACTGTAATTATTCGAAAATGTCCTGCTTCATATGGAATTTTTAATGTTGGACGGAAATATTCAAAGTAAACACGATCGCGCATTGCGTATATTCTGATAAAAAAGTTTAAATTTTTTCAAGGTATGAGGTGACAAGGTCTTCATATCATTTGGCAGTAAGTTATAACTGCGAATACCAACAAATTTAGGAGATTTTTCATATTTTGCGTGATGATGTTTTCGAGTTGTGATCATATTTTTACTCCTTATATTATAATTATGAATTTCTGCTCTCATTTGTAGCATACCTTCATTTTTATGTATATATGTTAATGTTTTCAAAATCAACAAACTGTCAATATTTTGTTTTGTCGCAATGTCTCTCTACAGGAAGTCTTATAATCCAAATTGAATATCAATATCAGCCTGTTCAGGTGAAAAGTTTAACCTAAGACATAATATCGATTTTGTTATTTGATAATTTTTTGTTTTCACATGATTGTGAACGTTAAACGTATTTCATCATTTCCTTTTTACAAGCTTTTATTTAACTTGCTTCGTTCGTCATTCTTTCCGGTTCAAAATTTGTAATCCATTTTTGCCGACTTCCGATTGATCTGAAATTTGGCAGGTGTTCACAATTCCGGTGACAACGCATTATGAAAAAAACAAAATGGCGGACGAGTTTTATGATTATGGTACGATTCGATTCAAAATTGGTATACGGGGGTCTTCGGGGACAGAAATTGTGAATTTTTTGTCAAAATTCAGAAATTCAAGATGCCGGACAAGTTTCGTGATTATGGTCGGATTCGATTCAAAATTGGTATGTGGGGGTTTTCTGGGTCGGAGATTATGAATTTTTATGGAATTGAAATGGCGGCTCATGGAATTTTTGTTAGAGATAAAAACAAAATGGCGCTCCAAGATGGCGGACGAGATTTAGGTTTATGGTCAAATTCGATTCAAAATTGGTATGTGGAGGTTTTCAGGAAGGATTATGAATTTTTCTTTTAAATTCATAAAATCAAAATGGCGGCTCCAAGATGGCCAATGATATCTGTGTTTATGTGGAACTTACAGGTAAAAAGGCCTCATAATAATGCTCTAACAAAAATGCATAGATTGAGGCGTACTTAAGTACTAAAGAGCACAAAATAAAATAATTAATAAAAACACTTTTTAAAGACAAGCTTTTATTCAAATGCACTAAAAAGTAAAAAATAATTGCTTTGGATGTGTGACGTAGGTTATTCCGTGAGTTATAGATTCAAAAACTTGTCGCTTTTGTATTCGAACTGAAAACTTGGCGCGACAAGCTTTTGAATCTATCACGGAATAACCTACGTCACACATCCAAAGCAATTATTTTGTACTTTTTAGTGATCACGATTTTTTGTAAAAATTCATAAATTCAAGATGGCGGTTCCAATATGGCGTCGAGCCCGATTTCAATAAAACCTGATTTGTGGGAGTTTTTTGGGTCGGAGATCAAGATTTTTTTGTCAAAATCCATGAATTCAAGATGGCGGTGAGTTTTGTGATTATAGCCCGATTCCATTCAGAATTGGGGTGTGGGGGTTTTTGGGGTCGGACATCATGATGTTTTTGTCAAAACTCATAAATTCAAGATGGCGGCTCCAAGATGTCGACGTGTTTTGTTTTTATGGCCCGATTCCATTCAAAATTGGTATGAGGGCCTTTTTGGGGTCGGAGATTATCAATTCTTGTCAGAATTCAATAAGATGACGGATTTCATGAATGACTAAAAATAATTGAATAAAAATGATTAAAAAAAATAAGACAAGCTTTTATACAAATGCACTAAAAAAAAATATTTAATTGTTTGACCTAGGTTGTTCTGTGAGTAGCAGATTCAAAAGCTTGCCGCGAATATAAAATAGGTATTCTTGCGCGGCAAGATTTGTAATCTGCTACTCACAGAATAACCTAGGTCAAACAAATAAAGAAATTATTTTTTCCTTTTCAGTGCATTTGTGTAAAAGCTTGTCTTAAAAAATTCATGTTAACTTTTCTATTACAGTTTTTGACATATGTCGATTTTTGCGAAAAAAATTACCGCCGTAGTAGTTTACGAAAAAATATGTATCTCGCAAAATTAGGAAACCAATTAGATTGCGTACCACTTCTGATTTCGTTGGGTCAAGACTGTCACAAGTCTGTATTATTATAAGTCCCAAATCTCATCTATATTGCGAACTGGTGAAGAATAGACCAAATCTTTCACCCTACACCAAATATAAAAGTCTAAAGGGATTAGATCTGGAGATCTTGCAGGCAACAGAAATGTTCTTCGATTTCCCCAACAACGGTGATCGAACTAGGATGTCAATTTGGTACCAACAGTTCTTGTATTTTGCGGTGGTGCCCCCTCCATCTGGTACCACAAAAGCGCAGCTATAGCCAGTGGCAAGTTTCCAAGAAATGTTTCTAACATGTTTTGCAGAATTCATAGATATCTTTCACTATTCAAATTTCCATCGAGTTTCCATACAAGATATGGATCCCTTACGACGCGGGTCAAACTCGCACTTGTCCGATTTTTTTCTTGATACTTGCCATGGGCCAATGACAGACTGTGGGTTTGACAGGGGATGGTTGAATGAATAAATAGATTTATGACTGGCAAGTTTGAGTATAATTGTTTTGTTTACATTTCACGCTTTCAGGAGAAATAATATCTTGATCATTAATAATTTATACTATGGTAATAAAGAAATATCGAATGTTAATTTTTAATTACGGTATGAAAAAAGGGAATAAGTGATTTGTCTCTTTCAACGATGCAATGGAAATAAAAATTACGTGAAAAACTACTTTTTTCTTCCATGAACGGTATCAAATACCTACTACAACTTCGTGTGGAGTTATTATAGTAAAATATGTACTTTCAATTGATTTATGTATCAGTGCCACTCTTTTAGCCGAAGAAAAATGAAAACAAATTAATTTGAACTGCAGAATTCAACATTTCAGAAATAGTTGGAAAATACATGAATACAAAAGCAATAAATGATCCATCCCTACCAGTGCACAATACAATTTTTTTGAATTTTGCAAATTCATTTGTCAATAGGCGGGATTACAAAGTCACAAATTTGCTTTATATGTGCTTGAAGTTGAAATATAGTGATGAAATATTATGTATGCATAGTTTTTCCTAGAAGATATTGTGTAATATTGAAAAGAAATTGTTATGGTTAGGTATCTTATAGAAAACCAATATTTCTCAGTGAGCCAACGTTTCAGCAATATATTTCGCCATCCTCAGGGCTCTGAAATATAAAATTATGGACCATTGCAAAAGAAAAATTGCACAAGAACAATTTTTATAAAAGTAAAAGTAAAAATAAGAACGTGCAAACGTTAATAGTAAAAATTATAATTCTTAAATATTGATACCAGCTCAAATTCCGAAACCAGTCTTGAGAAATAATTATATTGTAGACTTACATGAGTGATTTTGTTTTTTTTTCGACAGGTAATACTGCGCACATTCACACCAAAACGATAAAACTAATATTATCCATCTAAAAATTCCCTATGTCAAACATTTTTCCGAAAAACTACGAACAGTTCTGAACAGCGAAAATATAAAAATGAGAATACAACAAAACAAAAATTCTTCACAAAAATCAAAACCCGTATACCCCATTCGAACAAAAATCAAATGTCATATACAAAATTCCACGTAGTAATTGTGAAAAAAGTTACATAGGACAAACAAAACGTTACATAACAACGAGAATGAAAGAACACGAACGAGATTTGAAAAAAAGAGATAGCCTAAAAACTCCAACATCTCTTGTAGAACATGTTCAGAAAACAAATCATAATTTTGACGTTGAGAACAAACAAATTGTGGGCAATCAGAGCTACCTTTTTAAACGCACCATTCAAGAGATGATTAACATCGTTAAATATGATTCAGTCAACTATAGAAAAAATACCGAAAATCTAAACAGTGCCTATCTCAATTTGATCTACCGATCGAATTAGATGGTGAAACTTACTCAATTTTATCCAGTGTCTCGTTACATCTATGTTGTTTTTATGCTGTGTTGTTTTTTTGACGAAGAAAAAGCAAAATCACTCATGTAAGTCTACAATTAAATTCTTTCTTAAGACTGGTTTCGGAATTTGAACTGGTATCAATATTCAAGAATTGTAATTTTCACTTTTACTTTCATAAAAATTGTTCTTGTGCAATTTTTCTTTTGTAATGGTCCATAATTTTATATTTTAGAGCCCTGAAGATGGCGAAATATATTGCCGAAACGTTGGCTAACTGAGAAATATTGGTTTCCTATAAGTGACCTAACCCCAACAACTTCTTTTCAATATAAATATAGAAGGTCAAAACATCATCATATATACAGGGTGATTCAAAAGTACTTTGGCAAACTTCAGGTGATTCCTCACAATATTCTAATATGAATTGTCTAAATAAATATATGTCTGGAAACGCTTCGTAACCAAGATACAGGGTGTTAAAGTTTTATTTCTATTTTGGTTTTTTTAAATAACTTTCGAAATACTGACCTTAATTAAACGAAAATTGGTATTAGGATGTTTTTTGAGGTGTCGAATTCGAACCCGATGTTATTATTGCTCTTACTCGTAGGGGGCGCCACCTACACGTCTTTTTATTTTTTGAAGATTCATAACTAGTAATTTAATGATCTTCGTTGATTGTTTGTTTGGCGCCGACTCAAAATTGGTTACTTACATTAGTTTAGGCGCTTAGTTATCAAGACTAAGGTTTATTTTATTTTTTGCTTTTCAGTTCGGATTTTCGTCGGTCTAATTTTTTGTTAAAAAGTTTTTATTCTAAATTATTTCTCAATCGTGAGAACTTTTCCCGTGTCGTGATTGGTAAGTGTGTATATTTCAAATTAAACTCACGGACAAGTTCACTGAATAAATTTCTATCACATGCCTTGTATGGATCAAACACAACTTCGTTTTCCATTTACGAATAAATTTTATTTGAGAATTAGCACAAGTCGTTTTCACTTTGACAGAATATTAATTAGAATTGACTTTTGTTTCCATTGTTTCCTTGAAAAGGCAATGAATGTCTTGGCAAGATGAGGCATTTCTTGATTTTTATTGAATAACTCGATAAAGGTTGAAGTGAGGTATAGGGAATGCTGAAGTAACTTACCTTTGAATTCAATTTCTTTCGGAGTGGTATCATGAAAATAGTAAGTGTCATTTGAAAAAATTGAGTTTTCGATGATTTTTGGACGGGACATTTGAAAATCGCCTGCGCCCATATGGTACAAAATGGGACCATCAATGGGACATTATGAGTTAGCCTGGACCACACATTCATTTTCCTAATTTTTAACGGTTTGAGAGATACAATTTTTTCGTAAACTACTACAGTATCTTTTTTTAGAAAAATCGACATATGTCAAAAACTGTAATAGACAAGTCAACATAAATTAGGTTGTTTCATCAGTAGTATGTTCCGTTATTCAAGCGCAAAGGTTAGCCGCGTTTTTGATAGTGGTTTCATTGTGGTAATAAACCAAATGCTTTCCACTGGAACGATGTGATTCGTACCGCGGCATATGACACGACATTCGTGTTAAATACGTCAATGTCGCCCAGGTTTGGCTGTTTCATCATAATTTCGAATTTTCAATTAGAAAATGGATTTCAGACAAGGTATGTTTGATAAATATAAAGTTAACGTTCACATGCTCTCTGAATATAGGCAAAAAACTTGTCTTACGTGTTTTTGCCTCCTGAACACGAATCCGAAAATGCGGCCGGCGGTCTTTCCAAATCAGAGCACTTTTTTTTCAACCTCATTTTCAAGCACAGTTTACTTGCACAAAAATCACTCAAAATGCCTCCTTCTTATCACCAGCATAAACATTACACCCTAAATCACTTTTTTTCGGCACAAATTCGCACAAAATCCTCCTTCTTATACAGTTCCAAATGAACAAACTTTACACATGTGACAAATGAAATTTAGTAACTTTTTTTTTTCATGTTGGTAATAAATGAATATTGATGAATCATGGTGCCCAAAAACTATTGCAAACATAAAAACTTTTTAACAAAAAATTAAACCGACGAAATACGGAACTGAAAAGTAAAAAATAAAATAAACATTCTTAGTCTCAGTAACTGAGCTCCTAAACTAATGTAAGTAACCAATTTTGAGTCGGCGCCAAACAAACAAGCAAATAGAATTAGGTAAGGCGTAAAATGATGGCATCGAGTTGCGCGGTGACATTCTGATAATTTTTTGAAGTAATTTAATGATGTTCGTTGATTGTTCGTTTGGCGCCGACTCAAAATTAGTTACTTACATTAGTTTAGGAGCTTAGTTACTGAGACTAAGAAGGTTTATTTTATTTTTTACTTTTCAGTTCCGTATTTCGTCGGTTTAATTTTTTGTTAAAAGTTTTTATTTTTCAATTTTTTGTGGCTAAAATCTACTAATTACTACCTACTTGTTTTTTGATTACTTCCAAAATACTTACTTACCCACCTTACTTCAACTATTACCAGTTAAATAATATGATTATCTACTTCTACTATTTGTTGTAATATAAATTATTTTTGTTGTTCTGGTTAGTTTATTTCATACTTTGTATATCATTCCATCCTCTCATAGAATATAATGATATTGTGATAATGACACTAGCGATCTGTCATTGTCAACTACATATGTGTGCCAATATTCACAAGTGAAAAATCAATTATCCCCTATTTTTCTACCCGTAAGGGTTGATAATTCTATTCGGAATCCAAATATGATCAACTAGGAGGTATACTCTATCTGATACAAGAAGGATCATCCAAATCGAAGATCCCAGTACGAAGTTATGCCTGATAGAATGGGTTAAGGACCAGAATTCAGAGGGTGAGTGATCAATATCCTTCATTTTGCTACCCTTAGGGGTGGATTTCATCTTTAATTCGAATGGGACCAACTTCGAATAAACCCTATCCATTGGAAAGAGAATAATCGGAATCGGACGCCTCAGTGAAGAGTTATGCGTGATCATACATAAAAAAAAATAAAAAAAATTAAATATACGCGTCGAATAGAGAACCTCCTCCTTTTTGGTTTCGTCGGTTAATAAATGAAGGAGAAACTATTACTCATATTTGAATTCAAAAAGTTGACAGTGATTCATTTATTACCAACATGAAAAATAAGGGAAAGTTACTAAATTTCATCTGTCACATGTGTCAAGTTTGTTTATTTGGAACTGTATAAGAAGGAGGATTTTTTCGATAAAAATTATTTTGTGCGAATTTGTGCCGAAAATAAGTGATTTGGGGTGTATTGTTTATGCTGGTAAAAAGAAGGAGTGAGTGATTTTTGTGCGAAAAAACGGTGCTTGAAAATGAGGTTAAAAAAAATCAAAAGTGCTCTAACTAGGAAACGGTATGAGACCGCCGCATTTTTCGCTAATCAGTGAGCTAATATGATTAAAAACTGTTCTATACACGCAGAAATGTTCCCGGAATTCTTCAGAAATACCTATCTACCACATGTTTCACATATCTTTCTATCCGTACTCGTCGTCCTTTTAAAATAATACATGTTATTTTAGAGGTACATACTTTTTAATTGTTACCTCCAGAAAAACGATGAGTTATCTCGTCATCCGAACTATCGCCAGAATCCATCAGGAGCTCATTGAAAAAATATAAAGTTAACGTACACATGCTCTCTGAATATAGGTAAAAAACTTTTCTTGCCTGTTTTTGGCTCCTGAACACGAATCCGGAAGGAAAATGCGGCGGTCTCATACCGTTTTCTAGTTAGAGCACTTTTAATTTTTTTTTAACCTCATTTTCAAGCACCGTTTTATCGCACAAAAATCACTAACTCCTCCTTTTTACCAGCATGAACAATACACCCTAAATCACTTATTTTCGGCACAAATTCGTACAAAATATTATAATTTTTATCGAAAAAATCCTCATTCTTATACAGTTCCAAATAAACAAACTTGACACATGTGACAGATGAAATTTAGTAACTTTCCCTTATTTTTCATGTTGGTAATAAATGAATCACTGCCAACTTTTCGAATTCAAATATGAGTAATAGTTTCTCCTTCATTTATGTTTGCAATAGTTTTTGGGCACCATGATTCATTAATATTCATTTATTACCAACATGAAAAAAAAGGGAAAGTTACTAAATTTCATTTGTCACATGTGTTAAGTTTGTTTATTTGGAACTGTATAAGAAGGAGGATTTTGAGCGAATTTGTGCCGAAAAAAAGTTATTTAGGGTGTAATGTTTATGCTGGTAAAAAGAAGGAGGCATTTTGAGTTATTTTTGTGTAAGTAAACTGTGCTTGAAAATGAGGTTGAAAAAAAAGTGCTCTGATTTGGAAACGGTATAAGACCGCCAGCCGCATTTTCGGATTCGTGTTCAGGAGGCAAAAACACGTAAGAAAAGTTTTTTACCTATATTCAGAGAGCATGTGTACGTTAACTTTATATTTACCGTATGTTTTTCAATGAGCTTCTGATGGATTCTGGCGATAGTTCGGATGACGAGATAACTCGTCGTTTTTCTGGAGGTAACAATTAAAAAGTATGTACCTCTATAATAACATATATTATTTTAAAAGGTCGACGAGTACGGAAAGAAAAATATGTGGAACATGTGGTAGATCGGTATTTCTGAAGAAGAATTCCGGGAAAATTTCTGCGTGTATAGAACAACTTTTAATCATATTCTCTCACTGATTAGCGAAAAAATTGCATCCTAGCCCAGTGACACTGGACATCATACACTGAGCTCGAAATCTCAACTGTTGATTGCAATATGGTATTTTGCCACTCCAGATTCCTATAGGTAGGTAGAATAATCATTGTGTGTTCGTGAATGAATAATGAAACAATCATTCTTCCAGATCAATATACAATTTTCTTCTTTGGCTTCGTGAATCCCTCCTTCCTCAAGTTTGCCTTCTTCTTGTATGCTATTTACCCATTCTGCTACTGATTTTATTTTTTCCTGATGACTATCTTGATTCATCTCCTGGGGAAAAAATAACTCATGCGCTTCCAACTCTGCGTTTTGTAGTTCTTGCTCTAGATTTAATAATTTCAAATTGTTTTCCAGTTCTTTCTGTTCAAACTGAAGCTGTCTTTGTCTCATTTCCATCTCTTGTTTCTTTCTCTCGTTTTCTAGAGCTAAACGTTTCTTCTCTATACTTAGTATGGAGCGTTGAGAACTTGTTTTTCTCGCTGTGTGCTTTGAGTGCATTGAAGGAACAGGATTGGTCACCGTCGTGGTGGAATTTCTGTTTCCACCAAAACTGTCTTGCCAAATGAAATCTATGGAAAGACTTTCATCCTTCTCCATATCGTGCACTGTAGTCTACTCGACAAGTTGAAAATGGTCTAAAATAGAGATACTGCTCTTGAAATTATGTGTGATAGCTCATTGGATCCAGAATAACGCCTAGAAAAATGTGCCGAAAGCGTGTATTAGCACATAAAAAATTGCAAAAGTTATAAACAATTGAAGATGAAAAAAAAATGGCATTTCGTTTTTTGCCAATATTTCATAAACTATTAATATTTGAGAAATTTCAAGAAAATTTCCAATATTAAACTCTCAGCTCTCGGAACTCTATCTCCATTATTTATAATTTTAATTTAACGCTGAAAATGGGTCTCCGAGCGACATTTTTAGGTTGCGCGCGCGGCGTCAAAAGCGAGTACGACACATTAATTACTTTATTTAAGATATTAAATGCGTTTTTTTAAATTTGAAAAAATCATGGTGTATTCGGAACACTATGAATAATTTATTCCCGTTGGAAATTTTACTCAATGGTAATTTTTCAACAAGTTAAACGATTGTTAACTAACAAATTTTTTTCGAACTTCTGTCTTAATTGTAAATGAAAAAAAAAAGTTTGAATAATTGTCGTAAAAATTTTTCGCTTCGTAGAGCCTTTCTTATATACATACTCAACAAGATCAGACCATGAAAGTTAAAAAAATATTCATTCTTTGTTTATAATAATTTTTGTACTTGAACAAAAACTAAAAATTCCAAGCAATGTTGTTAAAAAAAATTTTTTTTCTCAATCATCATATCATCGTTTTATTATTAATACAAGATATAAGTTGATTTGCAAAAAAAAAAATTCCCGACATTTGTTGATAAATTTTTTAAAAACAAATTGATTATTTCAATATTTTTGAAAAATTTTTTAAAAAAAATAATTATTTAAATAAAAAAAAACTAAATAATTATTTAAAAATAGAAATATAAAAAAAATTATAAACAATTAAAAATTGTTATTTGGGATTTTTTTTTTAAAAATCATAATATTTGTAATATAATGAAGTTGTGGGAAAAAAATTTAAAAAAATATTGAAATAATTAATTTGTTTATAAAAAAGTGATCAACAAATGGCGGGATTTTTTTTTTGCAAATCAATTTATCTCTTGTAGATAAAAAACGATAATATGATGATTAAGAAAACATTTTTTTTTTCAACAACATTGCTTGGATTTTTTAAAAAAGTTTTTTTAACTTTTATGGGTGAATTTTAAGTATGTATATCCTTCTACGAAGCGAAACAATTTTACGTCAATTATTTAAACATTTTTTTTCATTTACAATTAAGACAGAAGTTCGAGAAAATGTTGTTAGTTAACAATTGTTGAAAAATAAAATTTCAGTAAAATTCCCAACGGGAATGAATTATTCATAGTGTTCCGAATACACCTTAATTTTTTCAAATAAAAAAAAAATTAATACCTTAAATAAATTAATTAATGTATCGTACTCGCTTTTGAGGCCGCGCGCGCAACCTAAAAATGTCGCTCGGAGACCCATTTTCAGCGTTAAATTAAAATTATAAATAATGGAGATAGAGTCCCGGGAGCTGTAAGTTTTTTATTGGAAATTTTCTCCTCTTTCAGAATCTTAAATATTAATAGTTTATGAAATATTGGCAAAAAACGAAATGCCATTTTTTTTTCATCTTCAATTGTTTATAACTCTTGCAATTTTTTATGTGCTAATACAGGCTTTTGGCACATTTTTCTAGGCGTTATTCGGGATCCAATGAGCTATCACACATAATTTCAAGAGCAGTATCTCTATTTTAGACCATTTTCAACTTGTCGAGTAGACTATTGGTCGGAGTCACTAAAATGTTCGAGCTATTTCTCAAATTAATAACTTTTTATTTAAAAAAGGAAGTTGATGACACCGACTTTTGGCACACCCTGTTTATCTGTATTTTTGTTGCCTTAACGTAAATCGTGGGTTTTTGTTCCTTCACTTAAAAACAGTATATTGACTACTCCCTGGACATTCTATTTCGGACAATGAAGTTACCATTACATCCAATCAAATAGTTCTTTTTCATTTTTCCTATTTTCTAGGCATCGGAGTCGCCACTGGATTCACTGGCATTAGGAACAACAAAAGTCATAATTCAAATGGTATCTCTTTCTGATAAGGTATCTATAAATATGATTCACTTATTTTCCATCTTCGAATGTGTCTATATAAAGTGGCAGCTTGACCTATGACCGACAGAATTTCATTTTTTTTAAGATAATTTTATTTGAGAGGAGTTTCTAAATTTATGGGATTTATCTGTCATTTCTTGCACTTTGTTCGACCAAAGATCACCAACAAAATACACTGGAATTAGCAGGTGAGTGGCTCGGCTCTAACAAGCTTTTGCTTGTTTCTGGGAAAAAACAGATTCTCATTATAACTTCAAACGCCACGCTTAACTTTCATTTTATTTATCATGAACCTTTGATTTCATATTTGAATTTTAATAATAAATGATTCAATTGATTTGTAAAGCTCGATGTAAGTAAATGTTAGACTTTATTTATTTTTAGTTTAATCGTCATATCTGTCACCACGTCAAAGAAGTTTTACAGGTTACAGGCACTTGAGTTATATTGCCATTCATATGTAGGTATACCGGGTGATAATGGGACTAGGGCCTTGCCTATAACTTCTTCACTTATCAACCGATTTTAATGAAATTTTGTACATAAATATGAGAACAATTTCGGATTGACAGACATATGAAAACAAAATTACCGACTTCCAGAATAGCCACCAACTTCGATATTTCAAATGGAACAACCTGTATGTTTTATGTTTTTCGGATTCTACGGCTCAAATTACATATTACAATTAAATAAAATTTTTTTAGCCCAGGAGGCCTTGATCAGGTTAAAATCCATTCTAATTTAGATCAGTAACTCATAGAAATAGTCATTTCATCGATAAGATCAATAACAAATCCTACAGCAGAAATTCAAAGTTTCTGAACGCATTTTTATCGAAAAAATCGTTTTTTTTTTCAAATGGTACCTACCGAGGGCCATCTTGCCATTCGATAGGGAATTTAATTACCAATTCAACGATATACATTATGTACCACTTTCTTTTTGTTCAAAACGTAGAGTGCCATCTAACAAAATGAAATCAATCTGAAAAAATTGGTAGGTAACATGACATCTATTCATCCTTTCCAACTTCCTTCAGAATGGTTACAATGAATTACCAAAAATAATCGACTTTACAATATGTCATGATCATAAACCCATTACAGAAAAGATAACTTCAATTACTCACAATACCATTATCCTTCCTGTTTTCAATAGAAGAGTTTCAGAACCACCGAAAAGTTATTTTATTTATTAATGACCAATGATATGTTCGAAGTGTTGCCCGTTTTCCCTAACACATAGACTAGTTCTATTTATTGTACACCTCATCACATTTATGAGTTCGTGAGCAGGAATTTCCTGAAATGCGCGCTCAACTCTATCTCTCAAGTTCTCCAAAGGAGTTGGTCTCCTCGAGTATACTTTGGATTTTATGTGACCCCATAAATAAACATCAATAGGGGTTCTATCGGGCGATCTGGCTGGCCATCTGATTTGACCATTTGTTCCAATTCATCTCGGGTTTTTAGAAAAAAAAAATCTCAACTAATTATTTAAACAATAGAAATATTAAAAAAAACGGTTATAAACAATTAAAAATTGTTATTAAGGAATTTTTTTTTTCAAAAATCATATTTGTAATATAATGAAATTGTGGAAAAAAAAATTTCGAAAATATTGAAATAATCAATTTGTTTATAAAAAATTGATCAACAAATGGCTGAATTTTTTTTTTTTTGCAAATCAATTTATATCTTGTATTGATAAAAAAACGATAATATGATTAGGACAAAAAAAAATTTTTTAACATTACTTGGATTTTTTTGTTTTTGTTCAAGTAAAAAATTATTATAAACAAACTATGAATATTTTTTAAAATTTTATGGCGTGATCTTGTTAAGTATGTATATTAGAAAGGCTCTACGAAACGAAAAAATTTTACGTCAATTATTTAAACCAAATTACATATTACAATTACATGATTTTTTTTTGCCCAGGAGGCCTTGATCAGGTTAAATCTGTTCTAATTTACATCAGTAACTCATAGAAATAGTCATTTCATCGATAAGATCAATAACAAATCCTACAGCAGAAATTGAAAGTTTCTGAACGCATTTTTAACGAAAAAATTGTTTTTTTTCCAAATGTTACCTACCGAGGGCCATCTTGCCATTCGATAGAGAATTTAATTACCAATTCAACGATATACATTATGTACCACTTTCTTTTTGTTCGAAACGAAGAGAGCCATCAAACAAAATGAAACCAATCTGAAAAAATTGGTAGGTAACATGACATCTATTCATTCTTTCAAACTTCACTTCAGAATGGTAACAATGAATTACCAAAAATAATCGACTTTACAATATGTCATGATCATAAACCCATTACAGAAAAGATAACTTCAATTACTCACAATACCATTATCCTTCCTGTTTTCAATAGAAGAGTTTCAGAACCATCGAAAAGTCATTTTATCTATTAATGACCAATGATATGTTCGAAGTGTTGTCCGTTTTCCCTAACACAAGACTAGTTCTATTTATTGTACACCTCATCACATTTATCAGTTCGTGAGCAGGAATTTCCTGAAAAGCGCGCTCAACTCTATCTCTCAAGTTCTCCAAAGGAGTTGGTCTCCTCGAGTATACTTTGGATTTTATGTGACCCCATAAATAAACATCAATAGGGGTTCGGGCGATCTGGCTGGCCATCTGATTTGACCATTTGTTCCAATTCATCTCTGCCCATAGGTATCACTAAGATATTGCCGAACAATATGTGGTCCTGCACCATCCTGCTGAAAAAACATATTTTCCCTGATGTTCTCAGGTGAATCGTTGATATTATTTTGAATATCGTTCTCTAAGAATTGTAGATATCGTTGGCCCGTCAAAAGCCCGTCGAAAAGAATTGGTCCAATGATTATTGTCCCTATGATTCCTACCCAGGCGTTGAATCCAAATATTTCTTGAAAATTACCTTATCTCAGCAACCTAGGATTTTTTTGAGTCCAATACCTTGTATTATTCCTATTGAACATACCATCACTCGTAAACCCAGACTCATCTGTAAACAGGATCTTCGAGACAAAACCATTATTCAAATCATGATGACGCAAAAGCCAATTCCGTTCTTGGTCATTTTCATATAGACGCTGATGCAAACTGTATTTATAGGAGTGATATTTATGTTTTTTCAATACTTTTCTGGCACTTTCCCTGCTCCCTTAATTTCCAATTGGGGAAAAATTAAAACATTAGTTTCCTCTTCTTCACTGACGATGAAGTGGATGTGGTTTTGATCAGCTGGTTCTTTCCTCAGCATCATTTCCAATTTCCTAAAATAGGTCCTCGATGGGTGCCGTCTTAACGGATAACAAACAGCGTATAGCATACTACCATATTTTGTAAAATAACAGAAATATAAACAAAAAATCCTAATCATGGTTTTAGGTTCAGGCGCCGCTGGAAAGTACTCCAAATCACCTTTTCCCATTCAACCGACCTTATGTTTCAAAAGTTAGCAATACAAAACATTGAAAAAGTGGTCGCCCCGTATTATGTTAATTGCCTTTTTCTTCTGCATTCTGGGGGTAGAATTCTTCCTTAGTTTACAGGTAACAGATGAGGTATGTTCATACAACTGCGATCGGACTACTAGATGATAAGGTTGAGTTCGAGATTCTCGATATCACTTTATTGGTTATGGAAAATACGGAAAGGAAGTTTCTTCGATTTAACTTTTTCTTGATCGCCTTTCAGCAGATGGAGAAGGTCGTTCAAGAAAATGGTTTCTCGAAGGTCGTTTTTAAGGGCAGTGGCTTGCTTGACAGCGTTCTTCTGACATTCTCCGTATATCAATATCATATCGATTTGTTCGATTATTATTTTCCATTTGAAAAAAACTTTTTACAAACGAAACGAGATGACAAGTAAAATTGGAATTTCACTTTTGACATGACATTAATCACCTACTGTTTTCCATGATTCCACGGCTACCTTTCATTTCATCAAACCTAAACGTATAACTCAATCAAGAATTTGTAGGCATCGTATAAAATATTGTACAAATTCAATAATTGATCGTTTTTAGTTTTGAACAAAAAGAAAGTGGTACATAATATATATCGTTGAATTGGTAATTAAATTCTCAATCGAATGGCAAGATGGATAGGTACCATTTAAAAAAAACTATTATTTCGTTAAAAATGCGTTCAGAAAATTTCAATTCCTACTGTAGTATTTGTTATTGATCATATCGATGAAATTACTGTTAGTGTGAATTAGTATCGATTTTAACCTGATCAAGGCCTCCTGGGCTATAAAAAAATTGAGTTTTTTTTTCAATTGTGAAATAAAAATTTGGTAACACTGTCGTATGTAATTTGAGCCTTGGAATCCGAAAAACATCAATCATACAGGGTGTTGAAAAATTGAAGTTGGTGGCTATTCTGGCGAAACCGAAAGTCGGCCATTTTGTTTTCATATGTCTGTCAATCCGAAATTGTGTCTCATATATGTACAGAATTTCATTCAAATCGGTTGATAAGTGAAGGGGATATAGGCCTCTGGCCCGAGGGATGAATGTTGCCCGATGAGCGTTAGGATCTAGTAACACTCGTGGTGCATACAAGATTTTATTTTTGTCGATAAATTTATTTTTAACCGACGAAACCAAAAAGGAGGAGGTTTTTCTAGTCGACGCGTATATTTAATTTTTTTTATTTTTTTTTATGTATGATCACGCATAACTTTTTACTGAGACGTCCGATTCCGATAATTCTTTTCAGTGGATAGGGTGTACTTTGCTGTTGGTCCCATTCGAATTTAAAAGATGAAATTCACCCCTAAGGGTAGCAAAATGAAGGATATTGATCACTCACCCTCTGAATTCTGGTCCGTTAACCGATTCTATCAGCTATAACTTTGTACTGGGATCTTCGATTTGGATGATTCTTCTTTTATCAGATAGGGTATACCTCATAGTTGATCATATTTGGATCTCGAATTGAATTATCCACCCTTACGGGTAGAAAAATAGGGAATAATTGATTTTTCACTTGTGAACATTGGCACACATAATATGTAGTTGACAATGACAGATCGCTAGTGTGATTATCACAATAAATATATTCTATGAGAGGATGGAATGATATACAAAGTAATGGAATAAACTAACCAGAACAACAAAAATAATTTATATTACAACAAATAGTAAAAGTAGATAATCATATTATTTAACTGGTAATAGTTGAAGTAAAGTGGGTAAGTAAGTATTTTGGAAGTAATCAAAAAACAAGCAGTTAGTAATAAGTAAATTTCAGCCACAAAAAATTGAAAAATAAAAAGTTTTTAACAAAAAATTAAACCGACGAAATACGGAACTGAATAGCAAAAAATGAAATAAACCTTCTTAGTCTTAATAACTAAGCTCCTAAACTAATGTAAGTAACTAATTTTGAGTCGGTGCCAAACAAACAATCAACGAAGATCATTAAATTACTTCAAAAAAATTATCAGAATGTCACCGCCCAACTCGATGCCATCATTTTACGCCTTACCTAATTCATTTGCTTGTTTGTTTGGCGCCGACTCAAAAGTATTTACTTACATCAGTTTAGGAGCTTAGTTATTGAAACTAAGAAGGTTTATTTCATTTTATACTTTTCAGTTCCGTATTTCGTCGGTTTAATTTTTCGTTAAAAAGTTTTTATTAATTAAAAACCCGATTTTTAAATGGTTTCATTGGTCCTAGCATTTTCTTTCTACTTTTCTTCTTACAGTAGGCATGGCATTTGTTGATATTTTGACGTTTGTTGAATATTGTTGTCAGTGTTTCATTATATTTAGTGAATGTCATTGCTGCTTTGTGTTATATACGTCTTATTTAAATAATGGAAATAAATACCGATTTACCAAAAAATATCAAAGAAAATGCAGCCAAAGCAATCAAAAATTTATTGCCGGAGAAATCCAGACCCTTGTACGACGAGAAATACGAACCTTTTATTCAATGGAAATTGAAAAATAAAATGATTGCCATAGATGTTATTGGCGTACTTTCAGGAATTGGTATGTTATTTGATTTTTCTTTTATTTGGTTTATGTTTTTGATTGTTTTTTTTATTTTAGTCCGAAAAAATTTCTCCAAATCCATTGTGGACGAAATATTCTATTTTAAAATCCACACTGATAATCATCGAAAATACCGATATTTCACATTTTTCACGGTTAATAGCATTTTTTTTAAATGAAATCTAAAGTATATATTCCGAAAAAATCCAAGGTTTTGACACCAGATCAAGTTCTTACACTTATTAGTGAAGCTTCGGATGAAATTCATCTATTATATAAAGTAGTTCTAATAATGGGTGTTTTTGGAGGACTAAGGAGAGATGAACTTGTGAAAATGACTATAAACGACATAGCAAATAAGGGTAGCTGTTTACTTGTTAAAATACTGGAAACTAAAACCGGATTTAGTATTGTGGAGGAGGAGAAAATAAGCTTTGAGGCTGGTCAGAAAATATCTATCCTTAAGACCCAGTGGAGTAAAGGATCTCAGATACCGAAACGGTCGATTCACCGTACATCCTGTTGGCAAAAATAACATAGGAAGTGTGCCTTCAATGATTGCCAAATACTTAAAAATTGCATAATGCAAATGAATATTCTGGATATTGTTTGCGAAGAACTTCGGCAACTCTTTTAATTGAGGCTGGTGCATCATATGAAACTTTAAAAATGCACGGAAAATGGAAGAGTGCATCTGTGGACGAAGGTTACATACAAAAGAGCATTTTCCCTAAAAACAAAGTGTCAACAATGATGATGATATAGTATATTGAAGTATAAGGCTTTAAAACACGCGCGATTTTTCGAACACGACGACGCAGAGCCGGAGTGCTCGAAATAGAGCAAGTGTTTTTAAGACCAGTTATCCATCGAATACTTTACGCTATTTTTTTTATTGGTGCACTTTGAAATCATATATACTGGTATTATTACTACAAAAAATAGAAATAAGAACTAATAATTCAAAATGGTTGAATTCGTGATGTGACATCAGTATACCTTTCGTTGTCATAGAAATGAGAAAAACAGATATTCATTTGCAATTTGTCATCAAAGATCAATATTTGTTGTCACCAGAGCTCAAAAATGAATTATTCTAATATCGATTTTTTGAATAGTGAGGCAGAATCGCGGTTAATACCGCGAAAATCCAGTGATATATATAAAAAAGAATATGAAAAGTTCATCAAATGGATGGAGGAGCACATATAAATGAACGAATTGTGAGTAATATTTTATTTGACGTTACAAGGTACTCCTGTCAGATCAATAATGTAACGTAAATAAACTTAACTTGGTTTAACTAATTTATTTAACACTTAATCTACAACTTAATTTATATTACTACGCCACTGTGTAGCTCGATGGTATGGGCTCCTTCAGATTGTCCTACTCCACTTGAGGTTTGCCTATTTATCTCCGATACAGCATTCTCGATGTTTCGAATTCGGACGGTTGGCGACGGCATGTTCCAATTGTTTCCAATATTGACCGTTGTATTACGCGGAAGAGCGACTGGATTGTTCTCGAATATCTCCGGGGATGATCTCATCGCTGTCGATGGCGACGCGGGAGGCGGGAGGCGACAGGTCCGGCCTAGGTTCGTTACAATAATAAAAAATTTGTCATTTAGACTTCACGTTTCTCGATTTGTTGATGTTGCCATGGTAACTTTAAAAACGCGCGTTTTCTAGAGTTCGATTTAAACACGCTGAGGCGTGCTTCAAATGGGTAAAAAGGGGCACCAATAAAAAAAAATAACATATTCTGATTTCTGATTCTGATTTGAATAACTTGTATAGACTGGGAAATCGAGAAAAAAATCCCATTAAAGTAGAATTTATCTCATACTTTAAAAAACTTGAGATTGTGAAACAATGTAAAAAACTAAAAGGAACTAATATAGGAATTTCAAGCGACCTAACGTACAAGCAAAGGTGTGAAAACAAAACCTTGAGATATCACTTGAATAGAGCTAGACAAAATCCCGAAGATAACACCTATATAAGAGGAAACAAGCTATTCATCAACAACAGAGCTTACACTCTTGAAGAACTTGAAAAAAACGAAAACAGGGAACCTACAGAAAGAACAACAAACAGTGCTCCGTCGACTCCAAATTCCGTAATTTCACATATTGTGGATCAATCGGAACAAAGCATTACTCCAACAGAAGAAAGAGACAAGAAGTCAACTAAGATATCTGGCACTCTACATCAGAGAGACAGGATAAAGAGTTTAAGATCTGGATCAACAAGCAACCGCTCTTAGAAATCAGCAACCGAAGACAGACTATACCAAATCGTAAGGAAGAACAAGAATACTCATTATTGATAAATACGATTTATTCATTATTTGATCTTTTTACTTCACCATTGTACTACTTTAAAAAAAAATCACCTGGAAATGAATCAATATTTAAGAGACATCAATTATAAACCGATAAATACAAAAGAGATCTACTCAGGCGAATTAGACTCTATTGGTATACCTGAAACGCAATATTTCAATATGATACATATGAATGTTAGAAGCATAGCTAAAAACTTTGATGAGTTCAAACTTTTCCCCGAACAATTCAAAACAAAATTTGAGTGTATCATACTATCAGAAACATGGCATATTGGAAACATTTCTTTATTCAATTTAGATGGATTTAATAAATTTTATAATGAAGGTAGGATAAACCAAAATGATGGATTGGTGGTTTATATAAAAAACTATATTAATCATAAATTCAAAATTGTGAACATAGAAGAATGCAGAATAATTCAAACTGAAATATACCTAAATAAAAAATCATTTTTGATAACATCCACATATAGGCCACCTTCCACTTCTAAGATACATTTCTTAAATGGTCTAAGAAATTATTTTCAACAATATGGAAATGAGTATTTCGACTACAATTTATTTGTTGGCGATATCAATATTAATATAAAAGTCAACAACGATATTACTAATGAATATCTTGATATTATGAGTGAATTCAATTTCATGTCCATGATAAATTCATACACTAGAATATGTAACAACTCGAAATCATGTATAGATCACATATTCCTGAAAACCAAGCAAAATAATAACGAAGAATGTCTTCCCATAGTACTCAAAACTTGCATAACTGATCATTTTCCAGTGATATTGAAAATACCATCCAAAAACATTAATACCATCCAAAAACATTAACCAAGAAAAAGCCAGTTCTTTTGACATATATAAAAAGTACACAGACAACAAAAAATTGAAAGAAAAAATAATAAATGTAGACTGGGCACCAATATATGAGGCACAAGAAAGGAAGGAAATTTTTAAATTTAACTAATATAATAGAAAAATGTACTGTAACAAAAGAAATTAGCCACAAAGAAAAAAAAAGGCAAATATGGATTTCTAGTGGATTAATCAAGAGCATAAGGGAAAAAGAAAGACTCTACAGACTCTCACAGAAAAATCCAGGAAATGAATCCATAAAGAGCAAATTCATAAATTACAGGAACAAACTGAGGATTCTACTCAGAAATACAAAAAAAAATATTTCAGCGATAAAATTGGGCATTGCGAAGGTGATTCAAAACAGCTATGGAATGTTATAAATGAAATAAATAATAAAGAAAAAAAACAAACAATAATAAATGAAATAAAACTAGACGATAATACCGTAGTGACAGATCCTCTCACTATGTGTAACGAGTTCAACAAATATTACAGGGATGTGGGAAAGAATCTAGCTAGCAAAATCACCATACCATCAACTCGTCCATCAAGACATATTGAAGAAAATACTATATTCATGGCACCAACAAATAAATATGAAGTGGAAAAAATAATAAAAACTTAAAAAAACAACAAATCTCCTGGAATAGACGAAATGAGGGCGGAAAACTTGAAAGAGATAGCTTGTTATATATCAGAACCACTCTCTCAACTCATCAATCAGAGCATATCGACTGGAAAATGGCCTTCAATACTGAAAAAAGCTATTATAAAACCCCTTTCCAAACAAGGAGACAAAAATCAAATGGTGAATCACAGGCCGATCTCAGTTATAACGAATGTTACAAATATATTTGAAAAAATAATCAAACTCAAACTAGATAAATATCTAAGCGATAAAAAAAATATTTCGTCGAGGCAATATGGATTTCAACCAAATAAAGGTACTGAAGATGCAATTTCGTTTCTAGTTTCTAATATATATAAAGCTCTAGAAGATAGTAAACCGACAATGTGTGTTTTCTTAGATCTAGCAAAAGCATTCGACACGGTAAGCCATCCGAAGTTATTGGAAGCCTTAGAGGATATCGGTCTGAGAGGAAACGTGCTAGATCTAATGAGAAGCTATTTATCTAATAGACAACAATATGTAAGAATCAAAAATTGTCTGAGCGATGCAGTAGAGGTAGAATATGGAGTACCTCAAGGGACCGTACTGGGACCTATGTTATTCAGTATATATATGAATAGCCTATACAAAACAAATAGTAGTGGCAAGATAATAAGTTTTGCTGATGATACAGCCATTCTTTATCAAGCTAATAGTTGGAAAGAACTGAAATATGTAGCGGAAACTGACCTGAAAAAACAAAAATTACAAAATTGAAGCAACAGATAATATCAAATATTTGGGCATAACCATAGACAAACACTTGAAATGGTATAAACATATAGAAAATACTAGCAAAAATCTCAGATATTTAATATACAAATTCAAACTTTTGAGAGACATTTTAGACAAAAATAAACTCAGATGGTCTATCATGCACTGGTTGGCTCTCGACTGAATTATGGCATAATAGGGTGGGTGGGGCAATGAATACACATCTAAAAAAAATCAATATAATCCAAAAAAATTTGAAAATAATAATGAGAAAACCTTATACATATTCATCTGATGATCTCTACATGGAAGCACAGGTATTCGATACAAAACAATTATTTTACCGCTCCATCGTGATACAGCAATTCAAAAATAAAGCAGAACTTAAGACATTGACACACACAATAATACGAGGAAACAAAATACACGTTACCAAACTCCATTTGCATCTAAAACAATTGGCCAACGTAGCTTTACATATCTTGCACCAAGAATGTATCAAATTCTACCAGAATATCTGTCAGAAATGCATAATATTTATTAATTCAAGAAAAAATTAAACAAATTTATTGCCGAATACCCAAAAAATGAACTCATCAAAATGATAGATATGCTGAAATGAATATTAACAAAGTGTCTGTCCAATCAACACTCAGAACTAGTCTGTTTCATTTAATTTATTTATTTATTCATTCAAAAAAAAAAAAACAATATACATATATATACTTTTATACTACCTTATAATATAAGAAATTGCCTTTTACATATTTCAACAAATATATCAATATATACCTCTAACATTATTTACATTAATTTATTTTATTTTATAATTTTATTAACTTTATTATACTATTATTTTAACACATTGTATTTATACCTAATTTCATCTATATTTCATATATTAAATTCTTATCTTTAAACAAAAATTGAACCGAATAAATCATAGATCTCACGCACAGGCTATATGCCTTAGTGAGAATCTCGGTTTATTGAATGTTTACAATTAATATGTACTGTTTATAATTTGATTATTACTCAATTCACTACTATGTCGTGAAAAGCCTGCACTACAACTTAACAAGTGGCAGGGTTATGAATTTTTTCAAAAAGCTGATTTTTTACGGTTTTTTCGGTTTTTCTCCGTTACTAATAATCCGATCGAGTAGCGATAGGGCTATTTTTTTGCATTTAAATCCATTGAGGGTATCGAGATTGCTTCATTGGTTTTCAAGTTACAAGTCAAAAACGATAAACAATCGAAAACATTGCTTTTAAATGTTCATAACAAATTAAGCAATGGCAGTTGGGAGTAGGAAACATAACAGGATATATGATGGCACAGTCCGTTCAATCAATAGAGCAGAAATTATCTAGTGATTGCCCTAATATGCCTGAGGAAGTTTCTCCCAACGACTACAACCTCCAAACATTCGAAGAATATTGATATCTCCTTTGAAAACTGTCATTTCACCAAATTTGACAGTCATCATATCTCTGACTTTTTTTTCAATTCAAAAATGGCCATCACTCGTTTTTCCGGAAAACATATTATTATAGGGGTACAAAATTGTTGAAATTTCCAAAACTTATGCTTACCTGTTCCAAAGCTGCATTTCTTTTCAAAGCCAGTAGAAAACACTGATTATATCCTTCTGAGTATTATTTATAGCCAGCATATGATCTTTTTTTTTCAGTGTGTTCGATATCGTAATAATCTTATCATGAGGCATGTTTCTATTCATTTACCACGAAGAGCATTTCTTCTAAACATTGTCCGATGTGCTTGAAACATTTTCTCACAGAGAATACAAAAAACTAATCAGTTGCTTCATCAATGCACAAATAGATCTTGGCCTCTGTATGTATAATTTTTATGTCTACTAATTTGAAAAAAATTGTTACCTAGGTACTCACGTGGCTATAATAGATGTATAATTATTGCGAACTCACTGACTAGGCATTAACACTGCCATTTTTCTGTTTCTAACAAGACTTATTTGAATTGTAAATTCTAGTTTCATAATTAATATTTACTTATTATTCCATTTTGAGGAAAACATGAATGATGTTATAGAAAAGGTTGACCAGGACGGAGGAACAAGTTCTATGGGAAACGAAATTGTCACTTAATTCTAAATTTGAGGAAAACTGATTTGATTTTAATTCGTAAAAAGGTTGTTAATGGAAGCCGCTGTGATTACTTTCGGAACGCAATAATTCATCTAATACTACATAGATGGCGGTAAACTCGAATATTGTACAGAAAAATACTATAATGGGTTCGAGAAGTAGGACAGAGCACTATCTCTTTTGGAGTAGGATAACAATTGAAGACAGTATATACCATAGAGAAACTAAAAATAAAGATAGTTGTCAAACCTGAAGTAAAAGTTGGCACCACGTTTAGACAGTGGCGACATATCTCGCAACTGGCCGAACTAAATACAGTTGGTAAAACCGATTGAGATAAGGCGGGTTTTTCAAATGTGTTACTTTTATATGATAGATATGGTATATATTTTATAAGTGATCGAATTGCCATTCTTGTATTCCATATGAATTATGATTATGAATGGTTGTATCATATGAAATACAGGAATGGCAAATCGATCACTAATAAAATATATACAGTAATCGATTTGTAGAATCTGTTACTTCGTTCGTGGTTGAAATATAGTTTCAAAGTAAATCTTTATTTCATGATATCAAGAACAAAATAAAAGATCTTATAAAACAAGAATAATAAGTTGAACACTATAAAAACACATTTTATTGTATCTAGGACAAGGTACAACTACAGACAAAAAATAATAAAACTCCGAAAAACAAAATTAAAAATATTCTTTAGTCTTATCATCAAATCAACCAAAATAAAAACAAATTACATTTACAACAAACCTTCAATAAGTTTGTTCATTTATTAGCACAAAGGAGAACGAGTAGGCATACTTAACAAATACTCCAGTTTGATGATAATCTTCGTACTTCCTCAAATGGTGATAGGAAATAGAAACTGATGGACGAAAATAAGTATCAGTTTGTGAAAAAATTTCTGCAACTGATGGATGGAAATAATGGTGGATTTATGCAACATCAATTAACAATTATCAAGTAACAATTATCAATTAACAATTAGCAATTAACAAGTAACGAAAATAAACCAAGGAAAATGGCTCATCAATTTCCATTTTTACATATATTTACAACAACAAATAAAATTTCGAAAGACGCCACAACCCACAACAAAAACAAACCAGAATATTTTATTCAGTGAAAGTTGGGTTAACTTTCGTCATCGCACGGACCAATCCACGGTCATCTGCGTACTAGTTGCGCACTAGAAGAAAATTTGGTTCAATTAAAGTAAGAAGTTAAAAGTTGGCCAACTTTCTACTTGTTAATTGTTAATTGATAATTGATAATTGTTACTTGTCTGCATAAACACGGCCATTGTAGGATGATGGTTGAACTTATAATTGCTAATTGTTAATTGATAATTGTTACTTGATAATTGTTAATTGTTGCTGCATAAATCCACCATAAGTATCAGTTTGTGAAAAGCAGCTTATATTTTACCTTGTGAAAGAATATTTCGAAGAATTTCAGCGTCAACTCGAATAACAAAACATTCCATTTTCGACGTTGGGTTCATAATTCAAGTCCATAGAATAATTTCTATAATTAATTTTTCGATGAAAATTTACAGTAGAATTATTCTGAAATTATTACGTGGTTTGTCATTTTCTGACAAATGTCGAAATTGGAAAGTTATCATGTCAGTCGTCTGTTGATTGCGGGCAGCGCCTCCATGCGCGACTGGCCGTACTAAAAACTCGGTGGTCAAGATCGCCAATGTTTCAAACAGTCTCTTTATTTTTAATTTGTCTATGGTATATACATTTATTGAAATCTTAGATCATGTATGCTACGCTGGATACGGTTCTCGGGTTATTGTTGTAGGCCTGCGTAATAAGCTATGTATATGGAAGCTACGTCAGTGAGTACACTGGAGATGCGTTCACCCCCTCTCAGAGTTAACCCTCTAATACCAAACAATTGTTCGATCGTAGCATGTATGATCTAAGATTGAAATCTATTTTTAGGCGATACTAAGCGTTTCGCGTATCTATCAAGCATCTTGAAGTGTGGATGTATGGTGATCCCAAAAATGGGAATAAAAGTAATGCTTTTTTCATTTTATTTATAGAAGTTATCATATTTTCGGGACCGCTAGGCAACCAGCAGAGATATGACGTGTCTCTATATCGTTACTTTGAAGTGAAAATAATAGATGTCGCAACTATACAAACCCAACCATGCCACGAATACCTGAGGTACGGAGCAAATACTGATTCATTAATTAGAATAAGATTCCATGGTTGTAACAATAAGGGCAGGTTGTAATACAGCTGGTCATTCTTTGGTAAAAGTAAACTACAGGTTTTCTCTCTTTCTAGATCATGGCAATAAAAAGAGAGGGAACCTGCAGTTAGCAAAACCAAAGAGGACCAGAGGTGATACAACCTACCCCATGATATATCGAAGTGGGAAACAATGATGATTCATTGAGTAAAATAAGATTATATAGTTGTGATACAGCTCGTCATCCTCTGGTAAAGGTTAACTACAGGTTTTCTCTCTTTCCAGATCATGACAATACAAAGAGAGGGAACCTGCAGTTAGCAAAACCACAGATGACCAGGGGTGATACAACCCGCCCCATAATATATCTGAGTGGGAAACAATGCTTCTATCATTGTCTATCTTTAGACAATGCTTCTATGGTTAAAAAAATCACTGTCTTCCTACTTAAGAATACAGATAATAGGTGTCGCCTTCTTTGCGATAATTCCGAATTCGGAAGATGAAAACGTAAACAAGGAAGAAATGAGGAATGATAAAAATGTTATATATAAGTTGACGGTCGCTTCAATGATTTCTCTAAAACTTTCGATTGTGAAAATTGGATGATATGGGGCAAGAGAAATCGCTTTGAAACCGATGAAGTTGTTTGTACTTGGGAGGCATCACTCAAACTGTAATGATTCATAATAACATTTAAAATGATTGACTCAAACACTAGAATTTGACATTTCGGGACAGGCGTACCTTAATGTCTGAGAGTGCTTTCAGACTATGCGGAACGCACTCCGGAAATGTCAAATTCAAGTGTTTAAGCCAATCATAACAGTTTAATTATTCAATGGTGTGTTGTGATTGGTTAAACAAATAATTGGCATTTCCGCACTCCACCTCCGGCATAGTGTGTGGAAGCACTCTAATGCTTCAAAATTTCAAAACTTCGAACTGATGTAACTGTCAGAATTAAAGCATCAATGTTGGTGTTGTTATTTGGATTTTTAGTTCAAGTTTCCGTTGAAAATGAATTCAACTACTGACTTTACGCAAATGCGAAAATCTTCGGAGAACGAGATCCATCTCCGAGGAACTTGGAGTTCTGTGAAACGAAGGCCGTACTTTCCGAGAAAATGTTTCCCCTTAGCACCGCTCAATTTAAATGAAATCAAAAAGGAAATAGAAGCCGAGCAAAATGCCAGTATTTATTGCACATCCGAAGCCAACGAAAATGCTAGATTTACTGGTGAAAATTCTACAGCGTGCGAGGCCTGGGAGAATACTTTGAAAGATATATCGAACAAATGCGAGATCATAGAAAAACGTAGTGAACCAAACTCGATATTGGAGATAGATAAACAGACAAATCGTGGTGAGGTTCCTTCCCTTGCTTTGAAAAAAAATCCTGAAGCTCGGGGTGATGATAGCTTCGACCTGGACTTTTCTGCGCTATCATTAACAACACCCGTGAAGAAGGACCCAGTATACATGACCCCCAAAGTGAACAGACTTCCCGTATGTCACGAAGCACAAGTATCTACATTCGACAATTTTGTAACGCCAAAAGTTAATACTAATAATTTTTCTTCCAAAACGCAAGTTAGTGTACAAAAACCTAGTACATTTGTCACCCCGATGAATCTTCTGAAGAATAATAATGTGAAAGTTGCCACCCCATCTGAGAGCGACAAATTCAGCACGCAGAAAGCAAATATTGAAAGTATCGTGTGTTCTATACCAAAAAGATTGCCCAAAGACGAAACGTTTGATAAAATTGTTGTAAAAAATGTGGAGTATCTCGTACTAAGCTTGCTAGGGAAAGGAGGAAGCTCTGAGGTATTTCAGTGCTACAATACCGGAAACAAGAACGTTGTTGCAATAAAGTGCGTATCGCTTCAGAACCTGTCCCTGGCAAGTGGCTACATAAACGAAGTCAAGCTACTACAGCAACTACAGAACTGCAATAAAATCATAAAAATGTACGACTTTGAGATCCTGAACGACGAAAGGAAATTGTACATGGTTCTGGAGAAAGGCGGAGATGATTTGTCCAAGATCCTGAAAAAACTCGCGACACAACGCGCGCACATTCCCATATACATGCTTCACTTCTACTGGATGGAGATGCTGCACGCTGTTCGTCAGATACATTCTCGCGGCGTGATTCATTCAGACCTGAAACCTTCCAATTTCATCAAAGCCGACGAGGGACTGAAACTAATAGACTTTGGCATAGCGTCTTCCGTGCAAAATGACGAAACGAGCGTCATCAAAACCAATCCGGAAGGTTCCTGCAACTACATCAGCCCCGAAGCATTGTACAACGATACTTCTACGAGTTTATCTGGCCCCAATTCCGATCAGGCTAGGTATAAGCTGCACTACAAGTCGGACGTTTGGTCGTTGGGGTGCATCTTGTACCAACTGGTGTATAGAAGGACCCCTTTCAGCCACCTGAACAATTTGTGGAGTAAGTTGGCGTATATTTTGAATCCCGAACACAAGATCGAGTATCCGGATGCGGACTGGGTTCCGGTCAGAATAGTAGAAACTATAAAGAAGTGTCTGCAATATAATGTCAAATCCAGGCCTTCTGTGGACGAGTTGATTGAAGAAGAGAAGCTGTTGTATAATATTTAGTGGTAAGATTTGTTGAAACTGGATTTTAAGTGTACAGGGTATTTCTTGATGAGCTTTGTTGATCTACATCTCTATGGGTTTCTAATATTTCAAAATGAAAATTCTGATAGGCGGGCATTTTGCTTTACTGAATTCTAAAAATATTTTTGTCAAATCATAACTGAATTATACCGAAAGTTGATGATAAATTACATTCCCATTCATTTGATAGGTGCCTTCATGAAATTTTATTATTATTTTATGTACACTTACATGCAATAAAAACCCAACAAGTTAATATTTGATAAATAATTCAATTTTCATAAAATTTTTTGGCAACCTACATAAAAGGACTAAATTCAACTTGCATATACAGTATTTTATTAAATGCTGGCATATTAGTCTTTATTTATTTATTTATTATTATCTACGGGTAAACCCAATAACAGTAAACTTTCGGTGACAAGTTCATTTCGCTCTTAAAATTGAACCAGTGCACCGAAAGACAAGAACCAAAATACAAAATGTAGGAAAGGAATGGTTCTCAACAAAAATTGGTATTTTGAAAGAATTCGGCTACGAAATTATTCCACAAAGTGTTTTCTTATTAGGGTTATACAACTTTCTAATTAACCCTGTATAATGACTAATATGAATACGAGCTCTTGGTGCTTGACATTGCACCTTCTGTTGTTTGGCATATATGTTTGTTTCTTGTACGAACAAATCAAATATATTGTCAGTGATCATCATTTTATAGAAATCGTAGGGCTTTTTCTCATAAAAATTGTCGAGTGATGTTCGAATGCCAGAACCAGTTACTGTATATGGAATTCTATTTATGTTCGTGCCAGTTACATCAGGCCAAGAAAAACTTCACACACGTTTTCCATTGCAGACTCATTCAACACTGTCTTATCAATATAATTCATGTTCTGCTGAATAACTAAACAATATTGTTTACTGTTTCTTGAGGTAATTTGGTACTTGCGCATGGTTCTTCTGAAAACACTATTCTTTTCGCAGAAGAACTTTGAATATTTCCTGGAAAAATATACTCTAGTTTTTTATCTGGAGACGGTGAGAACCTATTTTTTTTTCAAGGTGTTTTCTTCTGAACTTGACAGCTCTGAATCGGAGGGCTCATATTCACTTACATCGGGAGAAAAATCTTCCTCACTCGCAGAAAGAACATCTTCCCATAATTCCCTCAATTTGTTTTGTTCCCTTTCGTAATTACTCATCTTGCATATCAGTAGTTGAAACAATGAACCTTACTAAGTGAAAGCACAAGTAAACTGAACTCACTAGCTATCACATTCAAACAAACAAGGCAACAAATTGTTTATAAACATGTCTGGACAGGAATGTACGACTTTCACATTTGCCCCGCTGCTGGCCGTAACCGTGGGCATTTCTGTTCAGACCAAGGGGGATCAAAGTCGTCAGTCATCAAATATAGGCGAAATTATACAAACATTTTATTAATTTTAATGGAACTTGTACAAAAATCCAAACATTGACCAAAATGGATTTAAAATATTTTAGCCACAAGATACCGCAAGCATACATTTTTCAGTGTAGCACTCTACATGTTAAGAAAGCATGGTTATTATTCAAAGTGCAATTATATTTTCTCCTACATTAACTGGTGATAATTTCACTGTGCATATTTTATTATTATAAACCTATTCATTTCTTACAGGGCGGCCCATTATGGCGAAGAAGAACGATCATAAGGAATATGAAGAAATGTGAGTGCAGCTCCAACAACTACAACACCATCAGACCACTTTTGCATGGGAACACCGAAACTCTCGGACTTAATGGGTGGAATATTTCTGTAATATTTCACTCCTAATTCCACAGAGAATTGACCAGCTAAGTCTGTGACAATTTTTAGACTTATTTACTAAGAAATAAATTTTGTATGGCAAAAAACATATTTGAAATGTCAGCAAAGGAGAAAGTGCTTGCAGACAATAGCAATAGATAAATTCCACAAAATGTTAGTAATTCACTTGGAAAGATTTTCACCAATGGAAAATTTCAAGGGAGAATTTAATGTCACCATTGACTTTCCTCTTGTAGCCGTTATCACCAAAATCTCTCGTAAGTGGAGAAGTATACGTAAGAGTAAAAGTTAACAAATCCCACTTTTGAAATATTTTTTTAATACAATTTTATGTACATTATTTTTTATTATATTTTTTGACTTCCACTTCATATGAAACATTGAAAATCTAAAAAAAATTTTTCAGATTTTGTTTTCATTCATGTTTGTATTTTCAGCTGTCTTTTATTGGAACTTTCCACATATTGACAAAAGAGTTCCGAAACTACTAAATCTATCTATCTACTCAAAATACCAATTTTATGAATGGATCACCCTGTACCATTTTGTAGACCTATTTTATGCCAACAAATTTTGGTAATATAGTCCCTAAAACTGACAGTTTTTGAGAAAATGCCAATTTAATTTTTATTTTGACAAGAATTTTTTTTCAGCCTTTGACACTTGGTTATTGATGCACTTTGAAGTTGAAGCTGAAAATTCGTAAAGAGGAATGACAAGAAAACATATTTTTATTGCAAGCCTTTATTACAGACAATATTCCAAATAAAAAACTACAGTAATAATTTTTTTTACCGAGGAACGTATATCAACTGTCCAAAGTAAGCTCTGGCTACTTCCAAACAGTAATCTATTTTACTTTCAAATGCTTCACTTACATACTTTAATATTATTTTGTTTATGGTTGAAATGAATATGTTGCTTTAGTCTACATTCCATAATAGAGACAAAAAATTAGACCTAATTTGAAATTAGAAAGTTGGTAGTTGGTAGTTGAATTGAAAGTGGTTGTTTTACTTAAATATTCCAGATAAATTCAGCAAGTTGAAAAACTGTGGGTGGATCAAGTTTACTGGAAGAAAACTTGGTTTCCACCTTGGCATGTGTAAAGATCAAAAAGGAAAAATCTCTTTTTGTGAAAGCGTTTTGATATTGTCAAATTTTGATATTCATTAGAATTTCGAAATGACACTCTTTTGAGCACTAGTGCTTGAAAGTGACATTTTTAGGCACTAGTGCCTAAAAGTGACATGTTTAGGCACTAGTGCATAAAAGTGTCATTTTTAGGTACTAGTGCCTAAAAGTGTCATTTTTAGGTACTAGTGTCTAAAAGTGCATTTTTAGGACTATGCTAAAAGTGACATTTTTAGGCACTCGTGTCTAAAACTGACATTTTCAGGCACTCGTGCCTAAAAGTGACATTTTTAGGCACTAGTGCCTAAAAGTGACATTTTAAGATACTAGTGCCTAAAAGTGACATTTTTATGCTCTAGTGCCTAAAAGTGTCATTTTCAGGCACTAGTGCCTAAAAGTGACATTTTTAGGCACTAGTGCCTAAAAGTGACATTTTTAGGCACTAGTGCCTAAAAGTGACATTTTTGGGCACTAGTGCATAAAAGTGAAAATGAATAGTTATTTATGCAACAACTGCAAAAAGTAAGTGATTATTGCACTCGACGTGAGTGACAACACGTCAAGTGCAATAACACTTTTTGCAGTTTGCACTCAATATGTTTTCTACTTTCATGCAAAAACAAAAAAATGTTTTATTTAGGTGGCACTAAGTGTAGGAAAATAAAAACCGTAATTTAATAGCAAAATATTTAATAATTAATTAGCACTATGAATATGCATTCAGAAAGTCAGGATTCCCAAATGCAGAAATTTTGCAATTTCATACGGGATTTTAGCGAACGTGTTCACACCAATAGCTTAGACAGTGCACTTTTCATTTCGGTAATTGATAAAAAAATATGATTGGGATGTAATTTCGTGTATTCATGATATCAAATTTAATCCTTCTTCCACCTCACCTCTAATGACAAAACTTAGTTCTTTGTCAGTTTTTGACCGTGGCACTTTTACAATTAATATTGATCCTACTTTTTCTATGCCTTCGATACTCAATTTTTGGAGCTCATCTCTACGACATGCCCCTGCGATGCCAAATATTGCAGCGACCTACAACAAGCAGTTTTTAAATGTTTCACAAAAGTTAAAAAGTCACCGACTTACTTTTTTCATCAAACACCGAGACTCCGGAGCTCCTAGAAATGTATAAGTTTCCTGTTGAATACTTTTGACTTTTTTGGCCGAAATCCTACAGAGTTCTGCTTCATGAATGCCATTAGTTCCTTGTAGTTTTAATATCACTATTTTCTTTTGAATAAAGGCAAGATCTCACAATTGACTATTCAGACCAAAGTGATGAGGGTTTAATATCATTCGATTTTTTTTTTAAATATGCAAGAAGCACATTTTCTGTAAAATATACAACTTTTTTATCGAAGCACCGCTCTTTAAAACGATTATAACTTATTTCATATTTTATGAAATGAAATGCATAAAGCACACAAAGTCGTCTTCACAAAAGGTTCAATATAAATTGAATCACAATTGGTAGACCGACAGGCGAAAAACAACTACTTTCGTAGCAAAAACCACGCAGAACGTTGAATGATATTCATCTGACAATCCATGCAAACTTCCATATAAATGGATATTGTTCGCAAATTTTCTTTCTGATAAGCTCGATTATGTTTAAATTCATGTCGTGTCCGCCCCAACAATCCACATACCGGTTTCAGGCTTTTTGGCCCTCATCAGTACGGAGTAGTCACCAGCCAGAGATCCGGAGAGCTCTGGCCGAAGCGAGACACACCATAAATAAAATCATCATCGAGCTTAAAACATCTTTAGGTGCGTCAGAAAAGATAACTTTCAACCGGCGACACCTAGTGACAGAAAGAGACACTTATTTCATATTGTTTTCTTGATTTACTAGGTAATAAGTTTAATGACGCTGTATACGCTATTTCACTGAGTTCTGGTGGGGTCCCAACAAATTCTTCTTCATCACTATCATCTATTTTTCCAGTAATATTACTCATTTCAAAACTTTAAATAGTGTAATTGTCAGAATTAATTTTTACTGATGTTTCTGGAACGACAATGAAAATATTTTTACTTTCCGGCACTAGTGCCTAAAAGAGTGCCATTTCAAAATTTCTAATGGATATCAAAATTTGTCAAGTTTGAAATGCTTTTACAAAAACTCTTGTATGATATTCGTTGAGAAATCGATGTGTTTTAAGCACGGTACGCAAAACGAGGTGAAAGCCGAGTTGGACAATGCGTCAAGTGCTCACAACTGGTTACAAAAATAGCTATTTTAATCTCTGATAATATTTTCCATTTGTATATATGTATGTGATATATTTATATTTTTCTACTGAAAATATTTTTTTAATTCAAATTAAATTATGTACTTTTATTGATATATAAACTAACTTCAATATAGATAATTAGTTAGTGAGAGTTTTTAATTTTATCTCAAGATGTTACACCCCACAAATACAAGAGATTCATTACATTAATCTGACCATACATCGTTCATCTGTATTGTTATGGTTTGATGACCCACAACTACTGCAGAAATAAAAATCATATTTAGTTTGTTGATTTGATGGCGGCAAAAGAGTCACAACAAAACATAGATAGATAAATGTTTATTGACCCTGGCTCACCCTGTATAATGTAGAAACTCACTTCGGATCCTTTGGGGTTGAAACTACCCCCTGAATATATAAATAATTTTTATCTTTATGTAAGAATTAAATTTTCCAAATGTTTACTCCCAAGGGGTAAAAACTACCATTTTAATAATTGAACAATTCTTATCTTTGAAAATGTTCATTGTTGTAATCATTGTGTTTTCTTCCAAAGTTTAATATGAAACCAAAAATTGTTGATTCTCAAAAAACAGGATCAAGACAAATTCACTGCATTGCATTTGCAACCAATAACTGACTTTTTTTATCCAGGGGAAGAGAAAACTAAAAAGTACTAAGTAATTTTACTTAATACTTCCCTCAAAAAATATTTCATACTCCCCTCAAAAACTATTTCACATGTACTCAGTGTATAGATCCTTTATTTCAAATAAAGGTAGTGTGTGGATCCTTAATGTTTTATGTAGCTAGTGTATGGTTTCTTTATACAGGGTGTTACCAAATAAGTGCGAAAGTTTTTAGGGGGTGATTCCTTGTCGAATATTAAAGGGCGTATTTCATGTAAACAAGAGCTCAGGCCTTTCCTTGAAATGTTACACGCTTCAAAAATGAGAAAAAAAATGATTTGTTTCTTTTGAAATTGCTGAATAGTTGAAGAAATGGCATTTTGTAAGCATGTTCTACCAATAAAAAGGCTACCTATGAATATTTTTTTAATTTTGTTGTGATTTTTTAAAGGGGTGAAACCCCCTATTCCATTTTTTACCAGAACTTTTTAACGAAACAAAATATCTCAAATTAAAAATATGTGTTGAAAAGAACGATTCATTGCAAAACTTTTTTACCTCTTAACTTTTTTACTTCCTAATAAAAAAATAAAATACAACATTGTGCATGAACGGATCTTCTGTAAATGGAATCGAACAAATCTAGTAGGTGGCTGTCACTTGTCAACTTGTGACATCAATCGTAGTATTTTAAAATCGAAAAAATCTAGTAGGTGGCTATCAAGTCGCTTTGATTTCTGCATACTAGTTAAAAGTTCAATTGTGTCTTTTGAATCTTCAATATGAATAATTACACTTTCGCTAAAATGGCCGAGATGCATTTTATGAATGGTCGTGCCAATGGAAATTTTTTGGAAGCTAGACGGCTCTATGCAGAGATGTATCCTCAGCGCGTCATACCTCATCATCACACCAACATATCTGTGAAAGAGGGAGTTTTCAAAAACGAACAACTGATTGAGGTCGTCCACGAGTAATAAGAACGGTGGCACAGGAAGAAGAGGTTCTCAATTTGATTGAAGATCGTCCGGAATTAAGTACTAGACAAATTGCTAACACAATGTTAGCAATAAACTAATCTGGAAAATTCTAAAGGATCATCAATTGTATCCTTAGCATATTCAACGAGTCCAGGCACTTTTGCCGCGAGATTTTCCCCATCGAGTTGACTTTTGTCAATGGAGTCTTCAAATGATTACCGAAAATGCTCAATTTTTAGAAAACGTAATAATCACTGACGAATCCAACTTTTCAAGACAAGGGATTACAAATTTCCCTAACAATCATCTATGGGCCAAAGATAACCCACATGCAATTCAATATGGTCGGTATCAATATGAATTTTCACTCAACGTGTGGGTTGAAATTATTGGCGAAAATATTATTGGACTGTATTTTCTACCGTTAAGGCTAACTGGTGCAACCTATACAAATTTTCTCCAGGAGAAGCTTCCCATTTTACTTGAAAATGTTTCACTAGCCATTCGACCAGGAATGTGGTTTATGCACGATGGTGCGCCTGTCCATTTCAGCATAACCGCACGTCAGTACTTGGATGAGTGCATCCAAATCGTTGGATAGGCAGAGCAGGACCTCAACCTTGGCCTCCCAGATCTCCAGACTTAGACCCCTTGGACTTTTGCATCTGGGGTCACCTGAAGTCGAAGTCCTTGGTTTATACGACCCCCATTGAATGTTTGAATGGTTTAAGGAATCCAAAACACACCAGGAATATTTCAACGTTTGCGCCAGTCTATGAGTCTGTCTGTCTGTCTGTCTAATGGTTGGAGGTGGTAATTTCGAGCAGTTTTTATAACTCCGTTCCGTTTGATCTTGTTGCCTTTTTCTTTGTTGTAATACACATAATTTTGTTTTGTTTGTATTCTTAATTTGATATTCTATTAAAACAAAATATGGTACTGGTAAATTTTTTGATTCCATTTACAGAAGATCCGTTCATGCACAATGTTGTATTTGATTTTTTTATTAGGAAACTATTACTTTTACATACATAACACGAGAGTTGAAAAAGTTTTACATTGAATCCTTCTTTTCAATACATATTGAGAAATTTTGTTTCGTTGAAAAGTTCTGGTAAAAAAAAGAATAAGGGTTGCATATTTCACTCCTTTAAAAGATCACAACATGCCCACAAAATGCCATTTCTTCAACTCTTCAGCAATTTCCCATTTTTGGAAGCGTGTATGTTTTCAAGGAAAGGCCTAAGAGCTTTTGTTTACATGAAAGACCCCCTTTAATTTTCGACAAGGAATCACCCCCTAAAAACTTTCGCACTTAATTGGTAGTGTATGGATCGTTTATTTCAAATGTTGCTGGTGTATGGATCCTTCATTTGAAGTATGTACTGTGTGGACCCTTATTTCATATGTCGGTAGTATGATCCTTTATTTTATATGTCGATAGTGTATGGATCCTTTATTACAAATGTAAGTAATGTATGGATTTTTTATATCAAATATAGGAAGTATATGGACCATTTGTTTAAAATTTTGGTAGTGTATGGATCCTTTATTTTGAATTTAGGTAGGGTATGGACCAATTTTATTTGAGAATATGAGTTCCTAATTAAGACTGGAATAGAAAATCAAATTTTCACTTTGTTATTTTTTTTAATTATGGTCTTTTCAAAATATCTATCAGATGTAGTTCAATGTCCAGTGTGGCTTTAGCCGGGGAAGTAGTCGTTTTCTGTTAGATATTCACGAGAATAACTTTAAAATTTTATTTAAAAAAAAGGTAGTGCGTGGATCCTTTATTTTACATGTATCATTGTATGGATCCTTTATTTCAAATATAAGTAGTGTGTAGAACCTTTATTCTATAGGTCGGTAGTAGGATCCTTTATTATATATGTAGTCAGGTCTGGATCCTTCATTTCTTATTAAGGTACTGTATGGATCCTTTATTCCAAATATAGGAAGTGTATTGGCCCATTTATTCAAAATTTGGATAGTGTATGGATCCTTCATTTCAAATTCGAGTTGTGTGTGGATCCTTAATTTTATATGTTTGTAGTGTATGGATCCTTTATTTAAAAAGTACTTAGCTATGTATGGATTTTTTATATCAAATATAGGAAGTGTATGGACCATTTGTACAAAATTTGGGTAGTGCATGGATCCTTTATTTTATGTCGGCTATATTTCAAATGAAGGTAGTGTGTGGATCCTTCATTTTATATGTAGCTAGTGTATGGATCCTCCATTTCATATATCGGTAGTGTATGGAACCTGTATTTAAATGTAGATAGTGTGTGGATCCTTGATTACAAATGTAATTTATGGATTTTTTATATCAAATATAGGAAGTATTTGGACCATTTGTTTAAAATATTGGTAGTGTATGGATCCTTTATTTTAAATTTAGGTAGGGTATGGACCAATTTGTTTGAAAATATGAGTTCCTAATTAAGACTGGAATAGAAAATCAAATTTTCACTTTGTTATTTTTTTCAATTGTGGTCTTTTCAAAATATCTATCAGATGTAATGTCCAGTGTGGTTTTAGCCGGGGAAGTAGTCGTTTTCTGTTAGATATTCACAAGAATAACTTCGAGTTGTGTGTTTTTTTTTTTTTTTATGTTCTGGTTTCCACGAAAAGGGATATCCTGTAATGTTCAGAGAACATCGTGGGAACCTAGGGAAAGAAGGTAGGAGTTGGTGTTCTTCTTAAATTTCTGAAGGTTGTATGCCTCGGGGAACTCCTCCCTAGGCAATGAGTTCCAAAGCCTCGCTGTTCGTTGGATGAACGAGTCTTTGGAAAGTGATGTTCTGCAGGTCTTCAAAGTGACCAAAGGGGTGTGATGACTGAACTTGACGGGTTAATCTCAAGAGACTGCCAAAGCAGGAACGATTGTTGATATTTCAGAAGAGCATCGCCCATGAAAATATCTATAAAATAGAGACAAATCGCCAACTTTTCTACGGTGTTCCAGACAAGTGAGCGAGTTTGTAGCGGCATCACCGACGCAGACGAATTGCCCTTTTGGACAGAATCCAATAGCCTCAGGATATGTTTAGGTGCTGCACTCCAAATATGGGAACAGTATTCCAGGACAGGTCGGATCTGTGCCTTATAGATCATAAGCAGCTGACTGGGGGTGAAATAGCTCTTGGCACGAAACAGAAAACCAAGTTTTTGGGATGCACTTTTGGCAATGGACCTCACGTGATTTTCCCAGGAAAGGTTATTGCTGATAGTAATACCAAGCATCGATATGGATGGCTTCAGTGGTATGGTTACTCCTGACAAAGTTATGTTAGGCACAGTGAGATCGGCTTTTCTAGAGAAAAGACATGCTTGTGTTTTGTTTGCATTGAATTCTACCAAGTTATTAGATCCCCATTCGAGAATTGTTGCCAAGTCCATATTTATATTATTAACATTTCTTCCTCGTTCATTTCTGGTTTCACGGGCTGATATAGGGGCCCTGGAAGAGAAAGCGGTATGGAGGGTACTATCATCGCCAAAGCTGTGTACTGGACATGAAGTTGCTTTCAACAGGTCGTTGATGTGAAGTAGAAATAGTGTTGGTGCGAGAATGGATCCTTGCGAACACCAGCATTTATGAGTAGAGTGTCAGATGAAACTCCATCGACCACTACATGGAGAGACCTGTTTGAGAGAAAACTAGCAAGCAGAGAACACAGCTGAGGGGCAAGCCATAAGACGGAAGCTTGGCGAGGAGTCCCTGGTGCCAAACTCGATCGAACGCCTTGGAGATATCTAAAGCCACAGCTAAAGTTTCTCCATGCTTTTCAATAGATAGCTGCCATATATGTGAGACGTAGTTAGCAGGTCACCAGTTGATCTCTGATGGCGGAAGCCATATTGCCTATCGTTGACAATTCCTGAGTCTTCCAGATATTTCATGAGCTCGATGTTGATGGCTTTTTCCATGACCTTTGAAATAATAGATAGCAGTGCGATAGGTCTGTAGTTGCTAGGTAGGGCCTTTTGCCTTTTTAGGGACTGGCTGTACTCTTGCAATTTTCCAATTGGACGGAAATACCCCAAATTGTAAGAGTGGTTGAACAACTTGCAAAGAACAGGTGTTAGTTCGGGGCACATTTCTTGAGAACAATCGGCGGGATTCCGTCAGATCCACAGGCTTTGTTGGTGTTGAGACCCAGCAAAATCTTTCTGATAGACGCTAGCAAAGGTGATCTCGGGCATGTGACTGTCAATAGGTGTAATGTTCGGGGTTGTTTTCCGATGAATCCAGAGTGGAATTTCCAGCAAATAGGTGCGCAAAGATATTGGCTTTTTCCTGGGCAGTCGTTGCTAGTGTTCCATCTTCTTTGGTTAGGGGAGGAAATGAGCTGGAAGTGAAATTTCTTCCCACAGCTTTGGCGAAAGACCAAAATGAACGGGATCCGTTAGGACATTCAGCAAGTTTTGATCTTATTTTGGCTTTGTGGGCATCTTTTGTCTCTCTATTGTCTCTTTACATATGCCTCTAGCCTCGACATATGCTGCTCTGGTCTCAGGGCCCGGATTTTTTTGCCATCGATGGTATGCTGCCTGTTTGGAAGCCACAGCTCTAGAGCAGTTTCTGTTAAACCAGGTCTTATCGGATGATGTTCTTCCTTCGGTATTCGGTATGTAAGTTTGCATCCCCAACATGATGATTTCAGAAATTGTCTCAGCACATCGTGTTGGATCTACTGAAGAGAAACAAACTCTCTTCCATGGAAACGCTGAGAAAAACATACGAAGACCTTCCCAGTCGGCCGAATTGTAATGCCACATGAGACGGGGTGGTATTGTGCAGCTCGATGGTAAATGGAAAGAGCATGTTGTGGAGATGAGGGTGTGGTCAGAGTTTCCAAGTGGGGCACAAACTTCTATTCTATACGGGTCAGGATTGGTGGTGAGGAAAAGATCTAGTGTATTGGCAGACTGGTTGTTGACATCAGGGATGCGGGTTGGTAGCTCGACCAGTGGACCAGTGTGTGGATTCTTAATTTTATATGTTGGTAGTGTATGGATCCTTAATTTAAAAAGTACTTAGGTATGTATGGATTTTTTATATCAAATATAGAAAGTGTAACCATTTGTACAAAATGGTGCATGGATCCTTTATTTTATGTCGGTAGTGTATGGATCCTTTATTTAAATTAGATTGGTATATTTCAAATAAAGGTAGTGTGTGGATCCCCTTCATTTTATATGTAGCTAGTGTATGGATCCTTCATTTCATATATCGGTAGTGTATGGAACCTGTATTTAATATGTACATAGTGTGTGTATCCTTTATTGCAAAGATAAGTAAGTAGATCCTTTATTTTATGTCTGTAGTGTATAAAGGATCCACCATAAATATTACCTACATTTGAGGATCCATACCCTACCTATCCTTTATTTCAAATAAAGTTAAGGATCCATACATTAGCTACTTATAGACTAAAGATCCACAGAATACCGACAACTAAAATGGAGAATCCATACACTACATTTGAAATAAAGGATCCACACACTACCTTTATATTAAATAAAGATCCACACACTACCTACATTTGAAATGCAGGATCCATACACTACCGATATATAAAATAACAGATCCATACACTACCCAAATTTTGTGCATACACTTCCGAGTATTTGATATAAAAGGTCCATTCCTAGGTGAGTTCCTTAGAAATAAAGGATCCATATACTAACTACCGACATATAAAATAAAAGATCCACAAACGACCCGAATTTGAATTGAAGGATCCCATATTTTAAATAAAGGTAGTGTGTGGATCCTTCGTTTTATAAGTAGCTAGTGTATGGATCCTTCATTTCATATATCGGTAGTGTATGGAACCTGAATTTAATATGTAGATAGTGTGTGGATCCTTTATTTTATGTCTGTAGAGGATCCACACACTATAAAATAAAGGATCCATGTATTACCTGCATTTGAGGATCCATACCCTACCTATCCTTTATTTCAAATAAAGTTAAGGATCCATACATTAGACTAAAGATCCACAGAATACCGACAAAAAATACTTAAATAAACCCACCAACCTACATTTGAAATGCAGGATCCATACACTACCATATATAAAATAACAGATCCATACACTACCCAAATTTTGTGCATACACTTCCTGTATTTGATATAAAAGGTCCATTACTAGCTGAGTTCTTTAGAAATAAAGGATCCATATCCACCGACATATCCATAAACGACCCGAATTTGAATTGAAGGATCCCATATTTTAAATAAAGGTAGTGTGTGGATCCTTCGTTTTATATGTAGCTAGTGTATGGATCCATCATTTCTTATATCAGTAGTGTATGGAACCTTTATTCAATATGTATATAGTGTATGGAACCTTTATTTCATATGTCGGTAGTGTATGGATCCTTTATTACAAATGAAAGTAGTGTGTGGATCCCTCATTTCAAATATAAGTAGTGTGTAGATCCTTTATTTGATATGTCGGTAGTGTATGGATTCTTTATTATAATAAAGGATACATGTATTATTACACTACTAATCCTTTATTTCAAATTAAGTTAAGGATCCACACGTTACTTACATTTGAAATAATCCATACATTGGCTACTTATATACTAAAGGATCCACACACTACCGACAATTAAAATGAGGAATCCATACACCACCTACATTTGAAATAAAGGATCCACACAATATCATTTTATAAAATAAGGATCCATACACTACCTACATTTTAAATGAAGGATCCATACACTTACCCATATATAATATAAAGGATCCATATACGACCTACATTTGGAATTAAGGATCCACACATACCTATACTCCAAAGAAAGGTTTCATCGAATATGGTAATGGAAGAATTTCCAACTTGTCAGTAAAATACCTTAAAATATGTTTTGCCTCCATCTGCTATCTAGGATTTTTTTCAAATAAAACAACACACCACAGTAATATATATTTTTTATTGAAAATATTTTATAAGACAGTCGTAGGTACTAAAAATAATAAAAAAATCACATTATTCAAAATTCATTTGATACATTTTCAAATTCAACTATGAAAAATTGTTCCATTTTTATGCCAGTCAGTAAGCACATATTCTTCAATGATACTTTTCACAGAAATATCAATTAAGAAAATACATATTATATTATTTTTCAATCATAAGGTTAAATTGAATATTTAAAATAATTTTTTCATAAATAACCATAAAATGCATACCCTATAATTTGAGATTGCAGTCTTTTCAAATGAGGGCTAATCTATATTTTGTATTTTGTTAGAATAATTTTCGGGTCAAAAAACAATATATTAATTTTTTTTTATCACATTAAATTGCTCACTTGATCTTTTCTCAGTGAATAGTCAAATATATCAGGTGTCTACGGATTCACTAACAACTTCTTTTTAGAGCTATCAGAACAATATTTGGTGGGTTTCATGTACTGAATACAAAGCACCTGAAATCGAATTTCAAATGTAACACACTGTATATGGGATAATTTACAACATGTGGAAAATACTCATCTTTCATGAGGGCGAAAGTTTGGAGCAATCCGAGGTAATTAATATTTTTTGCGTTAAAACCTCTACCGAACGTTTTGAGTCAGTTTCATCAATTGTTCTGTAGGTTGGTGTGATTAACGTTATGGGAAATACTGAAGTGATTTTTGAAGTATTATAGTTGAAATGGCTTCTGGAAGGAACAGAAAATTAACTCCATGATTCATAGGAATATAAGCATGAAAGAACATGAAAGGAATTAAGATACAATGTTCCATGTGTACATTACGTCATACAATTTGAGACATCAATTGAATAGCTAATTCCACAAATTCCAAAATATTTTCACTCATTACTTGTATTTGTGATATAACGACTTGTCTTACAATTGAATTTACTATAATGATGAATATCTTGAGTAGATATGCTAAGCCGGTTCTAGAACAGGGTGTGCTAGAACCGGCTTAGCATATCTACTCAAGATATTCATCATTCACTATGGTAAATTCAATTTTAAGACGAATCGTTTTTATAAAATATCACAAATGCTAGAAATTCAGAGTAACAAATGAAAATCGCTGTGCGATCGCGAATATTTTGGAATTGATGTCCCAAATTGTATGAATTAATGTACACAGTTATACACGGAATATTATTTCCATTGCACTCAGAATTTTATTAAAATGGAACCCACGAATATTCCTCAAAAAAAAAGAATTGATAAGATAAAGAGCGCTAGTGAGTCCGTTGACACGCGGTATAGAAAATACATACTTTTTTTTTCAGTTCAAACAAAGAAAAATGTAGATGAGGGATATTTAGATTGAAAAAATATGAAAGTGTAAGCGGCAACCGTCGGATTTCCTTTTTCAAGTAGAAGAGCAAAAATAACTATATGTTCAAACTTGAATCTCGCAAATTCTAACCTTTATTGTTCTTGGCGACATGTAGGATTATTTATTTGTATGAGTATAGATCGAAAGTAGCATATGTGATACTTATTTATTTTAATTTAACGACGCTTGAAAAATATCATCGAAATAGATATTTTCTAAGAGTAGAATTACGAAGTATCAAATTTTGTGAGTATGATGACGTATTTTTGTATGTTAAAATATGCAAACACAAAAAGGGTGTTTTCAATATTTTTTATACGAGTGGAAATCCAAAGTATCACATGTGATACATATTTTTCAATGATTAATTTTTCATCAAAGTGTATGAACGTTGTATTTATATTATGAATTATTTATACAAATTTATGTGAATTGCCTTTGTCTATCAACTTTTTCCAAATGAAATTTACCAATGTTTTTCAACTTTCATAATTAATGTTGTGTTTTTGCATGTGGTAGTGATAATTTGCTTGGACCTTGCTCGTTTTCAGAATTTCGATGTTAGTGAATATACTGGAAACTAATAAAGTTATCGATGGCAACACAAATTTAAAGGCTACTGGGAGATATTTATCCATGGAACCAGGAGTTCCTTCGTCAAAACCTCAAAAATGGGCATTTATTACATCTTCAAAAAGTTGATTCTTTCCGCACACGAAAACAATGTTTTATACGATGAATTTTTTTGCAAACATTTTTTTTCTTTCAAGTGCATGTCCTTCAGCAGTGTGATATCTGTTCGACACACTGGGAACATAATAGCTATGAAAATTCGAACAGCTCTGGTAACTTATAACGAAATTCTCCAAGAATGCAATTCAATACCAGCAGAATCTAACAAGTCCAATTCCGAAAAGGTATGCCTACAATCTCAGAAAGCTGCTTTCGACCATCAGTTGGAGTATTTTCATTTCATTTTCATCAAAAACTGCCGTTTACATGAGAATAGAATGCTCCTGATGAGGATCGATTGCATACGCGAGCTGCAAATTTGGATAAAATATCTCCAGAAAATGTTCATAAGTGACCTGCTAGTTGTGAATTACCCAATAAAACTCTTAGTAGATATGTCAAAAGATGTTAGATCGCTCTTGAAGCGTGTGAGCGAATTGTGGAATGGCCTTATGCCATGGAGTGTTTGAAACCTTCCTTGCAAGAATTTACCGAAACCATTGGTAAAAGGTTCTACAATATAGATTACAAAGTTGCTGTGGAAGCTTCAGATATATTCAACGTGTTGCTAAGAAGTAATGAAAACCATCGATTCAAACTGATTATCAGTTTGATTTTTGGTAAAATATTTCCCACTGGAGAAGCTGCTTGTAAATATCTCACTTGCTTCTTTCAAATTCAAGGCTCATCGGAAGTCATTCTTCAAAGAATTGCAGATATATCTCTGAAGCCTACAGCTTGTGCAAAACAAGTCGTTGAAGGTTTCCTGCATCGTTGCGAGGAAATGCAAAACTGGCAATTGTACGTCGAACTTCTGTTCTGCGATGAGATCACTAATCTGCAAGATAAAGACGCTCTGGCGGAGATGCTGGCCGAAGCCATACATCAAACTTTGGTGGGAAATTCGACGAAAATGGGGACGCCTTCAAGAAAAGTCACTGTTATCGATTCCTCGGAGTACTAGAGAGTAGTCAAACTTTTCCCATCGTTCAACAAACTCATGCAGGTGTACGGAGAACACCCGGATGTTCTGATGGAACTGCTAAAAATATTTCCGCCAGTCGACCCTAGTATTATCACCGGGAATATTTCTACAGAATACACTGATCTCTTGAGTACCATACTGACATTATTTTATTATCATTCTGACGAGAACGTCTTGAACAAATTGGACGAAACGCTCTATCACTTCTGTGGTGTTGCTCATATTGCTGATACAGCAAAACGGTCTTCCGAAAAGCTGTGCAGCAAACATGTTGAAGAACTCAAAGTATTTTTCTATGAACCTACAAAACGCAGGTGTACAGCATCTCTTAGAGTCTCTATCCTATACTCCCATTTCAATTTGAATGATAATTTCACATGCTTTTCGACTGTTGGTCGGAAGTAAATGAAACAACTGTTGCCAATCTTTTGACGTGCTGCAAATGGTTCCTAATCTGGAATCCGAGAAAACTGGCCGATTCCGCGCAAGAACGCCAGACGAAAGAGCTTCCGAATTTATTTTCGTTACTTTTACGCACATGCAATGAGTTCACTAGCGTTTGCTTTAATATGGCCCATAAGTTGAAAGGGGAGCCGCTTGATTTTCAGGTGTTCAATCTGCGACTTTTATATTATGTTCGGCAACGAGTTGGAAACGCAGATAAAGTTCAACAAACAGTTTGAAAATTTGAGGTTGAAAATTGAAGAGTCTGAGGTTTGAAAATCTTTGACTACTTTTTCGTGTGATTTAGAACAAAACAATGCCACTCCAACAACGGAGAGAGTATGTTGTTAAATTTATAACATTTAGTCTGGTTCACGAGTGCCATATCGCCCCGTTGGAGACGGTCTAAACGTAAAATTATGACCAAGGTGTCATTGGATGCGGAATTTTATATGGATATGATTTACGCTTTCCCATGTCTCGCAAACATATAGTTTAAAACTTATAAAAAAAAGCAAACTCAATTTTTTGCAAATATCTCGAAAACTATATCGGAAATCTGGAAACAGATCCAAAGAGAACAGGAAATTTCCTAAAAAAAAGTCCAACCTCCCGGAACTGTAGCACAAAAATTTTAATTGAGCAGTCAAAATACGAGTGAAAACGGGTGAGTCGGCGCGCACGCGCTTCGCTCTGCTCGGATGCTTAAACAATTTTTTTTTCAAACTAATTAAATATGAATATTAAGTAAGGAATGAAAAAAATCAGACACTTGCTGGATAGTAGAATCAACAATAATCCGCCGGCAAAAATTTTTATCTCAATTTTATTATTAATTTTGCTTTTGTTAATTAACAAATTTTTACAAGTTGGAAGTAAACAAAAAAACATCGATAATTTTTAAACCGGAAGCCAGTTTTTTTGAGCCGTTCTTTCTTATTCTGAAAAAAATTCCCAATTTTTTTATTTGTTTTTTAAATAAATAGTTTGTTATAAACTAATAAATTTTCGCGCTATAGAAATGACCATGTGTCGTTTTTAAGCAAAAAAAATGTTTTCTATTGTTTATTTAATTTTAAAAATTCTCATGCTTTTATTTTAACTCAATTTTTTTTTGTTTATCATTATAATTATTGTAACTTCTAAGCTATTGAAGATTCGACGAGAACACTTGAAGTCTTTATTGTTCTCCATAAAACAATGAACAAATTGAGCTTTCATTTTGAACTCTCACTCAATTATTTATTTACTTTTTTGTTATTATTTATAAAAATTCAAGGCTTTTAAATTTGAATAGCTTATAAACTATCAAAGGTACGATAAAAATACTTCAGGTCTTTTTTGTTCTTTATTAAACACTGAACAATTTGAGCTTTTGATCGAAGCGTTAACTACATTATTTATTGAGAAATACATATGAATATCATTTGAAGTGATAAATGAATAGATTGTATTGTTGTATTTATTACCAGAGTGGAAAAAATTCTGAAAATTATATTCAGATTATTGAAAAAAACAAACATTTCCAGTCATTGTAGGTACTTTTATTTAATCATTGCAAAAAAGTCGATAAATAACGTTTAACGCTTCGACCAAAAACTCAAATTATTCATTGTTTTTAATAAAGACCAAAAAAGACCTGAAGTATTTTTATCGTACCTGTGATAGTTTATAAGATATTCATATTTAAAAGCCTTTTTTTTCGAGGTATTTTTATAAATAACGAGTAAATAAATTCTTAGTAAGAGCTCAAAATAAAAGCTCAATTTGTTCATTGTTTTATGGAGAACAATAAAGACTTTGAGTGTTCTCGTCGTATCTTCAATAGTTTATAAGTTACAATAATTATAATAGGAAACAAGAAAAATATTAGAGTTAAAAGAATGCGAATTTTTAAATTTGAATAAAAAATAGAAAACAATTTTTTTGTTTATTTTTGTTGTATTTAAAAAAATATAGCGCGAAAATTTATGAGTTTATAACAAATTGTTTATTTAATAAACAAATAAAATTTTTTTTTTTAGAATAAGGATAGAAAAAATGATAAAAAAAATGGTTCCTTAATATTAATATTTATTTCCAAAAAAAAATATTTTCATTTGCGATTTTAAGCAATAGAACTTTTTTTTTTAATATTTTTTTCTTAAATATTTTCATTATTAATTACATTTGCGAAAAAATTATCTATCTCGTAAACAATGTATTTGTTTATAACATTTTTTTAAACAATTGTAGTAAAAAATAAAATTATATGGCTTTTAACAATAAAAAACAGATCAATCGAGATATTTAAAAAAAATTCAATGTTAATAAAAAAATATTTTTTTTTTTAATTTTTCTACCGTTGATCTTTTTTGAAGCCTTTGAAGAATAACTCAAAAAAAAAACTGGCTTCCGGTTTAAAAATTATCGAGATTTTTTTGTTGGAGAAATTTGTTAATGAACAAAAGCATAATAAAATTGAGATTAACATTTTTGCCGGCGGATTATTGTTCATTCTACTATCCAGCAAGTGCCTGATTTTTTTAATTCCTTAATATTCATAAATAATTAGTTGACATTTTGATCTTTTTTATCAGATTTCCGATATCTGTAATAGTTTTCGAGATATTTGCAATCGAGCCCTTTTTTTATACTCAACTAAATTGTTCATAACTTTTAAACTATTTGGTTGCGAGACATGGGAGAGTAAATCATATCTAGATAAAATTCCGCATCCAATGACACCTTGGTCATAATTTTAAGTGGAGGCCTTCTCCAAAGGGACGATATGGCACTCGTGAACCAGACTAAATGTTATAAATTCAACAACATACTCTCTCCGTTGTGGGAGTGGCATTGTTTTGTTTGAAATCACACGTTCGTGCAAAAAGTAGTCAAAGATTTTCGAAGCTCAGACTCTTCATTTTTCAAACTGTTTGTTGAACTTTATCGGCGTTTCCAACTCGTTGCCGAACACAATATAAAAGTCGCAGATTGACTCAAACACCTGAAAATGAAGCGGTTCCACCTTCAAATTATGGACCATATTAAAGCAAACGCTAGGGAACGCATTGCATGTGCGTAAAAGTAACGAGAATAAATTCGGAAGCTCTTTCGTCTGGCGTTCTTGCGCGGAATCGGCCAGTTTTCTCGGATTCCAGATTAGGAACCATTTGCAGCATGTCAAAAGATTGGCAACAGTTGTTTCTTTTACTTCCAACCAACAGTCGAAAAGAATCTCCCATGTGAAATTCTCATTCAAATTGAAATGGGAGTGTAGGATAGAGACTCTAAGAGATGCTGTACACCTGCGTTTTGTAGGTTCAGAGAAAAATACTTTGAGTTCTTCAACATGTTTGCCGCACAGCTTTTTTTTAAGGAAATATCCTGCTCTCTTTGGATCTTATTTCAGATTTCCGATATCTGCAATAGTTTTTGAGATATTTGCAAAAAACCGACCCTTCCTTTTTTTTATAAATTGTTTATAACTGTTAAACTATTTGTTTGCGAGACATGGGACGAAGCGTATATCATATCTAGATAAAATTCCGCATCTAATGACACCTTGGTTATAATTTTACGTGGAGGCCTTCTCCAACGGGATGAAATGGCACTTGTGAACCAGACTAATTGGCCAACGATGCTATTCTACCTGTAGAGGCTGATGTTTAAGTTATATCATGTTTACAATGAAGAATGCGGTTCGATAATAGAGAATTCTTTATCGAACATATCTCAAGCCGATCATGAAAATACAATATTTCTCTTATCGTTTTTAGTTTGACCTTTGTTTATGAAGAAATATTGGAGAAACACTCTGTGGTCGATGCCAATACAGACGAAGCGAAGCATTTGAAGTTGTCGACCAAGGAGTTTTTGCCATTCAAGTTTTTCCGACATCTGAAAAGACAATTTACCACTTCTCTGTCACATATTCCATTAGGGATTAATCGAAATATGCCTTTCTTTATTTTGTCAGATATTTCATTGATCTCCTGACTGATTTAGATGACCAGAAGGAAATATTGGAGTTTTTCAAACAGAAAATTTCCCCAGGGTGCCGAAAAAAATGATGCCATATTATTCTTTGCGAATCATTTCAAAACTACGACTGCTGCAGCTAAAACAGCCATAAAGTCAAAGAAATTGCAACTAAAAAAAGACAAAGATAATATAGAACCAAAAAAGACAAGAACTCGCGGCAAAGACGCCGGGAAAGTGTTGAAGGAACTTCGTGTGCCAAAAACTCCAGTATCGCAGAAAAACGTCAGTTCTCCAAGGAATATGTGCAAGTGGAAAGACACACCAAGCCCAACCAATGTTGGAAAATAGGTCTTAATAAAGAATGACCAACATTTGTGTGTTTATTGCCATCTCAAGATGAGACTTTTGACTTACTTATGGTGCAGTGTATGACAATTAAAATGTGCTTATAAGTTTATCCAAAGTTTGTGCTATTTCTTTTTCATTTGAAGGGGGGCTATCTTAGAAATGTGAGAAATTTTATAGTTACAGCAATACCGTTTGTTTTTGCTTCCTTGTCATATAATAACAACACGTCAATATATTTCAATTTCATTTCCTTTAATAATATAGTCCATTAACAAGTTTGATGCTTTCAGTTTACCATTTTGGCTGGTCAGTCCTAGTTGAGTCAGCATCCACAATTCTACAACCGACAATTTCTTTCATTTTGTTAGTCTTTTGTACGAAGAAGAATACTAAGACGTTTCGAATTAATTTAAGTCATCCTCAGGGCTCAAAAAGTAGATTTTCGAGTTAAAATCCTTAAAATTTAAAAACTTATTCAGACCTGATAGATACACAGAAAACGAAACTCCAACGAACACAATGTTGCTTGTATACTGACGGGACGTGCTTGTATACTGACGTTAGTATACAAGCAACATTGTGCCCGTTGGAGTTTCGTTTTCTGTGTATCTATCACGTCTGAATATGTTTTTGAATTTCAAGGATTTTAACTCTGAAATAACTACCTTTTGAGCCCTGAGGACTGAGGATGAATTAAATTAATTCGAAACGTCGGCAAGGAAACAACAGGTTTTTTTCAATCCATATTGATCCCAATCCCAACTAAACCACAACCAAAAAAAATAATCTAAGTATCATACTGATTTATCAAAATATGAAATTTCCACAAACCCACGAAAAAGGGATATTTTTAACTTTGATACTTTTAATGAAATTTTAACGGCGCAAAAAGGGTTTTTTTTCCTTATAATTTTATGAGTAAAATACCAAGTATCAATGATAACAATTCATAACCGCTAGACTCGTTTGAAAATATGAACTCCGAAAACGACTATTTTCAAGATATTCATAAAAGTTACAGAAAACACCGAAAAAAAAAAGGAAATCCCAAGGCAGCCGCCACACCTACGTTTCCCATTGTCAAAAGACATTTCTACTCTTCGCTTCCACAAACTCGTCATTCAATATATTCGACTACACCACCGATATTCCTGCTGCCCTTGTCTCAATCTTCAAAGCTCTTTTACCTTACGTCAAAAACTAAACGGTATCATACATAAAATAATAAATATTTACACGTAAACGGACATACGACATCACACCAAATTGTCCAAACACCCTTGGGCGGCATCATTGCTCAGTCTTGATACGTCTTCCCCCCCTTTGGCACCTTCGTCTTCCCCACCATTCCTTCTCTTCGGCGGCAGTCTGAGTCGCAGCGATAACCAGAACGCCTGTTCCTGTTTCCTTTCCCAGAGCAGCACTCCCAACGATTTTGCCAGGACGCTGAGCGTTTCTCCCTGCGAGTTTTTCACTTCGTTTTCCTTTTTCGGCAGCTCTTTGAGAGAAACGCAGATCAGCCGGGGACCCAGAGACTGGAGTTGTTTTAGCGCTTTGAGGAGGTTGGTGGATTCCCAGTTTTCTCGGAGAAGAGTGGGCGAGAGTACGGCGATGATCCTGCGGCACTTTTGGGCTTCCTCTTTCAGGTCGGTGTACCCTATAATGGAAAAATCGATTGGCGGGTTTGCTTTAAATTCCTTTAAATCAAGTTCATTGACAATCGTAAAGGATGGGACAATGTGGATCAGACACAAGAACCAAGTAAAATGGAAAAACCAAGAACTGTTTGAGGAATAGATCAATAACAAATTTGAAAACACGAAAAAAATTGAATTTTAAAATTGTTCGAGTATGCAGGGTGTTCTCAAAGGTAAGGCATCTTTTTTAGCAGTATGCAGAACTTGTCAAAATGAGTGGTTTCACTTTGGCATCCGCTCTCACCAACAGGTGGAGTAGATATAATATGCTAAGCCGGTACGAGTGCAGTTGGAGTAGATATGCGATGAGTGCAGTGCTAGGGCTCCCACGATGGTCTGAGATGCCTGGGGACATTATGGGGGTCGTTTTGAGGCCCAACTATATATGGAAAGAAATATGGCCGCCATAGGTTGACATTTCAAAAATGGCCGCTCTGGGAGTCCGCCATAGCGGTCTCTGCAGACTTCCATGGAGGTGTGAGATACTTAGGGACATGATAAAAAAAATGGCTGATGTAGGTGAAGATATTCAAAATATCTGCTATAATATCAATATAATGATGGATAAATGGAAAATAAATAATGTGTATGTATGTCTCCCCTCCAGGCGTGGCCGCTCCAGTGACCATTATTGAAAGTCAAACTACGGCTACCATATTTTTTCTTTATATGGTTGGGTCCCAATATGGCTCTTAGGACAGCCTCAAGCATCTCATACCTCCGTGGTAGTCTCCCGAGACCGTCAAATACCCCCCAGGCGGGGGCCTCCATTACACATATTTGGAACTTCTTAACCTACAGCAGCCATTTTTTTACAAGCTTTTATTTAGTTCCACTTGTTAGTTCGTTAGGATCAAAATCTTGCAAGTGAATATGGACCGACTTCTAGTCGTCCGCCTAATTTGAAATTTGGCAGGTGTTCATGATTCCGGTGAGAATGCATTATGGGATTTTTGTTGGAGAAAAAAACAAAATGGCAGCTCCAAGATGGCGGACGAGTTTTGTAATTATGGTCCGATTTGATTCAAAATTAGGATGCGGGGTTTTCGGGGTCGGAGATTATGAATTTTTTGTCGAAATTCATAAATTTAAGATGGCGGCCCTAAGATGGAAGACGAGTTTTCTGTTGATGGTCATAGTTTTCAAATTGCAATATATTTGTAATTTATATTTTGGAAATTAAAAAAGTTAATTCTTAGAAAAATTTATAGATCGTAACCTTCACTTATTGACGAGACAAAAGGTTGTTTCGATCCCTAAAAATTTCGTGGAATTTACTGTTTCCTTATTTCCAAATTGAGTATAGTTAGTAATTTTCGACTTGCGAAACTAGCAGCCAGTCAAGATTATAATCGCCGCTAGATAATTGTAAGTAAGGCTCTGGAATATCGTTCACTGCGGGAACCTCATAAGTTCGCGAGATTATTCCTTCACCTAACTGCGAGAACCGTGTTGATCAGCCCCAGTTCCCAACAGCCGTATTGAAGACGAAGTTGCATTAAAAGCTATCCACAGTAAAAGGGTTAAAAAGGTTTTTTATTAGTAATTTTATTTTCTATACATGGTTAGGGCCAAAAGGGCCCCCATTACGACCTCAGGCATCTCAGAGCCCAGAGACCGCTAAATCCTATGACGGACATTTTTTAAATGTTAACCTATGGGGGCCATATTTTGTTCGATATATGGATGGGCCCCAAAACAACCCCTATAATGTTCCCAGGCATCTCAGACCATTGTGGCAGCCCTAGAGACCCTAAAAATCCTAGGCCGGTACGAGCGATCTACTAGGTGGCCAACATGCGTTATTCAATTAATAATAATTTAACAATTAAAAAGGTCCTTGGTACATAATGGGCTAATTTTTGCAACTTTTCTATTTTTCGACTTTTATATAGGTGATTTCTGGTAAAATTATGTATTTTGACGAGTTCTAGATCCTGTCAAGAAATATGCCAAACTTTTGGAGAACACCCTCTATATATTAAAAAAATATGACAGCTCGATTTAATGCCTGAAATTACTACACATGAGTCTTGTACATGGATTTAGCTATTTTCCGTGAATTTTTTAAAATCATAGGTATACATAGGGTGTCCCAAGTCTAGATCCTTGTGGCACACCTTCATCCATAATAGTTCTATCCGATTTAAGACTAAGCAAATTGAAACAAAAAATTATTGTTCATGTAGAAATTGAACATCTTTAGCCCTGAAACGGAGCCTTGTGGAACCTCATATTCAATTCTTTTTGTATTTAGATCTCCTATTCTAAGATTCGACGAATATACCATTGTAATAATTTCTATAAAACATAGTGAATGGTTTTGAAATGAATAGTTCCCTTTTTCAGGACTTTTTCATAGTCGGAAAAAAAAAGTTAAATAAGCAACTTACACATGTTAACGCTGGTGGTCAATTCCTTGGAGACACACTTGTACTTGTATTGATCCTCCAAGGTCGGCATCAGAACTCCGATGGCTATTTCCGAGTCTTGAGGCGCGAAAACGATCATGACGTCCTTTTCTTTGCCGTCGTTCTCCTCCAAATGCTCGAAGGAGTCCTTCATCCTGACCTGGAGCTTCAGACCGAATTTAACATACAGCACCACCAAAGCCAAACCGGTGAATAAAACCGCCGACATGATGAGGATCATTTTGCCGACAGGTATGGGGTTGGGGTTCAAGTATTCCACTTCATCCACTGAAAATAAAAATTCATCATTTTTTGTTTGTATTCACTAATTTGTATCTGCAATCGTCTTCAGTATTCACCTGAAGACGATTGCAGATACAAGCATTCGAAACGTCGTGAAAACCTTTTAAATACATTAAGACGATGGACGTCCGAAACGATAGTAATAAAAACATAATATCTCTTCTGAAGTGCCCTGGTTCCTTTTTGGCCTAACGGCTTTGAATCTATATAATAAAAATGAATCTTGATTCTTTGTAAGCGCAAAACGTGAGAACGGCTGGACCGATTTGGCTATGTTTGTAATAGCCCGAGGATGGTTGAAAAAATACAGGAAAATTGTCCGGAAAATAGGAAAACTTTCAAACATAAGAAAAAACAAGTTATTAATAATATGAAACATAATTCACTAGGAATGAAAATAAATTTTGAAATCAAATACTCGACCCACCTGATAAACAAGGGCACGTTAAAAATAGATAGACACCGTCTAGCCCTGGAATGCATATAAAAAAGTCACCTTTCACAAAAAAGCTATTAACAAATCATCACCCTACGAGTTACGCACATCTAAGGAATGTCATAGTAAACAATGAAACTATAAATTATAGGTTTTGACAGCTCATTGAATGCAATACGACCACATAATAGATAAATCATTCATTTTTTAATACATTCTTTCGGCTACAGTAACGAGCCATTAATTACTCAGACGGTGATTTATTATGACAAGCCGAAAATAATTAACGTTAGGAATGTTAGCGGACATTACAAGAACAATACATGGAAGGGGATATCATATATGAAGCGCGATACAACGCAAAAGATTAACCAGAAGTTTTAAACTTGCATTCGATTAACATGTAGTAAACAATGCTCAGAGGTGTTTAAACTTTCATTCGATTAACATGTAGTGCAGAAAGATGAGAAGTGCTAAAACTTTAAGAAAGAGCATTCCAAATCAAGTCAAACAGGAACTGCACGAGTAATGCCTTCACAAAGTGAATACCCAGTTAAACAGTATTTACCATTAATAAAAATTACGTTAACAATGTTTCAAGAACGAGATAAGCAAGACGCCAAAAACATCGAACCGATAGTTCATGCTCTCATAGAAAAACATTACCAGTACAACTATAGTCTAATATACAGTGCGATATAGAAGTGAATAAACCACTTTCGCGGAATTAAATAAAATAGTAATACAACGAAACTAATGTCGTGTAAAACAAATATGGAGTGAATAAGTGTTGAAACCTGATGGTCTACAGTAAGTTCATATATTTTCGTGGATTTATGTTGGGACAAATTGAATCAATTATTATTTTTATGTTTTTAAATGTATCTCCACATTTTTCAAATAATATTTATCAACAGTCCAATTAGCGATTGATGGCATTTTTACTTATATTCAGTCCACTTGACTTTGAGAATGCCAAAAACTAACCTAATGTAAAATCTTGACTGTTCTTTGACTAGTTTATCATTTTATCAGTATATAGAACTGATGGAAATGCTATGTAACTATTATATATATATATATATATATATAATTATATATACGTATATTCTAATGCTTTTCTATGTGCATTATTTAACAATATTTCTGAGATCGGTACGTGCTACTATCTAAACGCCCCATCTCCTCAGTACAGAGAAAAAGGGATATTTCTTGAAGCCGCTCTCGAGAAACAATCTCGGTTCGACCATCATCATATGGCCAGATGTAACAACTTTTATTACCAAACGAGGAATTAGCTCAGCGGCTACACTGTTGTCTACCACAGGAACGAATCCCGGTCAAGATTTTTTTTTATTTTATAAAAACAACGGCTGGACCGATTTGGCTAATTGTTTTTTTAAGGTTCGTAATACTCCGAATAAGGTTTTTAGGAGAAGACAGGATTTTTAGAAAATTTATTGGAAATTTCTTTTTTCTGGAAAAGTTTTCAGGAATATATAATCTATAATAAAAAAGAATGCATGTTTGTGTTGGTAAGCTCATAACTTGAGAACGGCCGGACCGATTGGCTAATTTTTTTCGGGAAAACGGGATAAAGAACGGAAAAACAGGATAACGGGATAACAGGAAAACTCGGTAAACGGGATAACAGAAAACGGGATAAATGGAAATCGGGAAAACGGCAAGCGGGCAGAGTCAAAGACCTAACCCAGATGGAACAACACAAAATAAACAAGTGAAAAAGGAAATTCAACGCGGACGAGAGTTTTCAGGAAAAAAATTTAGGGAATATAGAAATTTGGACAGGACAACGTCCGTCCTGTCAGCTACTATAAAATAAATTCTAGAAATTAACAAACTAAACATTTTTAAACAAATAAACTTTAGAAATCAATTGTAATAAAGGTTCAAATAATCCAAAAATAGCCAAATCTGTGAAACAGAGATAATTTCATTTCTATGAGTTGGATAATTTTCCCTTAATTCATTAAGATTTGTAGCTCTCTCAAATTCGTGACGATAAGCGATCTCCAAAAATGAAATGACTCCATCAAGCCCACGCGTTAATATTAACCTATGCAATAGGTATATGTGGGTCGAATATCCATCAACTACTTTCCTGACTAATGCCTTGACGAACATTTCATTATATCTGATGTTACCATTATTATTGATTCGACATAATTTTCAATCCACTATAATAGTATACTTATTCTAAAATAAGTGTATTCTAAAAAACAACGAATAGCCTTACCTTTTTCTGAGACCGACACGAATCTTTCTATCGTGTTTCCGGGCTTGGTGATGGTACAGACGTACGTGCCAAAATCTTCCTTCTTCAAGTCATCGATCATCAGATAGGTTCCGAAGATCTGGCCATCTTCCCTGAAACAAAAAAAAAATCAATCATAGCAAATGTTTTCCCTTGAGAAATATTCCTCATAGACATTATTTCGTTAAAGATAGGTTGGTTCCACATGATGTGCGGAAAAAGACAAAAGATTGCGTGACAGACTTTCTACGAATAATTTTCTAACCGCATCGTTTTTTCCTTGTATTGTAATCCTTCGATTTGTTCCAATTGTCACACAGGTGCATTACAACTTGCAAAGTGTTAAAGGTAATACTTTTATGGTGAATACCACAGTGACTCATATATAATTACTATGTTCGCCTTTTTCGTTTCTATGAAAAAGATAAATTATGCAAACGATTATTAGATCAGTCATCGGACCTTTGAGCTAACATTGAAATTAGACGAGGACTTTTCTCTCAATTTTGGTGATATTTTTGCTAACAACTAGCAGGTGAAAGCCTCCGACTAATTTGAGCTCATATATAGGCGAAAAGGCGGCAAGAATCAGAATATTATTTATTGTCAGAAGAAAAGTAATTCTTATAGACAAAGATGGGGTGTGAAAATACAAGTACAACAAACAACATAACTGATATAAAACATGCATAACATATAATAATAGTATTTTTAAAGCAATGTTAATAGCAAAGATCAGTATTTGAATTGGACCAATTATACGGGTTACAATTTAATTCTATAGGATGATACTAAAAGACCTCACTAAGATATTCCTCCAATTCATAATAAGCTTTTGTGGCAACTAACTTTTTGAGACTCTTCCTGAATTTTTTGTGGGCTGTAATTTCCTTTATATAAGTAGGTAGGTGGTTCTACATCTTTAATCCGTTATACAGGGTTATTGATTGGGAAATGCGCATACAGTGAGGGTAGATAAAGGACACCGAGGTGCTTCTAAATAACCTATATTTTATGGGTTTATCGTTCTTTATAACCAAGATACAGGGTGATTTATTAATTTTCCTCATTTTTTCAATTAGTCATAACTTATGAACCACCCTATACATTTTTGTAATATTTGATTCGTATGTTCTTTGTCCACAGTGGTGTCGTTTAACATAATAAAAAAAGGCTTATTCCAGGTCCGGCCTTAAAAAAAATAATAAGTTGGTTTCGAGTCGAAACAACACCCTGTATATCAATATTTTAAAATTTTATTTACAAATTTGGAAAGAGCAGAAAAAATAAGTAAGACTAAATGTATTTGGTGTTTCCGCATACAACTTTTTTACTTATTAACTTGAGTCAAATCTAGATGTTTCGATAATGAGGTGGCACAAAATAATGTTTTTCCCCACATGGTACTTTTCCAGCTTTACATAAAATCATCAACTATTTCTTATTCTCCTAATTTCTGGATCCCAACCTTATTTAAATTTAATATAAATATGGATTAATAATATAAATATGGACTTAGCAACAATTCTCGAGTGGGGATCTAATAACTTGGTAGAATTCAATGCAAACAAAACACAAGCATGTCTTTTCTCTAAAAAAGCCGATCTCACTGTGCCTAACATAACTTTGTCAGGAGTAACCATACCACTGAAGTCATCCATATCGATGCTTGGTATTACTATCAACAATAACCTTTCCTGGGAAAATCACGTGAGGTCCATTGCCAAAAGTGCATCCCAAAAACTTGGTTTTTGTTTCGTGCCAAGAGCTATTTCACCCCCACTCAGCTGCTTATGATCTATAAGGCACAGATCCGACCTGTCCTGGAATACTGTTCCCATATTTGGAGCGCGGCACCTAAACATATCCTGAGGCTATTGGATTCTGTCCAAAAAAGGGCAATTCGTCTCGTCGGTGATGCCTCGCTTACAAACTCGCTCACTTGTCTGGAACACAGTAGAAAAGTTGGCGATCTGTCTCTATTTTATAGATATTTTCATGGGCGATGCTCTTCTGAAATATCAACAATCGTTCCTGCTTTGGCAGTCTCTTCGAGACTAACCCGTCAAGTTCAGTCATCACACCCCTTCGTGGTCACTTTGGAGACCTGCAGAACATCACTTTCCAAAGACTCGTTCATCCAACGAACAGCGAGGCTTTGGAACTCATTGCCTAGGGAGGTGTTCCCCGAGGCATACAACCTCCAAAAATTTAAGAAGAACACCAACTCCTACCTTCTTTCCCTTGGTTCCCACGATGTTCTCTGAACATTACAGGATATCCCTTTTCGTGGGAACCAGAACATAAAAAAAAAAAACGAGAGGACATGTCCGTAATTGGGACAAATTATTATTATCAATGACTAACTTTCAAACACCCTGTATGCGTAAACAAATCATCATAACATTTGTTCATTTAAAAAAAATTAAAAAGAGGAAAAATGCCCATTCCGAAAAAATCATATAACTTTATTTTAAACAAAAATAATTTAAACAACATAATTTATAACAGTTGTTCAAAGTGGCTTCCATTTTGCTCGATACATTTCCGTGCTCTTGAAGTAAGATTTGTAATTGACTTTCTAATCATTGCTTGGTCAATTCTCAGTTCGTCGCATGCGTCCTCAATTCTCCGTAGAAGGTCCTCTCTAGTGTTTACTTCAGTTGAATGAACTTTTGATTTTAAATAACCCCAAACATGGTAATCGAGTGGATTAAAATCGGGCCCCCTTGCAGGCCAGTTGTGAGGTCCTCCTCTGCCTATCCAATGATTTGGGAAGTTGTCATTCAAAAACTCTCTCACTATTACCCTGTAATGAGGTGAAGTACATGTCTCCAACCCCAACTCCTGCATCATCTAGCAATATGGGTAAAATATTTTGCAGGAACTCCAAATACACTTCACCCGTTAGTAGATGTGGTAGGATATGGGGTCCAATTAATCGGTTGCTAATAACGCCACACCAAACATTAAAGGAGAACCTGATTTGTGTGAACGTGTTTGTTTTATGGCGAATGGATTTTTTTCGGCCCAAACACGGGAATTCCTTGAATTATTAACACTGTCTCTGGTAAATTGAGTTTTATCGCTAAATAAACACCTGTATATGATCCTATTATTTTGTAATACCCATCTACTAAAAGTCAATCGATAAATTTAATCTCCTGCTTGTAGCCTCTGAACTTGCTGTAAATGGTACGGATGTAGATTATTTTTTCTTAATCTTCGCCAAACAGTAGACTGAGGAACATTAGTGGCGTGAGTGATTCTTATCGTACAAATTTTTGGATCATTTTTTTCAAGGTTAAGAATATCTTGCTTCAAAACGATATATCGTCTTTCATAACATTCATTTTGTGCTACAGTTGGAAATTTACCGTGTTCTCTAAGGTAACTAAACACATTAGAAAAAGTCCTGTCACTAGCTAATCGCCGGCCATGAAATCGTCGTGCATATTCTCTTTGGGCAGCTTTCCCATTACCATCACAAAATCCATAGACATACAACATGTCTGCATATTCATTATTATCAAATTTGTGTGGCATTTTAAGTAAGCAATAACTGTTATCAACAAATAACGTAACAACACAAGTACAAACTCTAAAGTCGTCAACTAACGTCAAAATTGTACTCTGACATCAGCCAACTTGACAATTACAACAATTTGGGATAAATTTTTAATTAAACAATACTTACAGACTGCTTGATTTTATTATTATCAAGAATGCATCAGAAGAGTCGAGAAATGATCATGCTCTAGCTAAAAAAATAATTAGACGCGGATAAAGAAAATTAAATTTTTTTGATTTTCTGCATGTTTAACCTTTAAAATGTAGATTTCTTGCAACGTTATTTTTGTTTAAAATAAAGTTATGCTTTTTTCGGAATGGGCATTTTTCCTCTTTTTTTATAATTTTTTTTAAATGTAGCGCAATGAACAAATGTTATGATAATTTTTTTACGCATACAGGGTGTTTGAAAGTTAGTCATTGATAATAATAATTTGTCCCAAATACGGACATGTCCTCTCGTTTTTCAATAAGGTTGGGATCCAGAAATTAGGAGAATAAGAAATAGTTGATGATTTTATGGATTAAAGCTGGAAAAGTACCATTTGGGGAAAATAATTTAATTTTGTGCCACCTCATTATCGAAACATCTAGATTTGACTCAAGTTAATAAGTAAAAAAGTTATATGCGGAAACACCAGATACATTTATTCTTAGTTATTTTTTTCTGCTCTTTCCAAATTTTTAAATAACATTTTACAATATTGATATTTCGACTCGAAACCAACTTATTAATTTTTTTAAGGCCGGACCTGGAATAAGACTTTTTTTTATATGTTAATCTACACCACTGTGGACAAAGAACATACGAACCATAAATTACAAAAATGTATAGGGGGTTCAAATACTATTAGGCGTTGAAGAAGTTGAGACAGGAAGCCACAAAATAAAAGATTTTAGATAACTATTTTTATTTTTCAAGTGAACGTCAGAAGAAACATCAAAAAGGAAGAGAATTTTTCATGAGATCTTCCATTCTGACAATCGAGTCCAACTTTTATCTTCTGCGCAGCAGCGGCAACACACGAATGACATGAAACGTAATATTCTGGAACAGATTATGTTCAATTTCAGTGAATTTTGTGCAAATGAGAGATTAAGAGTTATATTTTTATATTTATTTGCTCTGGAAGTTTCGGTTAATTTGTTAAATATAGATATAGAAGTACCCCACACTTGTTTCAACATTAGAAATTTGCCGTTTAATGAAATAATAACTACTATTTACAACAATCTCAAATCACAAAACGTATTTGAGAATTTTTGGAATAATTGTTAAATTTTCCATTTTTAATGTCTGTTTCTCCTGGTCTAAGAGGAAATAGAAATAACTTGACAGTCAAACGATCACGATCGCTGGTCTGTTGGAATGCTGATCAAAATGGAAAATATTTCTGACATAATTAATAATCAAAAACGATCCAATTCCATCCATTATTTGAGCCAACATATGAAACTTGCCGAGTCCCATTTCAACTCAACAGCTGCATCTAATATCATAGTGGGTTTTCCACGAAAAATTAAATCGGTGAAAATAATAATTAATGCCGTCCGCAATGTATAAAAATAGTAAGCATTCGTGTTATTTATGCGCATTTCATAAATAATCCTAATTATACCGACCTGAATATAGTTTTCCTCGAAATTGCACGTACGTGAAAAGCCAGAATATATCTGCTGGAAATGAAATTCATATTGTTTTTCTACAACTTTCTATAAAATTTGTTCCAACGTGAGAGGTAATTATTTGTCATGATTTTTTCTGGTCGGATATCCTTACCGGTGCCATGTCAAGGGGGTTAATAGGGGATAATTAATTACCCCTTTTGCAAAGAATTGAACTTTTTGTCATGAATAAATATAATTGAAAGTTATATAACTACGTTATATTATCATATATTTGAAGCAAATCAAGAAATATGCAATTGTTTAAACGCCCACAAAAGCAAAGACATTGTGAAATTAGCAGAACTGTCAATAAAAACAGTAATAAAGAAAAACAACATACGTGAATGAATGACTATATGAATTCTCACAAAATTGAAAGCAATAAATAATATAGATATTAATTAAAAATAAATTTGTTCGGATTGAATCAGTATGTCTGGTATAAATTTATGTCGGAATTGTAAACAAAAATAACGCCATTATTGGAATTTTATGAAGATTTGATGCCAATGATTTCTACGGATCTTATTGCTTTTTTGTAGCCCAAATATTTTCGAAACACCGATAGAGTTACCCAATGAATGAAAGATGGAGAAATACGTTGTTCTGAGAGTCGAAAAATTATTAGGAAATTGGGGTATATCGCTCATCAAGTATGCTGTGGATACAACAATGAACAAAACCAGATTCATAACTTCAATTTTACGATAATTATTTTGTGAATCACATTAATTTGTTATCACATTATCTTGAAAATAGAATTAAATGATGTAACGCTTGCAAACTTCAACACACTTGAATGTTTCATATATTTTCATTGGCTGAAATGGTAACAATTAGAAAACAACTACTTTCCTAGCCAACACCTCGACGAATATTGAATTACATCTGATGAATAATCGCATGTAGCTTGATTCGAGTTGGAGAAATTCGGGTGCCACGTGTATACTAGTTTCGAGACATTTGCCCTTCATCGTGTATTTTTTTTCCTTTGAAATGTTCCAATAAATAAATAAATCGAATTAGCATCACGATTATTCTCTGCATCGGACAAAGCACCTTTCTGTGTGTGAGTACGCGCCGTATAACAAAAAACGCCGATAATTACCGGTAATTGGTAAGAATCCCGGTACGAAAGGCATAAATGGCGACGAGGTATCGGTGGCAAAAACACGGCCACTAAGGAAATAAAAGACAGTCGTCGACCGGTTGTAGAAGTCAGCTCGATGTCGCCGTGAGAACCACACCGACTTCATAGTATCTTTTGCTCTACCAGAAACGGATTTATAATTATTGGAGCCTAGGGTTCTCCAAGTAAAACTGTTTGTCGATTTAAAAAAAACATCAGAAAATATGTAGGCTAAAGTTGCACTTCGTCATGTTTGCCTATTTATACATTTATAGAAAGTATGTACACATGATGCCTCGAGAACAAACGACTAAAAGGCTTTTAACCACGTTTTTATTAACTCACCTTTCTTGTCTGTCTGTTCGGTACAATTTTGCAATCTATTTTAAACCAACTTCCCGATGAGCTAGATACTTGAAACTTCGGGCATGCAATACTAACTCGCTTTCTCGTCTGTCTGTTTGCTTGTCTAATAATAATAATAATAATAGTAAGGAGCAATCGAATCTTCCCGATGAACTTCTTTAGCATCGCCTAGATATTAAACCCAGTAGAACATCTGCCTGACCGTGTCCAAAATCGTATTGTCTCCCAGATGTCCAACTGATCTTCTTCATGTGCAAAACCAATTGGGGAATTGACGATCTCCCGTCAACTGACTCCCATACCCATTTGAGTAGTAGGCCAGTCAAAATAGACCGTCAATTCACATTAATTACAAACATTTCTTTAGAACTGCCGTATGTTGAGGCATCCAGTAAAGACTACATATAAAAATTTGCATGTTAATTTCCGCCATCTTCCGGGATACTGAAAAAGGTGCAAACTCAATTGGCGACTTAAAATTATGCCACCAAAGTTTGCAAAGCACGAAAACATTGTTTGCAATTTCGTGACCCCTAAAACTTTGCCCCTGAGACTGTTTTTAGCGTTATCCATAATTTTTAACCGACGAAACCAAAAAGGAGGAGGTTCTCTAGTCGACGCGTATATTTTCTTCTGCTACCCTTGGGGGTGGATTTCATCTTTCAAATTCAAATGGGACCAACTTCGAAGTTCACCCTATCCACTGAAAAAAGAATTATCGGAATCGGACACCTCAGTAAAAAGTTATGCGTGATCATACATAAAAAAAATGATTATTATCCATAATTTTTGGATGTTCCGTACACATGAAGAGTTTGCAAATTTAAAGCATTTAGGGGTGACGAAACCATGATTTTACAACAAATTTGCACAATGTTTGCAATTTTGTAACCAGAATGAGCGCTAATTACAACGTAATCAAGGATTATTCGTATTTCCGGTGGAAAATTGCGTGTGCAAATTTTACAAGGGATGTAGAAAAGAAGTTAGGGAATATACCTACAATTTGCACAATGTTTGCAATTTTGCACAAAGGAGATATTGCTATTTAACGTTTTATGCGATTTTGAGTAATTTCCGGTCACCGGATGAGTGTGCAAATTTTTATATTTAGTCTTTACTGGATGCCTCAACATACGGCGATGCTAAAGAAATGTTTGTAATTATTGTGAATTGGCGGTCTATTTTGACTGACGTATAGTATATTATCCACTATCAGGCACTCCCACTGTGCTCACATCGCTTAGAAGATGGGATCTCTGTCCGAAATGTCTCTTCTGGAGGGTCTACCAATTTCGATCTCCTTCCTCGTATGGCTTGTACTATTCCAATGCAGCATCCATGATTTTCTTCTAATCGAGCCTCAACGATCTTCTCCGCAGTTTCACAGAATGTCTGCTTCCGGCGGACAACTGAATAACACAATTTGAATTCACCGCCAAAATATACCGCGCATTCTACTTGCTTGCCATGACGTCAGCCAGTCGCGGGAAAAACATGCAGTAGCGTAGTGTATTCGTTTGTGAAAAGTTCTAGCGTGGCAGAAAGGCATTTTTGAGGAGACATCAGGATTACCGCCAACGTCAAAATTATTAATAAAAAACCTTTTTAAAGACAAGATTTCATTCAAATGCGCTAGAAAGTAAAAAATAATTGCTTGTGAGTTATAGATTCAAAAGCTTGTCGCGCAAGTTTTCAGTTCGAATATAAAAGCGACGAGCTTTTGAATCTATAACTCACGGAATAACCTATCTCACATATCCAAAGCAATTATTTTTAACTTTTTAACGCATTTAAATAAAATAAGACAAGGTTTTTTTATTAATTATTTTATTTTGAGCTTTTCAGTATGTATATCTTAATCTATGCATTTTTGTTAATGCATCATCATTATAAGGCCTTTTTTCTATAAGTTCTGAAATACTATCTTTCCATCATCTAAAGATCAACTCGTTCGCCATCCTTGAGCTGCCATCTTCAATTTATGAGTACTGTCAAAAAATCAATAATCCTCAACTAAATTCATAATCTCCGACCCCGAAAACCTCCACATACCAATTTTGAATAGAATCGGACCATAATCACAGAGATCGTCCGTCATCTTGGAGCCACATAGCAATTTTAAATCGAATCGGACCATAATTTCAAAACTCGCCCGCCAACTTGGAGCTGCCATCTTGAAAATTAACCGACCCCGAAATCCTTAACCAATTTTAATAGAATCGGGCCATAATCACAAATCGTCGGCCATCTTGGAGCCGCCATTTTTATTTTATGAATTTTGACAAAAAATCTTCAACACCAAAAACCCCCACATAGCAATTTTGAATCGAATCGGACCATAATTTCAAAACTCGTTCGCCAACTTGGAGCCGCCATCTTGAATTTGTGAATTTTGAATAAAAATTCATAATCTCCGACCCCTAAATGCTCCAGATACCAATTTTGAATATATCGGACCATAATCACAGAGATCGTCGGCCATCTTGGAGCCGCCATTTTTATTTTATGAATTTCGACAAAAAAATCATAATTTTCAACACCGAAAACCCCCACATAGCAATTTTAAATCGAATGGGACCATAATTCAAAAACTCGTCGGCCATCTTGGAGCCGCCATCTTGAATTTGTGAATTTTGAATAAAAATTCACAATCTCCGACCACGAAATCCCCCAGAATACCAATTTTTAATAGAATCGGACCATAATCACAAAGATCGTCGGCCATCTTGGAGCCGCCATTGTTATTTTATGAATTTTGACAAAAAAATTCATAATCTTCGACCCCAAAAAATCCCACATACCAATTTTGAGTCGATTCGGACCATAAACACAAATCTCGTCCGCAATCTTAGAGCCACCATTTTGATTTCTTCATAATGCATTGTCACGGGAACTATGAACACCTGACAAATTTCAGGTTAATCGGGCAACTAGAAGTGGGGTCGAATTTAACTTGCAGGATTTGATTATAGACACACAGACACCGGAACAAGTGAAACTAAATAAAAGCTTGTAAAAAGGGTAATTGCGAAATTTCTTCAGCTCAGCTGCGAAAAACAAGAGGATCTGATAACTTAATAATTGTCAAAACTTCCAATATTATCAATAATAAGTACTTAAATAGTTGTCGGTCCAAAAGTGTTGCCACTTCACTAAATTATTTTCACTTAACTGGGTTTACAAAACCACGACCCGTGTTTCGCTCTACAGTAGCTTCTTCGGGTGGAGATAATACCAACTTAACAATCACAATGTATCATGTTAAATAATCATTGGAAAAAAGATAATTTTGTTATGAAATAAATAATAAGTGCCATTGTCGCGACGATAAATATTCCCTCTTACACCAAATGCGTGTATTCTCCTCCAAGTGGTTCAAGCCTTTTCTCGATCCGGTCCTGCCTGCATTGTCTTTATCTAGTTTTCTCGTTTTTTTTACGTGAGGACGTTAATGCACCCCGGTGGGTAATTATAACAAGTTCGACATGACAGAGAACAGGGTGGACAAGGCGAAGTTCCGGTTAGTTTATTTCCATGTTGACAAGGATGTACTTGATAATAAATAGTTGACGCGACGAACTAGAAGTTAATCATCAAATAAATCACGTGAATAAAAACGTACATTACTTTCCACCACTCTGCATATGTGTAAATTGTAGCCATGTGCAGTCGATTATGCATTAGGGGATTTTTGTAATGACAATTCAACTCATGTATAAAAAATCGCATATACCAAAGTGCAATTGTCAATTTGACAGCGGCAAAAGTTAGCTGCAACTTTTACAGCGACAAATGCACTAGTGGTTTTTTTAACTTATTCAATTGTTTATCAATTATCGCGGTGTTGGTTGCCAAAATAAATAGTTTGACATGTTTGTCAACAACTTATTGAATTTCTAAGCACTAACAATGAGTCGATTCGGTGAGTCTACGAACGAAATTAGTCAAATTGTTAATACCTGTGTGCCTACTAATACAGTTGCGACGCAATGCTCAATCTGGCGACAATTTTCTACGTTTTGCGATGCAAAATGATATAAATTTGAGCCAGATACTTCCATTGAAAAATTGAATGTAATATTGCAAGATTGGGCATTTAATATGCGAAAAGGCAACGGAGAAGACTACAAAGAAGCGGTAGTTAAAACAATTTGGAACACCACCGCTAAAATGCTACAAAGTCAATATTATAACGAATTCAATATTGTATTTAACCCTTCCACCGACGTTCAGTTTAATTCATCACGAGCTGCACGTAATGCTAAACGTAAAGTCCTACAAAAACAACCCGAAAAGAGAAAATCTAGTGCATCAGCTCTTTATAAATCTGAAGTATTTGCAATGGCCATATTATATGACGAAAATTAACCGGAAGGACTTCAAAAGAAATTATATCACATTTTGGCGTTTGAATTAGCTTTTCGCGGAGGGGAAGCAGCTTACTGCAAAACCACTTATTTCGTATCTAAAATTGAAAATAATGGAAAAGAAACTGGACATATCGTGTATAATCCTCTATTTTCGAAAACGAGACAATGCGGTAACAATAAGTTATATGACAACAAATGGATTACGCCTAATATTTTAGAGGAAGATATTTGCCCAATACGTTCATTTAAAAAGTTAATGGAAAAACGAGACACTTTTATAACATTGGACAGAGTATTTCTCATACCAAATCCCTTTTGGAAGAAGAAAAATTCTAAAGGTTGGTGTGGCGGTAAAAATGAAAAATATGAAAAATATGAAATTTGCTGGTTCAAATGGATTATTGAACGATTTAAAATCGAGAAAGAACTTCCACCTACCTCTGGTGCCTAGATGGATGGATCTTCCTCCTTCCTTCAGGAATCTTGTGTTTAAACTACGAAAAGTGGGTTATCACACACGTGACAATGTCTTCCTTTAACACTATAGCGGTGAGACGGAAACTTGAAGAACCAAAATGTTTTCCGTTTTTAACTAAACTGGCGAGACGTATATCTTGAAAGCGGAGTGTTTCAAAGCGGAGTCGAAAGAAAACTGAATTCTTGCTTGATTTTCTTCGCGCGCATGCGTAAAGTGGAAGTATGCTTTCATGAACGCGAAATGATATATATATTTGAAAATTAAGGGGAATTGCTTCGACCATATGAAAATACTTATATATAAAGAATAAAAAAAATAAAAATAATAGTTTTTAACAAAAGATGGGTCAGGAATAAGGGGAAACCTTAACATTCTCCCCACGTTTTGTTGAAGGCTTCAACAAAACTAATTCTGTGGAAGGAGACACAATTTATTAATTGGTCTCTTATAGGTACCACTACTGGTTTTCACTGTAGCAACGCGAGCTACTTTGTCTAATCCAGGGTGAAGTTCCACAACTCTGGCCATACGCCACTGTAAAGGCGATAAATTATCTTGCTTTATAATGACGAGATCGTCAACTTTCAAGGGATGATCAGGATCATTCCATTTGTGTTTCTGCTGCAAATTAGTTAAATATTCTAAATGCCACCTGGACCAGAAACAGGATTTCATCCTTTGTAATAACTCCCATCGTCCCAAAGAGTTCAGTTTTAGATGACTGAAATCAGGGTCTGGAAGACAAGTTAAAGGTTCTAACGTTAAAAAATGCCCCGGAGTCAGAACCGACAAATCACTTGGATCAGAACTCAGCGGGCAAAGCGGTCTAGAATTCAATATAGCCTCAATTTGAGTTATAACTGTATACAATTCTTCGTACGTGAGAATTTGCGAACCGATAACTCTAGCAAAGTGTGTTTTGAATGATTTAACACCTGCTTCAACTAAGCCGGAAAAATGGCTGCCTGTCGGGGGTGAAATGACCAAACTAACTTTTCATTATCTGCGGCATTTTTCATAATTTCATTAATATATTTATTTGCACCAACAAAATTTTTACCACAATCACTAAAAATGTATGAGCAGCGGCCTCGCCTTGCCATGAACCTGCGTAAGCCAGCCAGAAATGCCTCGGTTGTCATGTCTGAAATAAGTTCCAAATGTATGGCTTTAGTTGCAAAACAAATAAAAACGCAGACATAAGATTTAACCGTCTTTGCCCCGCGGATTTTGCCCAACGTAATGAAAAATGGGCCACAAAACCAACAGCAACTACTGAAAAGCTTTACCTGTGAAACTCGGTTTGCGGGGAGATTGCCCATAGGGGTTGTAGGCTTGCGGATTGAGGCGCCAACATCGGAAGCATTTGTCCAACACTTTTCGGATGGTGCGACGCTGGGATAATATCCAAAAATTTTGTAATAAAAGAAAATGCCACGTCTGCAGTCCGGGATGCATGTGAAGTTTATGAGTATATTCTCTTATTAAATCAGTGAGTCTATTCGACCGTGGTAGAAGAAGAGGGTGTTTTTTATCATATTCTAAAAGCGAGTTGTGTAACCTTCCACCCCCTCGCAATAAACCTTTGTGGTCTATAAAAATACTGCGTTTTCTCAAATACTTAGGAAGCGGTTTATTATTTTTAATCTAGAAATTTCATCTTCGAATACAGAATACTGAGTGAATTTAACAAGAACAAGTAAAGCCTCGTGTAACTCAGTATCACTGAAACAAGAACCAATTAGTTTATTCAGCGGATGTCTCAAATTAAAATAAAATCTTCTGATGTATGCTATGATTCTCTGGATTTTCTCTAGAGAAGAAAAATTTTGTAGAATATTCTGCAATGAATCTACATCAGTGAATGCTACAAGCACCGTTCTGCGCTCTTGACAATCGAAGCTGTGAGATTCTAATTTGAATTTTTGGATGGGCCAATCGGTTTCGGGTTTCTGTAACCAAAATGGGCCTCCCCACCATAGCGGATGATTAACTAATTCTCCGGAAGGAGGCCGCGGAGGAACAATCAGCGGGATTATCTTTGGAAGATACATGACGCCACCACTCAGGAGAAACTTTTTTTGTATCATAGATATACGATTAGCAATAAAGTTTTGAACTTGTTTGGATCTGACTTTACCCAATGTAAAACAATTGACGAATCCGTCCAAGTATATATTTGATCGAATCTGACTCTTTCGGAATAAATCTCCAAAACGTAAGAGACTAACCTTGACAACAAAGGGCAGCAGATAACTCTATCCTAGGAATAGATAATAATTTGGTAGGAGTAACTTTAGATTTTGCACTCAAAGAGATAAAAATGCGGTTATTTTTATTACTCTGACGTACAGACAAGACGCATATGCGTTCTGTGAGCCATCACAAAGGCATGTAATTCACAACGGGTGAAATCTTGGAATGGAATGAGACGGGGAATTCCAATCTTCGATATTTCTGGTAGTTGACTTTTATATAATGTCCATTTTTTTATAATTTGGTTGGGAGGGAGCTCATCCCAACCAACACCCTGTAACCATAATTCTTTCATTATCAGTTTTGCAAACAATGTGATTGGTGATAGAAACCCAAGAGGGTCGAATATTCGACTAAGTTCGGATAATATATTACGTTTAGTAAGCGGTTCCTCTAATAAATTAACAGAAAAAAAGAAAACATCTGAAGAAGGAGTCCATTTTAACCCCAAGACTTTAATGGTTGACTCATTTTCTTTATCCATCGAATATGATTGATCATACAAATAATCTTTAGGTAAATTTTCTAAAACTCAACATTATTACTCGACCACTTCTTGAGATGAAAACCACCACTTTTACATAATGAAATCAATTGACTTTGTACTGCAAGTGATTCGTCCAACGAATCACATCCACCAATGTCGTCATCTACATAAATATTATGGGACAGCAAAAGTTGCGACGCTAGTGGATAGTTTGTTTTTTCATCGTCAGCCAATTTTGCCAACGTGCGGAGGGAAAGCCAAGGACTACTGGCTACCCAAAAGACACCGTACGTAAACGATATTCAAGCAGCGGTTCATTTGGAGAAAATCTCCAAAAAATTCTTTGAAAATCTCTATCAGCGGTTCGGAGCAAAATTTGAAGATACATACGGCTAATATCTGCGGTAAATGCAATGAGATGTAGTCGAAAATTCAAAAGTATTGCCAAAATATCCTTTTGTAATTTAGGTCCTGTCATCAACACGTCATTCAGTGAAATATTATTAGAACATTTTGCGCTTGCATCGAAAACTATTCGAATTTTTGTTGTGGTACTGTCTGGTTTGAAAACACAAGTATGTGGTATATAATAAGAAGGAACTTTAGATAATTCGGATTCCGGAATCGTTTCCATGTAATTGCACTCTATGTATTCCTTAAAAATTTTGGAATATTCATTATATAAATTTCGATTGCGGGCCAATCTCCTTTCGAGGCTGTAAAAACGTCGAAGAGCTATATCTCTAGAATTCTCAAAATTCACGACTGCGGATTCTTTGAATGGGAGGGACACCATGTATCGTCCGGTCTCCGTGCGAGTTGTAGTGTCCAAAAATAATTGTTCACATTTTTATCCTCGACAGAAATCGTTTCTTCACAAGGTATCTCTTCGATTTCCCAAAATCGCTTCAGCGTATTCTCTAGTTGAGATATTTCTACAATGTTCAAAAATGAATTGATTACTTTTTGATGTGTAGCTGCAACTTTTCCAAATAAAATCCAACCAAAAGTGGTATTAAACGCACTGGGTAAATTTTCATTACCAACACTACGGCCGTCCAAAAGAATTTTCTGAAATATTTCAGCGCCTAAAAGTAGATCAATCGGTGCGGGTTTCGAGAACTGTGGGTCAGCCAAAGTAATGTTTTTATGTGACTCCAAGTAAATGTATCAAACTTAAAAGTAGGCATATCTGAACAAATGTGATCAAGAATTATTGCTTCAAAAGTTAAAATCGGATGCGTCGCTCCGGTCGGCTGAACAGTACAGCTAACCTTGCCAAGCGATGCCTGAGCGGTCATATTTCCGAGCCCTTGTACAGCAACAGCTGATTTGAACGGTTTCAAACCTAAACGATGCAGGAATCGTTTGGAAATAAAATTTGCTTGCGATCCACTATCCACTAATGCTCTTACCACCTGGAAATTACCACGACAATCTAAAATTCTCAATTTAACGGTAGCCAATAAGACATTGTGTTGCTGTGAAAGATTCGCACTAAGTGCTGCAGGGCCGGTTTCAGGAATATAAGTTTGCGGAGTTTCTTCAATTCGAAGGAAAAAACCAAAGGAATATAAGTTTGGGGAGTTTCTTCAATTCGAAGGATTAATCGGAAGAACCATCATTATAAGTGTTGTGATGATGAAATTTGGTTGACTTAAGCAATTTGTGCACCAATGGTTTTGTTTAACAATATTATATCTTTCTAGGAGATTTTCCCAGGAATGAAGGACATTTATATAAAGCATGTTCAGATTTACAGAGTGGACATAGCCTTTACTCGTATATGCCTGCGGATTTGCGGCAAACAAAGTGGTATTTCGAAAACTAGAAAGATTAGGATTCGTGCGGTTCATGTTAGATATATTACAAGTATTATGAGTTTTGGGTTTCATACGGATAGAATTCAATGAAAGTGATTCGAACGCATTACACTGATTTGTTAAATAATCTATCATGTCAGTGAAATTAGGATTGGTAATCGATTTTGAACTGAGTTCTAATTCATAGCGGGCCACAGTAGTGGAGTCGAGTCTTTTCAAAAGCATATGACAAAGGATGAAATCCCATTGATCTACAGGATAGGATAAATTGCGGAGAGCGGCAACGTTTTCCGAAAATGTATCAATAATTTTCCTAAGCAAAGGCGGGTTTTCAATTGACATGCGCGGACTACACTCAATTTCGCTCCAGTGAGCATTTGCTAAAAGACGCGGGTTTGAATATCTTTTTGTGATTGCATTATAAGCTACTAAATAATTGCTTGAAATAAGCGGTGTGCACGAAATCAACGTTTTGGCGGCCCTCCAATACAGAATGCAAGTGGGCAAACTTTTCAATGCTAGAAAGAGACACATTATTGTGCACAAGAACGTTATAAAGATCAATGAATGGAGTGAACGCCTTTATGTCCCCATTGAAAGTTGGCAACTTCATTTCAGGAAGTTTTACTCTGGGTGCGGAGGGAGCAATAATTTGTCCAACCTGAGTTTGTGGAACCTCTTCAAATAAATCAGCATGAATTGCTTGAACTGAAAATAAATCCTTATCAAATGCGGTGCGGACAGATTCTTCAGTATCCAACATATCTGTGGTTAGATCTTTCAACGAACTTAAGTTACTGATAATGTTAGACTGATGATCATTGAAATTCGATTCAATTTCCTTTAAAACTTTGAATCGTTGCCGAAACTCAGAATGAGCTTTACTATTTATAACGGCTATTTCAGCTACCTCTTTCAGTTCTGACATTCTCTTTATTTCAGTATTTCGAAGAGCTTTCAATTTTTGATCTTATCAGCCATTTTGTGAAACTAATCAAATAACTGATAAATTGAAATAAATACACAAAACCACTGTACCCAAGAACGGACCTGGCAACTTTTATCGCAAAAAAGGATACAAATTCCTACCTACAATTGTTTCACCAGCTGAATACCGGTGACCTTGAATTTATATTTTGAAAAAATGGTCGAAGCAATTCTTCGTATTTAAATGAATAAATGAAAAAACCAATAATCCAGGGGATTCTTGGCTCAGAAGGACCAAAAATGTGGCGGTAAAAATGAAAAATATGAAAAATATGAAATTTGCTGGTTCAAATGGATTATTGAACGATTTAAAATCGAGAAAGAACTTCCACCTACCTCTGGTGCCTAGATGGATGGATCTTCCTCCTTCCTTCAGGAATCTTGTGTTTAAACTACGAAAAGTGGGTTATCACACACGTGACAATGTCTTCCTTTTAACACTATAGCGGTGAGACGGAAACTTGAAGAACCAAAATGTTTTCCGTTTTTAACTAAACTGGCGAGACGTATATCTTGAAAGCGGAGTGTTTCAAAGCGGAGTCGAAAGAAAACTGAATTCTTGCTTGATTTTCTTCGCGCGCATGCGTAAAGTGGAAGTATGCTTTCATGAACGCGAAATGATATATATATTTGAAAATTAAGGGGAATTGCTTCGACCATATGAAAATACTTATATATAAAGAATAAAAAAAATAAAAATAATAGTTTTTAACAAAAGATGGGTCAGGAATAAGGGGAAACCTTAACAGTTGGTATAAGAATGTGCCGATTGGAATTAATGAAATTTCCAAATGGACTAATTGCTCAGCACAACGTATTGGTATATATATGTTAAACGTGTCGAAATTACAAATCACTCAAATCCTGCCGCTCGATTTGAGTTAACGAATTAAGTAAAAGCGGAATTGAAGAACAAGCTCTAATGAAAATAACAGGACACAGCAATCCATCATCAATAAAACCATACTTACAAGTTGACAAAGAGTTTCATTCGAGCATTATTCAATCAATTCGTTTGGAAAAAGAAAAAACTTCAACATCTACTACAGAAACGATTAGCTGTGGAACCCGCAGCGACATCACTGTTCCTACTATGAATTTCAATAACTGCGTTTTTAATAATTGTACATTCAAATAAAAATGTGTTTATTTTTAATGTTTCATGAATAAAGTTTGCATTGATATGTTTCTAAATTTCTTATTCATTAAATTGTCCCGCCGAATTACACTCGATGTTTGTATTGATACCAGGTAAATTGTTGTTCAAATTCTAAACTGTTTCCTTTAGCAATTTGACTCGAATTTTTTTTAATAGTTGACAGTTTTTCTCGTCTAATTGCTAGGCAACATTTTCTCATTAAACAACCCAAATTTACCCGATAGAATACAAACCTCTCGTGCAATTATAAGTGACAAAATGATGAATTTTTTATATTTCGTTAGAATAAATCCAACTGAACAACACCTAATGATCTTCCTTTTATTTTCAACATAAAAGCAGTTACCTATTGTAGATGAAATATGAAAGTACCTCGACCTGTAAGGTCTTTTGTACATTACCATTCATCTAGTCAAGACCCGGGATTCCGAGACTCCTTGCGAAGCGTATCAGATTCCTGGGAGCTAAGTTCCTGATGTCTGAGGACGTTAGTGAAACCCCTTTTGCAAAACAGCGCTTAGCAGTCGCAAAGCAGGTGTTCTGCAGTTTCAGCAAAGTTTTTGCAGTAACGGCACAGTTCACTGTCTGATCTATCCATTTTTTTGGAGTGATATCTCAGAGGACAATGGCCGGTGAGCAGGCCCGTTACCAGTTTCAAGTTTTTCTTGTCCAAATCGAGAAGGTCTTTAGCTTCCTTTGACGGTGGGCTCAGAAGCCTTTTCGCTTGTTTTTGCCCTGGAACCTTATTCCAGTGGGTTTCAATTTGGTCAGCTTCCCAGCGCCAAAACTCTTCTTTGATGTGGGCTTTGGAAAGACCACAGAAGGGTTCCGGACTAGAAAATTGAGTGTCTGCGCCTTCCTTGGCAAGGCTGTCTGCTTCCAATCCAATCCAAAAGTACTTTATCTCATATTATCAATTTTGACTAAACCTAGTATGTACACACTTAGTAGCTACTATACAATTTAAAAAAATGCATGAACATGCGCTTGATGATTCAAAAGCATCGAAGGGCGTGTCCCCGCCTAATGGCGATGACTCAATACGTAATTGGTTTCAAGTCATTTTAACAATTTAGATTTGATCCTCCCCTCCTGCCTGAGCTTATGGAAGTATTTACTGTTATCTTACATTCAAAAATTTCAATGATTAATTTTACCTAGGTATTTATAACAATGCAATTGTATACTGGAAAAGGGGGTGGTGTGAGGAATGAGCCTCACATAACACCTTAAAAACCAGCTTAAGATAGTTCAAAAAAATTCAATAAAATTTGCGTTATGTTTGCTCGTGTATGTGTCTATTTGTGGGTATCTGTCTGCTTCCTCGTTGCCTTTGATTCCCTTGTGATCCGGCACCCACATCAGTGTGATCTGATTATTTGTAGCAAGTTGTCTCAGGGAGAGTTTGCAGTCCCAGTTCAGTCTAGACTCACGAGTGTGTGACATTAGAACTTTTAGTGCTGCTTAGCTGTCTGATAGGATATAGATCTTTGCCCCCCTGAAGCCTCTTTCAAGGCATTCTTGGGCGCAAATTTCTCTAGCATGGGTTTCTGCTTGAAACATTGTTGGGGCGCTGCCTAGGGATTTTGAGAGCCTAAAACTAGGACCCGTTACTCCCACTCCAGCCTTTTTGTCCATCTTGGAACCATCAGTATACCATACTGATGCATTCGTTTCTAGCTGAGGCCCGTTCGTTGTGAATATATGGTGGTCGTTTATAACCACTTCATAGTTCACTTCAAAGTCGTGCTGGCATGATATCCGATTGCTTGTACCTGGATTCTAGGGGAATATTTTCCAGAATCACCAGATGTCCAATCAGATTTCCAGCCTTCAAGTTTGATGCCTGGTGCAGTCTCAAGACACTCACTGCAGCTTCCTTCATTACACACAAGTGCAGCGGGGAAGTTTCAGCATTACCTCTAGTGCTGCAGTGGGGCATGTTTGTCCCTAATAGTCACGACCAAGTCAAATTATCCACGGTCAGAGACCACAACAAAGACAACCTTGGGGATGGAGTCATGTGAGGTGTTATCGAAAGCACCCTCTATATCTATGAATGCACATAGAGCCATTTCTTTGGCCGAGTATGTCTTTTAGAACTATATAAGGAGATATTTTTTCGATATACATTGTTTCCATATATATCAAACTGTTCAGACAGAGTCAGGCTTTCTCCATTCTCTTTTCCCATGAATATCCAGGATGAAAAGTAGTCCTTTTACAGGTCCCACCTACGCTACCTTTTTGCCAAATTTCATTACGATCGTTTCAGACGTTTAGTGGTGAAAAGATAACAAACAGACAGACAGCCAGACAGAGTTACTTTTCGCATTTATAATAATAGTGCGATAATTCAATAGCACCAAACTCTGTAACCAATATTGTTGCAATGTATTAACTCTCCCGTAGAGATTGAATAAAACCTTTTCTTAACAACTTCAACACTCTGAAAAGAAATATTTCAGTTTATATGATAAAATTTCGTTCTTTTTTTAAAGATTATATGGTTTTGACTCTTTGACCATTCTTTACGTTACACCCTGTATATTTTATGACAATAGACTGTCTAAGTCGTGACGTCAGTCACGCCGCCCATCGTGTCTGACGTCACGACTTAAGACAGTCTATTGTCATAAAATATACAGGGTGTAACGTAAAGTATCGTCAAAGAGCCAACACCATATTATCTTTTAAAAAAATAACGAAATTTCATCATATAAACTGAAGTATTTCTTTTCAGAGTGTTGAAGTTGTTAAGAAAAGTTTTTATTCAATCTCTTACGAACCTTTCCATCGAAAATGCAAATGCATGTTAAATGCCCATGAGGAATTTTTATTTTTTAGTTTATGTGATTGTGTTATAAATAAGGGTGGAAATATGAATATTTTGTTATAGTGAGGCCAAATTTAGGATTTCCCATCATATTGTAACGAACCTAGGCCGGACCTGTCGCCTCACGTGTTGCCATCGACAGCGATGAGATCATCCCCGGAGATATTCGAGAACCATCCAGTGCGCTCTTCCGCGGAAAACAACGGTCAATATTGGAAACAATTGGAACATGCCGTCGCCAACTGGAAGAATTCGAAACATCGAGAATGCTGTATCGGAGATAAATAGGAAAACCTCAAGTGGAGTAGGACAGTCTGAACGAGCCCATACGATCGAGCTATTCAGTGGCGTAGTAATATAAATTAAGTTGTAGATTAAGTGTTAAATAAATTAGTTAAACCAAGTTAAGTTTATTTACGTTACAATTGGTGTCGGAAGTGAGATTTTGAAAATAAACAAGTGATCGTGGAGTGGATAGTCAGAAAAATAAATTGATAGACAGTGGCCCGGTTTTCGCGAAGTGGACAATTGTGCGTGGGAATATAAACTGATACACTGTTCGCGTGAAACAGAAAATAGACAGTGGCCCGGTTTTCGCGAAGTGGACAATTGTGCGTGGGAATATAAACTGATACACTCTTCGCGTGAAACAGACAATAGACTGGTGGCCCGTGGAAAACAATTCGCGAAGTGAATTTTTAACAAACTGATAAACTTTTCGTGTAAAACAGACTGATACCTCGTCAAAGACAAAATGTGTTCAAGAAAAGTGCGCCTTGCGGATTTGAAGGTAGCGGAATTGAAACAGGAATTGGAGGAAGGGAACTGGAAACAACAGGTAAAAGCAAGTACTCCAGGAAAGACTTGCAGAAGGACTTATACAAGAAGGTGAGGACCCCGAAACATTTTTATTCGAAGTTCCCGGAGGTGATTTAAGTTTGGTAATGAATAAACTCGAAGAAACTACTAATTCCGTGAGAGAAGAACTGCAACAAAATTCTAGAAATCTGGAAGAGAAGCTTCAAGAAAGTTCTAGAAATCTGGAAGAGAAGCTTCAAGAAAATTCTTTAAATCTGGAAGAGAAGCTTTCTAGAAATCTGGAAGAGAAGCTTCAAGAAAATTCAAGAAGCCTGGAAGAAAACTCTAGAAATCTGGAAGAGAAGCTTCTAGAAAATTCAAGAAGCCTGGAAGAGAAGTTCCTGGAAAACACAGAAGGCCTAAAAACGAATTGTGTGGTGTGGCTAATTTTCTAGAAGAAAGAATGGGAACCGTTGAGACAGAGATAGATAAAATTAGGGAGCAAATGAACACGGAGGTAGATAAAATCAAAGATGGGGTCGAGGCAGAAATGGACAAAATGAAGGAAACGATCAGTAAGCTGGAAAAACGAATTAATAGTGCGCCCTCCACAGAGATGGTTAATGAAAATGCAATGCTGGACTTGAGTTTGAACTTGGATAAAGTTCAAGAGGGAATAAAAGATGTCAAGGTCATTTCAGAAATAGGGAAGCTTTCCATGAAGCCGCCTCAGTTCGACGGAAAAACTCCATGGGCAAATTACCGCCGGCAGTTTGAAGCAGCGGCCAAAGCAAACGGATGGAATGCAGGGGAAAGAGCTGTAGCACTGACACTTGCATTACGTGGAGAAGCGACAAATATTCTACAAACTCTCACCGCCCAAGAACAGGAGGACTATGATCAGCTGATTAAACATCTAGAATTACGATATGGCCACGCCCATTTGGAACACGTATACCACTCCCAGCTGAAAAATCGCTGCCAAAAATCGGGCGAATCCTTACAAGAATTCGAAACTGACATTGCACGCTTGGTTCGTCTCGCATATCCAGCCACACCAGAAAATGTAATGGAGCGACTAGCGGTTCAAGCATTCTTGGATGGACTCCGTGACCAAGAAACCAGACAAGCGTTGATATTAGCTCGTCCAACACATCTCGTAGACGCACTGGCACGAGCTTTGGAATTTGAGGCAGCAAAACAATGCTGCAAGAGCCAAAGTAAAGTTCAAACGATTGAGGAAGACTCACAGGAGCCTGCTAACTTGGAAGCTGCCATAAGAAAAGTGATGAAGGAAGTGTTGCCTGAGAAAAGACATATAAGATGCCGGAATTGTCGCAAAATTGGACATGTGCGTAGCAAATGTCCAACATTCATCGACTCCGATGCAGGAAAACTAAGAAAGGTCGATGAGAAGGGGCAATCGTCGGCATGTGTCCGGCAAGCCCCATATGTCGCTATGCTTCAACGACAGAACAAGGGTGTCTTCGTAGACGGTCTCATCAATAACGAGCCTTGCACCATGCTGCTAGATACAGGTGCGACTAGGACAATTCTCGGGCCTTCCTTTGCCAGAACACCGGAACGGATTGAACCGACAACTTGGAAGCTACGCACAGCAACAGGGGAGCCAGCTACTGTATATGGCGAGCTACCGATTGAAATAATTTTGGGCAACACTAAAGTGAAACATCAGGCACTTGTAGCGGACATCGAAGACGATGCAATCATCGGAATGGACATCATGAATTCCAGAGGGTTTGAATTGGATTTCAAAGACGGCGTCCTACGTGTCAACGGAGAAGAGCTGGTACTTCATGGGAGAAGTGAAGAGTTGATCCGTGTGCTGTTGGCTGAAGATGTAAGCGTACCTGAGAGGGCTGAAACCATTCTGGAGGCTCGCCTGGACGGGAGTGCGAGCAGTGGGGACGTGGTGATGTTCGAGCCCAAACTTCATGATGAGAAAATTGGACGAGGGATTGCACTAGGAAGACCTTGTTGCGTGCTGACAAATTTGTGCCGGTAAGGGTCATGAATGTCAATTATTTCCCAGTGACCTTTAGGAGAGGAACACTTTTGGGGCACTGCTCGTCAGTCTTCATCCGTGATCCCCGGGGCGTACGAGGTACGATTAGCCAACCAACAACTTGCCCACAGAACTAGAAATTAGTTGCCATCTCTTCCAAAGACATAAAACCAGCTCAACAGCCCAAACTAAGAGATTTAGTCAAAAGTACCAAGACATCTTCGATACCGGACAAGGAAAAGGGGTCGAACTAATGTGGTCCAGCACAAGATTGATACTGGGGTGCCCGACCGATCCGGCAATCAGCAAGAAGACTTCCTCTTGCCAAGAAGGCAGAGGCTGACAAAATAGTCAGCGATATGGGAAAAGAAGGAGTTATCGAACCGTCTGACAGTCCCTGGTCCTCTCCAGTCGTACTGGTGAAGAAAAAGGATGGATCGACACGCTTTTGTGTAGACTATCGCCAACTTAATAATGTCACGAAGAAGGACAGTTACCCTCTCCCGAGAATAGATGACACCCTAGACACGTTGGCTGGTTCCACGATTTTCTCGACCCTTGATCTGAAGAGTGGATACTGGCAAGTAGAACTCGCTCAGGAAGATCGAGAAAAGACTGCTTTACCATCGGCTCAGGATTGTGGCAGTTCACCGTTATGCCATTCGGGCTCTGTAATGCTCCGCCACATTCGAAAGATTGATGGAAACAGTACTGAAGGGACTCTCATGGAACACGTGTCTAGTGTATCTCGACGACATAATTGTGGTCGGCAGATCGTTCGAGGACCACGTGAAAACTTGGAGGAAGTATTCCTGCGATTGAGGAACTCGGATTGAAGCTGAGCCCTAAGAAATGCCACCTGTTCCAAAAAGAAGTACGATACCTCGGCCACGTTGTCTCTGGGGAAGGAGTAGCAGTGGATGACCAGAAGATCAAAGCTGTTAAGGATTGGCCCATCCCAAAGGACATTCACCAACTTCGAAGTTTCCTTGGTTTGTGCACATACTATCGCCGATATGTGCTGGGGTTTGCAAACATCGCTAAACCACTGACCAGGCTCACGGAAGGTCAAACAAAGTTCCAGTGGTCGAAGGATGCGAGGTTTCGTTCAGGTTGCTGAAAGGGGCTTTGATTAACGCGCCTGTTCTGATCTATCCCTTACCCATCGGGAAGTTCATTTTGGATACGGACGCCAGCAACGTGGGACTTGGAGCTGTCCTATCTCAGATCCAGGAGGGGCAGGAGAAGGTCATTGGTTATTTCAGCAAGACGCTCAGCAAACCAGAGCGCAATTACTGTGTCACCAGGCGAGAGCTGTTAGCTGTTGTAAAGGGGTGGAGCACTTCTACAAGTACGTGTATGGAAGAAGATTCCTGTTGAGAACGGACCATGCAGCTCTCAAATGGCTCTTACAGTTCAAAAATCCTGAGGTCAAGTAGCACGTTGGATCGAGAGACTCCAAGAATTCGATTTCGAGATCGAACATCGAGCCGGAACTAGCCATAAGAATGCAGATGCCTTGTCGCGAAGACCATGGTCCAGATGATTGCTCACATTGCCGACGAGCAGAAGAGAAGAAGCAACACTTTGTAGAACCGCGGCAATGGATGACAACTGGAATGACAGCAAGATCCAGAAAGACCAAGAGAGACCCCGACCTTGGCTTAGTCGTCAGCTGGAAGAAGGGCAATCGAAGACCATCATGGCAGGAAGTCGCAGGTTACTCGCCGGCTGTTAAGTCCTATTGGGCACAATGGAACTCTCTTATTCTGGACAATGGGATCCTGAAACGTGTGTTGGGGGCCGATATTGGTGGGGAAGACAGACGCCAAATAATTGTTCCCAGGAACAGAAGAGAGGAAGTGCTGCGGGAAATCCATGATGGAGTCGCCGGAGGACATCTGGGAGTGACGAAGACCCTGCAGAAAGTGAGGCAACGGTTTTACTGGGCCAATTGTCAAGCTGACGTCCAGGACTGGTACAGGAAGTGCGCTGTATGCGCTGCTAGCAATGGACCTCGAATACGCCCCAAGGCCCCGATGCGTCAGTACAACGTAGGCAGCCCGTTCGAGAGAATCGCCATTGACATCGCCGGCCCGTTTCCCGTATCCGACCACGGGAATAAATACATCCTTGTGGCAATGGACTACTTCAGTAAGTGGGCGGAAGCCTATGCCCTGCCAACCAGGAAGCCATCACCGTCGCCGACGTCTTGGTGAAAGAATGGATATGTCGATTCGGTATTCCAATGGAGCTGCACTCGGATCAAGGCAGAAATTTCGAATCCAACCTTTTCCAAGAAATATGTCTACTGCTGAACATCCGCAAGACAAGAACCACGGCCCTACATCCGCAGTCCGATGGAATGGTGGAACGGATGAACAGGACGATCAACCGCCACTTGTCCAAGGTTGTCTCTGACCATCAAAGAGACTGGGACCAGTATCTTCATTTGTTCCTGATGGCCTATCGATCCGCAGTACACGAGTCAACCGGTCAAACTCCTGCTAGTATTATAATGGGCCGAGAACTGCGACTGCCTTGTGACCTGAAGTTTGGGATACCGCCAGGACAAGACACTGCGGGAGAGGACTACGTCAGCAAACTTCGGCAGAGAATGGACGACATCCTCCACGAACGAGGTTTGGCTGTACAACCCCAAACGTCGTCGTGGACTATCACCAAAGTTGCGGAACTCGTGGGAAGGCCCGTATAAAATTGTGAAAAGGATAAACGACCTTGTGTACCGAATCCATAAGCCACCCGAGGGAAACCAAGGGTCGTCCATTTCAACAGGTTGGCCATACGCTGGAAACCATGACCAAGTTCGCACCCTCAAGCCACCGGAGGATGATATGACGTTCGAGAAGTTTATGTCCTTGTATTCAAACGGGCAGAAAGTTCTACATGGGGTTACTAGAGAGGAGTCACGAGACCTTTTCGAGGTGCCTGCTGACTACGCACTAGCGCACTGTGTGGCAGAAGATCTTCAAATGTCCAGGGGCATCGCCGTAGTGTTCTCCAAGAAATTTGGTCAACTCCAAACACTGCGGGAGCAGAATCCAGAAGTTGGTGGGGTGCTACAGTTGAAGAAAGGCCAGAGAAACATCTACTACCTAGTTACCAAGAGGCATTCCCAAGATAAACCGTCCTATGAAGATGTCTGGAAGAGTCTCACCAAACTAAGAGATACTATGGTGGACCAGAATCTGGTGGATCTAGCAATTCCAAAATTGTCCTGTGGTATTGATGGGTTGGACTGGAGAGTCATAAGAAGTATGCTGGAGGCGATATTCAGATCCAGCGGCGTCAAGATTTTGGTTTGCTGTAACCCTCTTCCACGACCGATCATGAAGACCGTGGAGTGTTACTTCCATCGAACTTCACGGTGCAGATATGGGGAGTCATGCAGATATCGTCACACTCCAAGGATGAAATTTCGGGACGAAATGTCTTTAAGAAGGGGGCAATGTAACGAACCTAGGCCGGACCTGTCGCCTCACGTGTTGCCATCGACAGCGATGAGATCATCCCCGGAGATATTCGAGAACCATCCAGTGCGCTCTTCCGCGGAAAACAACGGTCAATATTGGAAACAATTGGAACATGCCGTCGCCAACCGTCCGAATTCGAAACATCGAGAATGCTGTATCGGAGATAAATAGGAAAACCTCAAGTGGAGTAGGACAGTCTGAACGAGCCCATACGATCGAGCTATTCAGTGGCGTAGTAATATAAATTAAGTTGTAGATTAAGTGTTAAATAAATTAGTTAAACCAAGTTAAGTTTATTTACGTTACAATATTTCATAGAGAGGAAGGGTTATAACATATTTATGAGTTATTTAAGAAAGTAGAGGTTATGTCATTGTTTTGTTCTGATTAAAAGATAATTCAATTCAAGACTAAGCTACTTTTACTGGCACTTTTTTGTTTTGGAGCATTCCAAGTACACTCTTTATCTGTAACGTTTATGTTATAACGTCCAAACAGAGCCAGTGGTGACAATTCATCCCCCTGGGGCAAGAACAAGTGACAGACGTAATATCAGCTGATTTACACAGTGTGATCTACAATATAAACATATTCGTCATATGTTTTATTTTCCATGCTAGCATGTATTTCTCCCCTGATAATCATCAAAACCGCATAAAATTGCATTGTTTTGCAATGGTTGGATTCCAATGCATTCTCCTTTTTTTTAAATTATTTTATTGTCATTTTCCAGGAACTCGTTAATGTTAGAAAGCTTTGAAACATGGTTTGAAGTCATTCTGAGCTAGAATTCTGAAAATTAAACGAAATGTTTACGCAAAACATACAGAACCACAATCAAAACAATGACATAACCTCAACTCTTTCAAATAAGCCATAAATATGTTATAATCCTTACCTCTCTACAAAATATGATGGGAATACCTAAATTTGGCCTCACTTCAACAAAATATTAGTATATCCATCCTTATTTATAATACAATCACGAATAAACTGAAAAACATAATAATAATAATAATAATAATAATTTATTGAACCTTTAAGATAAATACATGATATAGGAACCAAGAACATAAAAAGGTAGACAAATAATCAAAATATAAATATCACCATATACACAGATAGAACTAACATTTTATCTGGAATTTAAAACAAATCAAATGTAAAATATAGATGTCATATATACACAGACAGAACTAACATTTTATCTCGAGTTCAAAAATTCAGAAATGCTGTAGAAACAGTTTTCTTGCAGATATTTCTTTAATTTCGATTTGAACATATTTTTGTTTTGAATTTTCCTTAGATCATTTGTTTGAAGGTTGTAGACGATGTGGTAACTTGATTACTATCGTTTCGGACGTCCATCGTCTTGATGTATTTAAAAGGTTTTCACGACGTTTCGAATGCTTGTATCTGCAATCGTCTTCAGGTGAATACTGACAAGTTTAGGTGCTACTTACCAATTTATATTACTGTCGGCGCAATGATGCGTGCAATTCCGCCATGTGCAGTGGTGCGTGAAATTTCGCGCGGTGTGGTGGTGCGTGAAGTTTCGCGCCTCTGCAGCCCGCCAGAGAGAGCAATCAGGGGTTTCCATACGTTCTTGATCTCAACGCTTGGTTGACTAAAGGTGTTATTGGCTTCGATGTAGGCGGCCTCTTTGAACTTTCGTTTGAACCAATGCTCCTCTCTATGTAGAACACTTGCGTCGTCCCATAGAACTCGATGGTGCTCAGTCCAGGCGTGGTCAGCGATTCCCGATTTTGATGTTTCTCCACGTTGAGTCCATTTCTTGTGCTCATCCAATCTTACCGATAACGGTCTCTTTGTCTCTCCAATGTAGGAATCTCCGCATTCACATGGAACTTCATAAATGCAATTCTTGCTGATTTCATTTTTGTTGTCAGGTTTGGTCTTGGTCAGGAAACTCCGTAAAGTACTGCCGGATTGGAAGCAGCTCTTGATGTTGAACTTGTTTCCGATCCTTCTGATCTTCTCGGAGACACCTCTGATGTGCGGAAGGCAGATCACTGTGCTTTGTTGTTGCTCTTCAGATGTCTTCGTTCTCCGGAGTTGTTTCAATACTTCTTCTAGGAGTTTCTTGGGATATCCATTCCGGTGGAGGTCCTCTCTGATGTGGTTTAATTCGGCATCCAGTGACTCCACGTCGTTGCATAGGTGCGTCGCTCTCTCCGCCAATGTTCTCACGATCCCTCTCTTCGTCGAACTCGGATGGTTGGAGCTGTAACTGAGGTACTGCCCCGTGTGTGTCTTCTTTCTGTAGACGGAGTTATCGAAATACCTCCTACCGATACTACAACCCTTACAAGGAAATAGCAGTTCATACGTCAAGAATTCCAAGCACTTCGTTGACACCATCACAGATGTTGAACTTGGACCAGAAGATCGTTTCATCAGTTCGACGTGGAGAGCCTTTACACCAATGTCCCTATAGAGGAATCTCTCAGTATCATCAAAAGGAAACTCGAAGAGGATGACCAGCTGCACGAGAGGACTGACCTTCCTACCCACGCAATATTGGAATTACTGCAGTGCTGCCTACAGAACTCATATTTCCAGGAAAAGGACCGATTCTTCTCTCAAGTCGACGGACTCCCGATGGGATCTTCCCTTTCTCCAATCATCGCCAACATATACATGGAGTGGTTCGAGGAATTGGCTATACGGGAGGCAGAATACAAACCAAAGCTGTGGTTGAGGTACGTGGATGACACCTTCATTGTATGGAATCACGGAGACGAACATCTCCAGGATTTCTTCTCAGGGATCAACAGAATCAGGGATTCGATCAAGTTCACGATGGAGATGGAAACCAACAGTGCCTTACCCTTCCTCGATGTGAACGTTGAGAGAATAGGCAACGAAATTCGCACCTCCGTCTACAGAAAGAAGACACACACGGGGCAGTACCTCAGTTACAGCTCCAACCATCCGAGTTCGACGAAGAGAGGGATCGTGAGAACATTGGCGGAGAGAGCGACGCACCTATGCAACGACGTGGAGTCACTGGATGCCGAATTAAACCACATCAGAGGACCTCCACCGGAATGGATATCCCAAGAAACTCCTAGAAGAAGTATTGAAACAACTCCGGAGAACGAAGACATCTGAAGAGCAACAACAAAGCACAGTGATCTGCCTTCCGTACATCAGAGGTGTCTCCGAGAAGATCAGAAGGATCGGAAACAAGTTCAACATCAAGAGCTGCTTCCAATCCGGCAGTACTTTACGGAGTTTCCTGACCAAGACCAAACCTGACAACAAAAATGAAATCAGCAAGAATTGCATTTATGAAGTTCCATGTGAATGCGGAGATTCCTACATTGGAGAGACAAAGAGACCGTTATCGGTAAGATTGGATGAGCACAAGAAATGGACTCAACGTGGAGAAAATCAAAATCGGGAATCGCTGACCACGCCTGGACTGAGCACCATCGAGTTCTATGGGACGACGCAAGTTTCACGGGGAATCGCAAGAACGTATGGAAACCCTGATTGTCTCTCTGGCGGGCTGCAGAGGCGCGAAACTTCACGCACCACCACACCGCGCGAAATTTCACGCACCACTGCACATGGCGGAATTGCACGCATCATTGCGCCGACAGTAATATAAATTGGTAAGTAGCACCTAAACTTGTCAGTATTCACCTGAAGACGATTGCAGATACAAGCATTCGAAACGTCGTGAAAACCTTTTAAATACATCAAGACGATGGACGTCCGAAACGATAGTAATCAAGTTCCTTAGATCAGTTGGAAGATTGTTGAAAAATGTAATTCCTGTATATGACGGACTGTTTTTGAAGAATGATGTGTTATGAGTCGGGATCCTGATGAGATCTCCGTTTCTAGTGGAATAGTTATGATGTTGGGAAACAGTGTCGTGCGTATGTTTCCGTTTCAGAAATAACATTATACATTTAAAAATATATATACATGGATATGTTAAGATATTGAATCTTTTAAAATATTCTCTACACGAATCTCTAATCTTTAGATTGAAAATGAGTCTGATGACTCTTTTCTGTAGAATAAATATTCTGTTGGAGTTGCTGGAGCTGCCCCAGATGTTGATATTACAGGAGATGTGGGAGTAGATTATGGCATAATAAATATTGATCAATTGAGTTATATCAAAAATATTTTTCAGTTGTAGAATGGCATAATAACCACTATTTAACTTTTTACAAACAGCATTTACATTTGCCTCCCATCTCATATCACTATCTACGAAAGTTCCGAGAAATTTTGTATTTTCAGAGAGATTAATTACATCATCCATCACTCTTACTTGAAAATTTGTTACAATTTTTGATCTGCGATAGAACTGCATACACACTGTTTTGTCTGAGTTCACAATTAAATAATTTTTTTCACACCAGGTTGTGAATTTATTTGACAATATATTCAATTTACCTTGGAGTTCATCGGGGCTGTCAGCATCAGCAGCCAAAGTTGAATCATCAGCATAGAGAACTATACATTGTGTGCTTATATGAAGTGGTAGATCGTTTATGAATAATAAAAAAATCAGTGGACCTAAGATGGAACCCTGAGGAACTCCCAGGTCCATAGAATAGAAATCAGACCTATGCTCTTCAATTTTTACAGATATTTTTCTGAGGCGCATGTATGAGACTAACCACGACATAAAGTTACCACGAAATCCTAAAGAGTAGAGTTTGCTTTCGATAATGTTTAGGTCAATGGTATCGAAAGCTTTTGGTAGATCGAAAAAGAGTGCTCCAACATATTTTTCTTTATCTATAGAATTGTAAATATATTCAAAAAAGTTGTAGAAAGCACTTTCAATCGACTTTTCTGGGCAAAAACCATGTTGGTACTTTGATAGAATTTCAAATCTGGTCAAGAATGCATACATTTTGTTATAGACACATCTTTCAATAACTTTACCTATCACAGTCGGTACTGTTATTGGTCGGAAATTACTCATGATAGATGTATCACCCTTTTTGAAAATAGGGGTCACTAAATCTGTTTTTAGGTAATTTGGACATTCTCCTGACTCTATTGATCGATTTATAATATAAGCTAAAGATTCAGCGATGTACACAGCCATATTCTTAATGATTTTGGTGGATATACAGTCTATTCCAACTGAGTTAGAATTTTTCAGTGAACCTATTGCATCTAGGACATCACAGCCCAAAACAGGGAAAAAATAGAATGTATTAGTTTCATACATTGACTATATTCCATATTTGTTTTTGTTTCTGGTGATGACCTGTTTCTTCAATTTTTTTTTTGTAAAATGCGCTTTTTGTATTTTGAATCGATCGTAGATAGACTTTTTTAGATTCCTTGTAGATTTCAGTTACATGGCTATCATTTGAGTTCCTCATCACCCAGAATAATTCTTTCAATTCTTTACTCATAGAAATAATATCTTTGTTCACACACATTTATGGACATTTAACATGCATTTGCATTTTCGTAAGCTCCTCCCTTTTTTGACGTCAAACTTTGTGCGAATTTACACGATCCAATAAATTGGTCAATTCTGTGACCTTGAATTTTATTGATAGGTGTAAACAGAAAATTGTCGTCAATTTGAACTTGACCAATAAATCGATGAGTTTAGAATCGGTTGTAATTTTTCATCAATTTTTAGTGACAATTTGCAGTAACTTTCGGACATGAATTGGATGCCTGCTAGAACAGAGATTTTCAGGTTATATGTTTCACATACCCTACCCTCAAGGATATTAAACATTATAGTGTTTAATATCCTTGCCCTACCCTGACCGCGAGAAAAATGATTGTGCGAAAAAAACACATTATTTACGTTGCATTACATTCGCAGCAATGTGCATTGCTGACTATAAAAGACAGAGATGTAGAAGATGGTGGATTAGAGCTTGGATTGAGAAAAGAGGAAAAGGAAACTTGACATTAGTTCACCAAAAATTCCTGAGTGCAGATCCTAATCAATTCAAACGATATTTGAGAATGAATCAGAGTCGATAGCTATTGAATAATATTCGGACCTTTTCCTATTGTTGAACCATTTCTTGTCAGTATGTTGGTATTCCTGAGTTAAATCTCTTGCCAAAATTGACCAATAAATTGTCAGGTGTAAATATAACCCATATTGGTCAATTTTATTGGATCGTGTAAATTCGCACTTACACAAATTCTATATGAACAAATCAAGGAAGAAATTATTATTATTATGCTCTCACACGACGCCAGGCGAACTAGTGAGCTTACGACTCTATTTCTTGAATATTACCGTGAAATTTCCATTGCATTGTCCTCTGTCTCTTTCCCTGTATTGTTTCTTATAGCAATTCCGATTTTCAAAATGCTCTGTTAACGCAATCCGAAGACGTAATTTATACACCATTCATCGTCAACGTTTCAATGTTCTCGAACGCGCGGTAAAACGCTCGTAAAACTGACGTATTGTTCGACGAAGAAAGAAACGAGATTGCTCCGACCACAATTCGAAAAATAAATGCGAAATGCAGCGGAAATAATGGCAAACTCGATGTGGTAACACGCACGAACCGCGAACAGTTCCCAACGATTCGTCTGTTGCCTAATTTATTATGAATGTTCCTGTTGCTTTGGTTTTGTTAAAAACGGGCTTAAGACCACACCATTGCCCATAATTTTTCCTTGCAGTTTTTACTTGACCGGCCTCCCAAAGGATCAAATAATGTAATAGTGCGAAAAAAAATCGAGAGACATCGACGGAATTATCCGTTTTGAGGTCCCCCGAAACGATAGGGACCATTTACAGAGTGAAGTCTGTGTGTCTGTCTGTAATTTTCCACGATAACTGCCGAACCGTTTGACCAATCGAGCTGAAATTTGGCATGAAGATATAGTTCCTGCCCCAAATGCGACCATTGCGACCATTTTGGCTGTTATATGTCAAACGGAAGTGTCACTATTAAAAAATGATAGAAAGTATATCGCACGGAACTTGACTTACAATATGTCTCTTGAAAGCCCTTGAAAAACTTGAACCTTGAAGAACAGACAAAATTAATACTCCAACTCACAAAGTTCGAAACTTTGCCATTCAAAATCTATTTGATGGATTATAACTAAATTCGGCAGGGAACAACACAACAAAAGAATATCACTTGGTTAATTCACCGGTAAATTGACTGTTGAATTGACCGATCAAATTTACTTCGTACAGCTCTAAGAATGTATTATCAATGTTTTATATCAAAATATTTTAAACTCAATGCAAATATTAATCGGAGAAAAAACTCGTTCTGCGAATAGTTGTGGGTTATATTTAATAGAATTTAAATTAATTTTTTTAAATATCACGTTCATAAAACGGACTAAAAAGTATAAAATAACTTATCTTAGCCCCATACAGATTTATTTCTTCATACAGATTCCTAACACTCAACCACGTTCCTGGGAATCGTTATTGACAGTGATCTTAGCTGGTCGTCACAAATCAATCAATTAAACATAAAAATAAGCAAAGCTATCTTCGCCATTCAAACAATAAAAAAACACAAATTTAGAAACTGCCAAATCAGTCTACTATGCATATTTTCAGAGCCACTTACAGTATGGTATCGAACTATGGGGGACTGCAGTTTTGGCCAAAACCTCTTTCACGATACAAAAACGAGCTATTCGTGCTCTCTTTGGACTCCATTATGAAGAATCCTGTAGAGACTATTTCAAAAATTCCGGCATTTTTATCTTAGTCAATCTATACACTTACAAGACTTCTATACTAATACACAAAAATCGCGTACCTCATTAAGTCATCAGACAGACACATATATTCAACAAGGAATCAATCCTTTATTTTACCTGCCTATAGGTATAGTTTAACCATTTTCAAGTGCAGAAGCTGTGTCTATAGGGAGCAAATCAAAAACTCACTTCGCCAACACGAGCGTATATGCGAAAAAACTGAACGAAAAATAATTCTCTGTCGGCGAAGGGAAAATCACAAGAGCCGATAGTCAACGTGGATTTGAGTGTCTAGTTCTTCAGCCGCCAATTAAAACGGACCGCAAGCCAATGTTAATGCTTGAAGGTGTGTCTATACGTTGAGACTAATATATCACCAAACGTGTTTCAGGCGGTCTGAATACATAAAAGCCAGTGGCGTCTCTGGTCTGGGATCGAAATAGGTTTCAAAATATTCTATAGTTGTGATGTGTTTTGTTGGAAACTATGGCTTTTTTTCGACCATGGGAAAATGAAATTATGATGTTACGATTGCCTATTAAGACATACTTCCTCGTTTATAGCATATTTTTAAATTTAACGTATTTTTAAAATATTTAAATATCTAAATAAAATTAGTTACCTCCGCCTTTGCTGCTCAAAGGATTCCTCCTCAAGACTGGGAAACTTGTTTTTTATGCTTCTGCAATTGATAATGGATGAACTATATAATCGAACAAGTCAATTTAAAGGTATAGTTCATCCATTATCAATTGCAGAAGCATAAAAAACAAGTTTCTCAGTCTTAAGGCGGAATCCTTCGAGCATCAGAGGCGAAGATAACTAATTTAATTTAAAAAAAATTATATATATTTTCAAAATTTGTTAAAATAAAAAATTTTGCTACAAACGAGGAAATCGGATCATCATAATTTCATTTTACCATGGTCGAAAAAAAGCCATAGTATTTCCAACAAAACACATCACAACTATAGAATATTTTAAAACCTATTTCGATCCCAGACCAGAGACGCCACTGGCTTTTATGTATTCAGACCGCCTGAAACACGTATGGTGATATATTAGTCTCAACGTATAGACACACCTACAAGCATTAACATTGGCTTGCGGTCCGTTTTAATTGGCGGCTGAAGAACTAGACAGCTGTCACTCAAACCCACGTTGACTATCGGCTCTTGTGATTTTCCCTTCGCCGACGGAGAATTATTTTTCGTTCAGTTTCTTCGCATATACGCTCGTGTTGGCGAAGTGAGTTTTTGATTTGCTCCCTATAGACACAGCTTCTGCACTTGAAAATGGTTAAACTATGCCTATAGGCAGGTAAAATGAAGGATTGATTCCTTGTTGGATATATGTGTCTGTCTGGTGACTTAATGAGGTACGCGATTTTTGTGTATTAGTATAGAAGTCTTGTTAGTGTATAGATTGACTGAGATAAAAATGCCGGAGTAGCGTGGTTTTTTTGTATTCAAACCTCCTGAAACACGTATATAACTGGTGATTTATTAGTCTCAATGTATAGACACACTTACAAGCATTATCATTGGCTTGCGGTCCGTTTTAATTGGCTGCTCAAGAACTAGACAGCTGTCACTCAAACCCATGTTGACTATCGGCTCTTTTGATCTTCCCTTCGCCGACGGAGAATGTTTACGAGTAGTACACATTATTTTTCGTTCCGATTCTTCGCTCGTGTTAGCGAAGTGAGTTTTTTATCTGCTCCCTATATAATTGAAAACGGTTGAACTATAACCGCTGGCATGAACAAATTTCAATCTAACCTGAAAAAACTCTTACGCCACCATGTTTTTTACGATCTCAATGAATTCTTCACAACTACTCTCATTAATAATTAATACAGTCAGCTGTTTCTCTACGCCCTGACAAGAGATATATACCTACTTTAACATTGTTTTATTATTAAGAAGCACATTGTAATATCTCACCGAGAAATAGAGAAATCTATAGATTGTCCTGAAAATTTGTTAATTTTTAATCCCAACTAATTTTTTATCGTAAATAGTAAATTTAATTTATAGTAAATAGTAAATTTATAGTAAATAGTAACAATAGTGACTTAGGTGAAACTATCCATGCTTCAATTATTAATTGTGTGCCTAATCTTCCTTTTATACATTCTATGAGCTGTTATGATTGCCACAAAATGATATATGGAGTTTTAGGGATTGCAGAATTATTATTTTTAAATGAAAGTTTTAAAATTCAAAATGGCTACGTCAATATGGCGTCAAAATTTTTCCATTTATGTTCTTATTTCATTCAAAATCAGTGACTGAGCTGTTAGTTTAGGAAATTCAGGAAGTTTACATGCTTTTTATCTATTTTTTCATTCCCGCTGCTCACCTGTCTGTCTTCACCTGTTGAACATAGGACGGAACGTTGTATATCGTGTGGTTGGCACCGACAATTCTCCAATACGCTTCACTGTGAGCGTCTGGAAGATCCACTTGTCCTGAAAAACAAAAAACTCTTACATTTATCGAAATCAAATACTTTGCGTCACTGCCGAATACAATACCCCACCGCATGTTTACCCAGCGTGACGTTAAAATTCGAGGAAAACTCTGGAATAATCAGGATACACCTAGCGACTTCGAGAAAGGCCGACAAATGACCGTTACGAATGTTATTGACCTCTATAAGAGTCAGCCCAACCGGAGAAGTCAATATAGTACGTGATTTAGATACAGTGTCGTGCGCAATATTATACTTGTAAACTGTTATTGATTTATTTAATTATCAGAGCATATTATTGTACGAACAATAATCAGTTCTGTATTTTAATAGTGACGGACCCCAGTTTCGTAACAATTGGTATCAGAAGTGAGGATTTTACTGACTATTTGAGAATATAGAGGCCATGGAAATGATCAAGCAGCAGTTTTCCAAGCAAGAGAGACTGCTGGATGAGAAACGATAGCAGTACCTCAGTCATTTGGTAGTTTTACCTGAAAAGTTTTCAGGGAGTTTTGAAAATTGATATTTTCATAGATTTCTACTCTTTTCGAATTTTCACTTTGCCATCTCGTATCTTCACCGCTTGCGCCGCCATATTGGAAAAATGGCGCCCATGAACGGTTTTTTGACAATATCCCGTTTTCGACTCATTTTATGATGAAAATAGTTATGTAATAAATTAAACTAGAGAAAATTTCAATTTTTTGTAAAGTGAATAGTTTTAGCGTACGAGTGCCACAAACCAACACACATCTACACTGAATTACAGTACGACTTTCGAATTGATGCGATACTTGATGGAAACTAGAGTAGACTTTGCCGCTCTCGCTGAAACTATTCATTTTACAAAAAAAAAACGTTAGTACACAAATTGTAGGAATTTTCTTTAGTGTAATTTATTACATAACTACTTTCATCCTAAAATGAGTCGGAAATGAGAAATTGACAAAAAACTGTTTTTGGGCGCCATTTTACCAATATGGCGGCACAAGCGGCAAAGAGCACGTCGAAATTTATAAAAATACCAATTTTAAAAACTCCGGGAAACCTTTCCAGGTAAAATTACCGAATGACTGGGATACTGCCATCGTTTCTCATCCAGCAGTCGTCTCTCTTGCTTGGAAAACTGCTGCTTGATCATTTCCATGGCCTCCAAATTCTCAAATAGGCAGTAAAATCCTCACTTCTGACACCAACTGTTACGAAACTGGGGTCCGTGACTTTCAAAATACAGAACTAATTATTGTTCGTACAATAATGTGCTCTGATAAATAAATAAATCAATCACAGTTTACAAGTATAATATTGGGCACGACACTGTATCTGAATCACGTATATAATCACTATATTAAGTTCGCCGCTAAGGCTGGCTCTTATAGAGGTCAATAACGATGAGAACATTGGTAACGGTCGTTTCTCGGTCTTCTTCGAAGTCGCTAGATGTATCCTAATTATTCCACAGTTTTCCTGGAATTTTGACGTCAAGCAAAAAGATCGTCGACAGGAAAAAACGACAGAAGGAGGAGGAGGAGAAACAACAAGAACAACAGAACAGAAATCTGGAGGGCAAATCGCAGGACTGGAGGAAGAAGTTAATGCGGCACGAGAAGCGAGAAAAGAAGGGCCTGAAGGACTCTTTAACACACTTCCAGAAACGCAGCGAAGCTTTGGTTCGTTCGTTAGAAGTGAAAGCAGCATTAAACACCACCAAGGCCGAAAGTAAGAGCGGTTCGATTGAAAAACCACCTCAGGAAGAGACACAAAGAGATAGTATAAAACAGAGACTCAGCAAAATATTAGAAATCCAGGAATAGCAACCAGAAAAAGCCACTGTGAAATTGAACCAGAATATGGACGGGATTTTTTTCATTGGTGAATAAGAAAAATGTTCAGATACGGAAAAATAAATATAACAAAACCATTGATTTCTCTTGTGACCATGATTTTATGTGGCGATTTCAAGACCAAACTTACCCAGTTTAAAAATAAATGGCCTGTTTCAATTTCGTCCGCCGAAAAAAATCAATCGAGTACATGAAACCCCCTTTCTCCGCATTCAAGGAATTCATTCGATCCTTGATTGTAGCTCCAATTCCAATTAATGCTGTCGAAATACCATCCAGCTTCAATAGAAAGATTCTTTTCACGCCGTTCCGGGTAAGACACAATAGCGATTCTTTTTCAATACACCGTAAAAAATCTACACAATCATCGGTATCACCTTTTAAAGCGACCGATCGATATTCCAAACTAATGAGATACCCGGATGGAGATAGCAATACAGAATGATTGCCTTTGGCAGATTTCTCATACAACAATGTCTCCATGTATTGATAGCTTTACCGGGAATCACTTTTGACAAGACTCGATACGAAATGTGCAATTCATCAATTTAATTATGGGTGTCCGTGGTTGATATTTTTACGGCACAAGGAGGATAGAACGGTTTTTAAACTGGGTGCGTCCCATCCGATTACGATAGATGTGTATTCCAAGCAGTTCGTTTTATTTTTTATTCCCCTGTTACATGTTGATGTTATTGTTGATAGAGTAAATAACTAAATGGAAAATTTGAAAATTAATGCAATATCAATGTTCATCAGAATTGTTGGTTTTCTTGAAAATAACTTTTTTTTCTATCCAAGCTATCGACTTGATTTTTTTAAACGATAGGTCCGACAATGAGGCACATTCTAAAAATATATCTATTTATATACAGGATGTCCCAAAATAATATACCCAACTGAGTTCTGTTTTTTTAAATGGCAACCCCCTATTTTTGGATTCGTCACTAAATTGTCGATATAACGGACCCGGGTTTCTTAGACTTATCTGCAATAGTTTTTGACTTTTGCCAATATACAGGGTGTTACCAAATAAGTGCAAAAGTTTTTAGGGGGTGATTCCTTGTCGAAAATTAAAGGGGGTCTTTCAAACAAAAGCTCTCAGGCCTTTCCTTAAAACGTTACAGGCTTCCAATTTGCTGAAGAGTTAGAGAAATTACATTTTGTGGGAATGTTTTACCAATAAAAAGACTACCTATGATTATTTTTTAAATTTTGTTGAGATCTTTTAAAGGGGTGACATATGCAACCCCTATTCAATTTTTTACCAGATCTTTTCTACGAAACAAAATTTCTCAATTTGAGAATAAGTGTCGAAAAGAACAATTCATTGCAAAACTCTTTTAACTCTTGTGATGTGTCCGTAAAAGCAATAGTTTCCTAATAAAAGAATAGAATACAACATTGTGCATCAACGGATCTTCTGTGAATGGAATCGAAAAAATGTAATAGGTGGTTGTCACGTTTTTTTTGCACAACTTGTGACTTGAATCGTATTATTTTAAAATTATTCCGCTTGTTTTAACTTTTAATGTAGGCATGTACCAGAACCATGTTTTGTTTTAATAGAATATCAATTTAAAAATACAAACAAATCAAAATTATGTGTCTGTGGTAGAAGTCCATTGTATCTCGAAGTGGAGTGGTATTATTTTACGAAGTAGAAAAAGTCGTCTCCACAATTGAATATAAATGAAAACTTGAAATATTTGCCTTTACAACCCTTAAACGCAAATATTTCGAATTTTCATTTTGTCCCAATATGATCTCTTGACTTAAAATAATATTACTCTTTAACCTATAACATAATTTTTTCATCTCCATAAATTTTATTCTCCGCTGATGATGAACCTATAGAGGTTCGAAACATGTATACCTAATCGATGGTTTTTAACCTTCCACCATCTTTTAACTAATCGATTGTTAATATTAAATTGTGGAGACGACTTCGAGTTTTTCTACTTCGTAAAATTATGTGTATTACAACAAAGAAAAAGGCAACAAGATTAAACGGAACGGACCACCTCCAACCATTAGACAGGAATCAAGTCTTCGTCTTATAGACTGGCGCAAACGTTGAAATATTCCTAGTGTTTTGGATTGTCTCGCAGGATGCAATGATGCGATTCCTCAAATCATTCACACATTCAGTTGCAAAAGTCCAAGGGGTTTAAGTCTGGAGATCTGGGAGGCCAAGGTTGAAGTCCTGCTCTGCCTATCCAACGATTTGGATACACGTCGTCCAAATACTGACGAGCACCATCGTGCATAAACCATATTCGTGGTGGAATAGCTAGTGGAACATTTTCAAGTAAAATGGGAAGCTGCTCCTGGAGAAAATTTGAATAGGTTGCACCAGTTAGCCTTAACGGTAGAAAATAAGGTCCAATAATATTTTCGCCAATAATTCCGACCCACACGTTAAGTGAAAACTTTTTTGAATTGCATGTGAGTTATCTTCGGCCCATAGATGATTGTTATGGAAATTTGTAATCCCTTGCCTTGAAAAGTTGGATTCGTCAGTGAATATTACGTTTTCTAAAAATTGAGCATTTTGGGTAATCATTTGAAGACTCCATTGACAAAAGCCTATTCGATGGGGAAAATCTCGCGGCAAAAGAGCCTGGACTCGTATAATATGGTAAGGATACAATTGGTGTTCCATTAAAATTTTCCAGATTACTTTATTGTTAACCTCAAGTGTATTAGCAATTTGTCTTGTACTTAATTCCGGACGATCTTCAATTATATTGAGAACCTCTTCTTCCAGTGCTACCCACCGTTCTCTTATTACTCGTGGACGACCGCAATCGGTTGTTCATTTTTGAAAAGTCCCCCTTTCACAGATAAGTTGGTGAAGATGTGCAAAAATTGTGTGATGAGGTATCACGCGCTGAGGATACATCTCTGCATAGAGCCGTCTAGCTTCCAAATAATTTCCATTGGCACGACCATACATAAAATGCATATCGACCATTTCAGCGTTAGTTTAATTATTCATATTGAAGATTTAAAAGACCCAATTGAACTTTCAACTACCACATAGAAATCAAAGCGACTTGACAGCCATCTACTAGATTTTTTCGATTTTGAAATACTATTATTGAAGTCACAATTTGTGCTAACAAAACGTGACAACCACCTACTAGATTTTTTCGATTCCATTTACAGAAGATCCGTTCATGCACAATGTTGTATTTTATTTTTTTATTAGGAAACTATTGCTTTTACGGACACATCACAGGAGTTAAAAAATGTTTGCAATGAATTGTTCTTTTCGACACATATTTTTAAATTGAGAAATTTTGTTTCGTTAAAAAGTTCTGGTGAAAAATGGGTTACATGTTTCACCCCTTTAAAAGATCACAACAAAATTAAAAAATATTCATAGGTATCCTTTTTATTGGTAGATCATGCCCACAAAATGCCATTTCTTCAATTATTCAACAATTTCAAGAAAAACAAACTATTATTTCTTTAATTTTTGGAAGCGTGTAACTTTTCCAGGAAAGGCCTAAGAGCTTTTGTTCACATGAAAGACCCCTTTAATTTTCGACAAGGAATCACCCCCTAAAAACTTTTGCACGTATTTGGTAACACCCTGTATGTGGCAAAATAACGTCTTGCATAGACCCACAGAAAAATTCATAACTTCAGAACCATTCAAGATAACTTAACCATTTTTTCCAGTCCAGAGTTGATGTTCAATCGCCTACTACGATTTTTTTTAAATGCAATATTCTATATTTTATTGCATCATTGCATGGTAATTTTCAAGAGCTTTTTGTCCACAGAGGATTCATGGGATCTACTTTGTAAAGTTTGCGATATTTGTTACAAACAAAATTTCTATGGTTTTTTCGAAAAAAAGAATGAATCGAGTAAAATTTGACACATCCGTGCCAACTACCCTGACAAAACAATAAATTCTAACAGTAGTAAGCGATCATACGCTTCAGGGCAAAGTGGCATATGACCACGGCTATCCTCTGAACATCACTATGAATATTTATTAAATACATTAAAATATATTACGTGTAAGTTATTTATTTAATAGACGATAAATATTGAATAGTTTGTACATAACAATTTCAGAATGAGAATTTTTTCTTGTTTCATTATTTTTAGAGCGTGATTTTTCAGTAGTCGGGTTTTAGCTTTTGAACTTATTTTTTCGACAATGTGCTGAATGGTGAAATGTATTTACATTTCCTTCGCGAACATCAGATTAGTAGAAGTGGATTTGAACACCAGAATGACCATGTGGTCGCAACACGATGGTGCTGCAGTGCATAACTATAGGATAGTGCGAGAATTTTTAGATCAATCCTATGCTAATCGTTGAATAGGCAGAGGAGGTAGGTACTATTCCTTGGCCATCGCGATCCCCAGACCTTACTCCTACAGATTTCTTTCTTTGGGGGTACGTGAAGGTACGTTTTCAGAGATCGTCCAGATGATATGAAAAAGAGAATCATGGAAGCCTTCCGTCCAACTGATTCAGCAATTCTTGCCAAAAATAGGAAGGAGGGGGGGGAGGAATTGTCATTAAAAAAAAACAGAACTTAGTTGTGTTTCTTATTTTGGGACATCCTGAGTATAAATAGAAATGTCTCATTATCTCACCTATTGTTTAATAAAAATCAAGTCGATGGCTTGGACGGAAGAAAAGTTATGAAGCTTTCACGCACCCTTGGGTCACCCTGTATGTATTAATTTTCAGTTACAACTTAAAAAATGGCCGCATAGCTTGGCGCGGCTCTGAGTTTATGCTCGTGAATTATATTATGACATCTAGGGATGATTACCTCTGATGTCATACAAGGGAAATAAAAGGCAGACAATCAACATCGTTACTGACATTTTACCGACTGTTGCACATTTGATCAGAAATTTCGTGACAGATTCATTAAATATTCCTTACCTGCGAAGGCTTCACAGAACAGTCTCAAATTTTGTCCAACGGCCGAGCTAGTATCTCTGGAAATATAAGTTATTTTTGGGTCATCTGGAACTTTTTCTGCAAAGAAAAAAAAACGCTGTTCAATAAGTCAGTTTCATACAGTATAGAGAGTGATAAGATATTCAATTTGGACTGGGCTCTTGCGAACTCAAATGAAAATATTTATTTGATTAATTTTCAATACGTGTTTTGACTGTTGCATAACAAATCCAAACTCTTTACAGTTAAGAAACATGGTCTACTAATATTGCGATAATTCCTTTTTTTTAAATTCATTAAGGTTTTCAACTGTGCTTGTCGACTACTCTACCCATGTCCAAACTATATTCGAATGGTATAAAAGGGGATGCATAAAACTGGATTTCTTCATTTTTCGAATATGAGGAAAAAAATTGTATCAATAATCCATACCAGTGCAAGTATCTGCAACAGAAACAACGCAGACCTACGCATCATTTCCAGTAGTGTACCACAAGGATCCGTGTACAATATTGTTTTTGTTATATAAAAATGTATTATTTGACTATTCAATAATAATAATAACAACTTTCTTCATCTCAAGAAATAAAACAATTATTTATATGGGATACAATTAATACATAATGCATAACATATATTTTTAAAGAAGGGTACGAATTATATCATAAAAAATTATGGTCAATAATAAAATAATTGATACAAAATAAAATCGGCCATAATCCAAATTTCGTCCACCATATTGGGGCCGCCATCTTGAATTTATGAATTTTCACAATAAATTCATAATCTCCGACCCCGAAAACCTCCACATACCAATTTTGAATAGAATCGGACCTAATCACAGAGATCGTCCGCCATCTTGGAGCCGCCATTTTGATTCTATGAATTTTGACAAAAAAATTCATAATCTTCGACCCCGAAAACCCCCACTTACCAATTTTGAATCGAATCGGACCATAAACACAAATCTCGTCCGCCATATAAGAGCCGCCATTTTGTTTTTTTCTCTAACAAATATTCCATAAGGCATTGCCCCGGGAACTATGAACACCTTCCAAATTTCACGTTCATGGGGCAACTAGAAGTTTGTCAAATTCAACTTGCAAGATTTGATTACGGGACAGGTGAAACTAAATAGATGCTTGTAAAAAGAATACATTTTTCTTATAATTATTTTTTATATTATACTGTTTTCCAAAATAAAATGAATAAATTATCGAGAGATCCAATATTTTTTCAAATGAATCTATACAGTGCTCGTCGAAAGTCCGTTCCCACCCTACTAATTTTTGAACCACCTGGTATATTGCAACGAAATTTGGAGGGCTTGAATAGGAGATAAAAACCTACTTTTTCATGAAAAAATCACAGCTAAAAGTTTTAAAATGGCGGCTGAGCGCCATCTTCAATAATTTTTTTAAATAGAACACCCCGTATATTATTCCATTTTCGAAATCTGCTCATAATTCTCAACAGTTTTCTCTAATACACTTTACTTCTCAATTCAATTGTTTTCGAAATATTAACGTTCGAAAAGTGACATTTTGGTCATTTCAAACCCAACCAAAAACACTAATGTTGCTTTCAATCAAGTTTGCATTGGAAAAAATCGAGCCTCATTCCATTGCAAATCAGTTATTCTTGAATGAATACAATTTCAGTTACTGCATTTTCTATAGAAAAACTTCCATTTTCTATTCACCCGACAATTTCCTAGGAAAATTATTCAATTTCCAAGGTTATGAATGTAATTTGTGGAGGCGCCAGAGCAACGAAAATCAATTTTCTCCGTTTCCATACAAGCAGATGCCCTGAAACTATTTTCAGTATTACATACCATTCAGAACTCTCGGAATTCTGTTGCTCTCGGGGAATTATCTGGAAAGTTTGCGAGCCATATCTCGTAGACTGTAAACCAAAACAACGAACTAAATGGATGTGCTTGTTAAGGATAAAACTTTCTACATTTACCGACGAATTTTCATCAGGTCACTGAGAGTTGAAACTTTCTGAAAATATTTTTATTAGCATACACAATCATCAAATAACTAACATCTGACTAGTCTTCAACTATTGGACGGATTCGATAAAGGCAACGATTTTTAACAGACGAAATAAAAAAGGTGAAGGTTCTAGTCGACGCATATACAGGGTGATTCAAAAGTACTTTGACAAACTTCAGGAGGTGATTCCTCACAGAACAGTCTCAAATAAATATTCGAATATGAATTGTCCAAATAAATATATGTCCGAAAACGCTTCGATTCCAAGATACAGGGTGTTAAAGTTTTATTTTTATTTTGTTTTTTTTAATGACTTTCGAAATAATGTCCTTAATTGAACGAATATTGGTATTGAGAGGTTTTTTAAGGGGTCGAATTCGAACCTGATGTTATTATTCCTCTTACTCGTAGGGGGCGCCACCTACACGTGTCTTTTTTTTTTGAAGATTCATAACTTTTTTGAGCGTACTTCTAGCACATTTTTCAGTAAAAAATGCAATTCCTCTATCATATCTACGTAAAAAAGCTACCCTTGTTACAAGTCGTTTGGACTTGAAAATTTCAAGTCGATTATTTGATAATCGATGCGTGTTGAAGTTATTACCATTATTTTGCATTTTTCACAAGAATGCTTAGGAAATGAATTTGACGTTTAAGTAAGTAGATTTGGTTTTTTGTAGGGGGTGCCACCTATTCTATTTATTTTTACTCGTCGTTTGAAATAGTTATTTTTGTATCAAGGATGCAAAATCTGTATTTGTTTTAATAAAATTTGCAAGAAATATCAACATTTTATTTTAATAAATTTGGTGTGATTCTTATTGTTTCACAGGCGTCTACTATTCGGTTCGGGACTTGTAACAAGGGTAGCTTTTTTACGTATATATGATAGAGGAATTGTTTTTTTTACTGAAAAAGGTGCTAGAAGTACGCTCAAAAAAGTTATGAATCTTCAAAAAAGAAAAAGACGTGTAGGTGGCGCCCCCTGCGAGTAAGAGCAATGATAACATCAGGTTCGAATTCGACACCTCAAAAAACCTCTCAATACCAATTTTCGTTCAATTAAGATCAGTTCTTCGAAAGTTATTTAAAAAAACGAAAATAAACATAAAACTTCAACACCCTGTATCTTGGAAACGAAGCGTTTCCCGACATATATTTATTCAGACAATTCATATTAGAATATTGTGAGAAATCACCTCCTGAAGTTTGTCAAAGTACTTTTGAATCACCCTATATATATATATATTAATTTTTTTATGTATGATCACGCATAACTTTTCACAGAGCAGTTTGATTTCGATGATTCTTTTTTTATTGGATAGGGTATACTTTGAAGATGGTCCCATTTGAATTTGAAAAAAAAATCACGTTTAAGAGTAGAAAAATAGGGGATCTTCATCGTTCATCCACTGAATTTTTACCCGTTAACCGATTCTACCACTCATAACTTTGTACTGGGTTATCCGATTTAGATGATTCTTTTTTTAATGGATAGGGTATACTTCAAAGTTGATCATTTTTGGATAAGGAAAAAAAATCCACCTCTAAGGGTAGAAAAATAGGGGATCATTAATTTTTCAACTATAACTGTTGGAACTTGGCACACATGTTACCAAATAAGTTTTCAGGGGGTCATTCCTTGTCGAAAATTAAAGGGGGTCTTCCATGTAAACAAAAGCTCTCAGCCTTATGCCTCAGCTCTCCATTTAATTGGAAGTATTCCTAATAGTTTCACATGAAACTATTACGCAGTTTCGCAATTCTTCCTCAGTTTGGATTATTGGTTGACTGTAAACCAAGGTCTTAAGGTGTCCCCAAAGGAAATAATCCAGACTGTTTAGGTCTGCAGATCTAGCTGGCCATGACTATGTCCCCCCCCACGATCTATCCAGCGATTATTGAAGTTTTGGTGTAAATATTCGCGTGCTAGAGTACTAAAATGAGCAGGTGCGCCGTCGGGCATAAACCACAATGCGATTTTGCATTAAAATAGGAACAATAGAATAGGCAAATTATCTTCAAGAAACCGGCGATAATTATGTCCATTTAATCTGCGTGGAATAGAAAAAAAGATCCAATAAAGTAGTCTCCAATAACTCCAGCCCACCCTGCTCCTGGTGATGAGATTCCACAATCGCATGCGAATTTTCCTCGACCCAAAAATGATTAGTATGAAAATTTCTGATATTGTTTTTAGTAAAACTATATTCGTCCGTGAATCAAATGTTCGTGTCAAATAAAAGATTTTCGCAAACTTCTGGAGAAAGTATTGGGAGAAATTCAATCGTAATGGAAAGTAGAGCCTGAACCCGTTGAATGTGCTGGGGATATAAAAAATAATCATGACGAATTCTCCATTGCTAGTGCTCCTTTTAAGTGATTATACGGCTCAAAACTTCCTGTTTCACATAACCTTGAGTAAGTACATGAAATCATTCGAACATCAGGAACCATCCTACACAGGATCAGAAAAGTCTAAGGATATTTGAGAAATTTAATTGATATTGCTTAGATTTCAGATGTATCCTATTTATCAGTTCAAACACTTATGTAAACAAGTTTTTCTGCCAGACACATGTGAAAAAGATAACAAAAACTGGGTATCCATGATAGTGCTGGGTTGAATTGTTAGATTTCAATAATGTTATTCATTTTACTGTGACTTTAGTCGCGATAACGTGTGGGAATAATTAGAGACAAATCGATGCAGCTGAGCAAATGGGTGTTTCACAAAATGTAATTAATAAGTCAGTTATGGAGGCGTTTCAGGAAAAGTGGTAGTCCTGCTGACAATCATCCAGGACGTATACATTGTACAATAGCAGTACACAGCTCCTGAGTTGGTTGCGGACTTACAAAGTACGCACAATTTAACCATTGGGCAAGACACTGTCAGGAATCGTCTTCACGAAGCTAATCCTCACTCTCGGAGGCCACTTAGATGTTCTAGAGGCAATGGGCTCAAGAATTCCGGAATTGGGATGCAAATTAATGGGCTACAGTTTTATTCACAGATGAATCAAGATTTGGATTTCATCCAGATTCTCATCGAACAAGAGTATGGAGATGACCTGGAAATGCAGAACGCTTGAGACACGTCCAGGAAGTGCACACTTATTTTTTCAATGGACTCATCTTAGTCTTGAAAATACCTTCTATTTTATAGAATATCCCTAGACTTTTCCGATGTGTGTATTGGGGAAGCGCTCTTGTAACCTGGCTTCATAAGCGTTCCCGTCAGCAAGCTCATACAAGTGAATTTTGACCGACTTCTAGTTGTCCGATTGACTTGAAATTTGGCAGGTGTTCATAATTCCAGTGACAATGCATTACAGGATTTTTTCTAGAGAAAAAACAAAATGGACGCTCCAATATGGCGACGTGTTTTGCAGTAGTGTAGTAATATTCCTGATTTTACATCGTACATGTATACCTTATTTCATCTCTTTACGCTGTTCTCACATTTTTTATTTTTTAACTATTTTCTTACTATCTTAGTTATATTTATTTGTATTTTAATTATGGGAAACAAGTGTACGCACTTATGTCTATCTCTCTATACTTTATTCACTTTCAACATGTTGTCATTTAGCTGTATTACTATTATTATTCTGAATAAAGTTATATTATTATTATTAGTTATAGCCTGATTCCAATAAAAAATGGAATGTGCGTGTTTTTTGTCAAAATCCACGAATTTAAGATGGTGGCTCCAAGATGTGTGGGGGTTTTTGGGGTCGGTCATGATGTTTTTGTCGAAGATCATGAGTTCATGACGGCAGCTCCCAGATGGCGACGTGATTTGTTATTATGGCACGATTCCATCCAAAATTGGTATGTGGGTGTTTTGGGGTCAGAGATTATAAGTTTTTGACAGAATTCAGTAAAATGACGGATTTCAGGAATTACTAAAAAGAAATGAATTATAATTATTAAAAATAATAATACCAGCCTTTTTACAAAGGCACTGAAAAGGAGAAAATAATACCTAGGGGATCGTCCATTATCACGTGAGGCTCGAAAGGGGGGGGGAGAGGTTCGTGAAATATCACGAAAATCCACAAAGGGGGAGGGGTGGTATAGTGAGATATCACGTGTATTTATTTTTTCGTATCGATTTTTGTATCTCAGAAATAAAGCATTGCGGACATATGCAGAATTTTTCTTAAATTCGTCCAAGGATTATCGCCCTTTAGGATCAGCATTCAATTATGAAACACGTCATGTATGTCGGGACAGCTCCTATGCATCATAGTATTTAGAGCGACAAACATATAATTTGAATATTTCACACCTTAATCGAGCATTTTTTTTACCACCACCCCCGGTAAAAACATTCCATTTCCACGACCCTCGTATCAGTTCTTTCAACCTCCGTGATTGTTAATCTATTGAATTTGTGCATATTCTGTCTAACCCACATCGCCTACCATGATAAATAGAGTCGGAATACCCAGGTGGCCAGCTGGCCACTCTGCGGGGGCAAAATATGTAATTCATGGAACAAAACCTCATCAGAACTTATTCCATTTGCGCGCAGGTGACGGCCAACTATGAACATGTGTGTGAAGTATTTTTTTTCATCTGCATGGCGATTATTGAAATTACAACAGAGGCTTGCATGGCGTGGAAAAATATTGTTGGTTTGTGGAAAAGTGACATTTTTTCGTAGACAAAAATTAATTGCAGAACTAGCGATTGTCATGCCAGTGTTGCATTAATCAACGTAGTAATTCCTGGTGAATACTTTTAAAAAACAATATTTTTTCTTTGCCTCACACTTTCTATTTGAGGCTGGATGGAGATATCACGTATGATATGTTTTTTATTTCTTCAGTGAGAGTTTTCACAATATCTATGAAATTTTGTTTATTTATCCATAATTTGCATATATCCGGGAAAGTAGTTGTTTTCTGTTAGATATCTTTGAGTAGTCGGTAATGAAATTTACGAATATTTTTCCATTTCCAATTACACTATTTAGTTGAAGTTTGGCATGTGTACATGATTCAGTGATAATACATTTGAACTGTTTAAAAGGATGAAATTTCGAGATGTCAGCTCCAAAATGGTGGACAAGTTTTGTAATTTAGAGTACCATTCTATTGAAAATCGGTATCTGGGGTTTTAAGGGAAGCGGATTATGATTGATTTGTTTGAATTTGTTCATAAAATGTGATGTGGAATCTTCTGCGACTGAAAGATAAACTTTAGTCACCATCTTCCATGGTTCAAGATAACCTCATGTGGGGTATTCGTGTTGAAAAGCGAAACATTCTCAATTGAATATTGAATAGAAAGATTTTTCGGTGAATTGAAAATTCCACGATAAAAATTAAGTTATTTTTTGTGAATATCTGACAGAAAACAACTATTTTCCCAGCTTAAGCCACGCAGGACATTAAACTACATCTGATAGATATTCAGAAAGGACCTAACTCAAAAGAAATAATCTAAAAGTAAAAATTTGCATTTTTATTCACAAAGTTATTTGATTTTCTATTCCAGCCTTAATTGAGAACTCATTTAGATGAATGAGACAGAGAAGAATGTTTTCCAAAAGAGAGTACTCACCAGAAATCATTTGTAACATTGACGCAAGAGAGGCATCGCATTCTTCAATATATTTTTGTCGACGAAAATCTATTTCGCGCTTCCACGATCATCAGGAAGCTCGGAAGAAATGGGAAACACATTTTTTATCATACCTGCATCCCAATCCTTGTTTTATGAACCAAAAATCGTGCGAAATCTCAAGATTAAAACACGCCGTGTTTTAAAGAAAAAAGCGTGCGAAATTTCAAGATTAAAACACGCCGTGTTTTAAAGGTTGCTGGGTAACAAAAGTCCAACTTTTTATTTATGTGTCAAATCACATCAAAAATATAAAACAATTTAAGTCTGTTTCGTCCCGATCCATAACATTAACTTTTCATATTCTCTATAATAGGAATTTCTGGATTTTTCTGGTATCAATTTTGATTCAGCATCCTCGGCTAACTTTAAAATTTTGGATGAGAGTTCTCCTGGAAGCGCAACCTTTTTAAAATTATAAATCATATGAACTGTTAAATAAGCTTGTAATCAACAATTGCTATATTAATGTCTACCAGACGTGACATCAGATGTCGATTACATACCTGATTAAATGTATTATAAACCGACGAAAAAATCAACTGAAAAGCAAAAAATAAAATAAACCTTCTTAGTATTAATGATACTTGAGCTCCTAAACTAATGTAAGTAACTGATTTTGAGTCGGCGCCAAACAAACAATTATTGAAGATCATTATCTATGAAAGAAGTCATCAAAACGCAGCCGTGTATCTCGCTGCCATCATTTTACGCTTCACCTAATTCAATTACTAGTTTGTTTGGCGCCGACTCAAAATCAGTTACTTACATTAGTTTAGGAGCTCAATTATCATTTAGACTGAGGTTTATTTTATTTTTGCTTTCAGTGATTTTTCGTCGGTTAATTTTGTTAAAAGTTTTTATTTTTCAATTTTTTGTGGCTAAAATCTACCAATTACTACCTACTTGTTTTTTGATTACTTCCAAAATACTTACTTATCCACCTTACTTCAACTATTACCAGTTAAAAAATATGATTATCTACTTTTACTATTTGTTGTAATATAAATTATTTTCGTTGTTCTGCGGTTAGTTTATTTCATTACTTTGTATAACATTCCATCCTCTCATGAAATAATGAATGTAATGAAAGAATAATGTCAGTAGCGATCTGTCATTGTCAACTACGTATGTGTGTGCTAATGTTCACTAGTGAAAAATCAATTATCCCCTATTTTTCTACCCGTAAGGGTGGCTAATTCCTTTCGAAATCCAAATATAAGGTATACCCTATCTATTAAAAAAATAATCATTCAAATCGAAGAACCCAGTACAAAGTTATGCCTGATAGAATCGGTTAACGGACCAGAATTCAGAGGGTGAGTGATCAATATCCTTCATTTCGCTACCCTTAGGGGTGGATTTCATCTTTTAAATTCAAATGGGACCAAAGTCGAAGTACACCCTATCCACTGAAAAAAGAATTATCGGAATCAGACGCCTCAGTAAAAAGTTATGCGTGATCATACATAAAAAAATATGATGGAAAAACATAAAATATACAGGTCGAATAGAGAACCTCCTCCTTTTTGGTTTCGTCGGTTAAAAATATAAGGAACATTATGCTGATCTAAAATTAATTTCCAACATTGTTATTGAAGTTATGTCGTCCCTCAAACTCGTTGCGCGTAATTTAAAGACTCGCTTATACACGTGTCATAATATACTATTCTGGAAGTATTTGCATATATTCGGGAAAGTAGTTGTTTCTGTTAAGGTATGTACACACCGAAAAAACAAACAAGAACAAACATCAGCGTACAAACGTTTTTGTTTAGTGTGGACAGCGAAAACAGTGAACAAACGTTTGTTTGTTCTTGTTCACACATGTTCGAGTAGGCGTCGGTATATCAAAGGGAAATTTTGTTTATATAGTTATTATATACAGGGTGTTATGTAATAAGTGTCCGATATTTTACAGGACGATTCCTCAGGTGAAAAGTTCATACAAGCATGGGTTCGCAAGGCCTTTATTTTTTGTATACAAGGTGTTAAAAATTTATTTTTATTTTGGTTTTTCGTAAATAATTTTTGAAATAATGTCGTTATTTGGACGAAAGTTGGTTTAAATATGAGGAATTCAAATTTGATCTTAGTTTGGCCCTTAATTGTTGGGGGCGCCGCCTACAGGTCTTTGTCTCTTTTGGGGAGTCACAACTTTGTCGTGCATGTTTGTATCGAATTTTCTAACAGAAAAATCGATTCCTTTATCATTTTTACGTGAAAAAGGTATGCTTTTCAAAAGTCGCTACAAGCCGCCGTTTTCGAGACATTTTGATTTGAATTATTCGATGCATGTGTTTGTCAAAAAGAAAAACAATTTTGAAAATTTTTTTTTCTTTCAACATAGAAACATTTCAAACGCTAATTTTTAAACAACAATAAACAATGGAACACTAGATATAAATCAAAATCAGAATAAATGTTCGAGATGTCCACCTACTGCCTGTATGCAAGCATCCAACCTTCTTCTCATTGATTCCCGCACTCTTTGCAAAATTCCTGGAGTATTTTGAATCGTTCTACAAGAGTTAATTATTCGATTACTTCATTCTTCTTCATTTTGGATAGGTGTCTGGTGAATTAAGGATTTTAGATGCCCCCACAGGAAAAAATCCAAACTGTTAAGGTCTGGTGACCTAGAGGGCCATGGTTGAGGCCCTTCTCGATCTATCCAACGGTTGCCGAAAGTTTGATCTAAAATGTCTCGCGCTTGGATGCTAAAATGTGCCGGGGCACGTCATGCATAACTCACATTTCATTTCGTAGTCTAAGCGGCACATCTTCCAGTATAATAGGCAAATATTCTTCAAGAAAAAAAAACGATATAAAGAATGGACCTATAAAATAATCTCCAAGGATTCCTGCCCACAAGTTAAGAGAGAACTGTTCTTGGAAATTTGATTTCTGTATCGCATGGGCATTTTTCTCTGGAAATATGATTCCTGTATCGCATGGGGATTTTTCTCTAACCACAAATGATTTTTGTGAAAATTGCGTATAGCGTTACGTGAGAAATTTGCTCCGTCGGTAAAGAGGATTTGATTTTCAAATAAAGGATTTTGAATAAGGAGAAATCAACGACAGAAGTTGATACGTAACGGAATGTCACGAGGAAGTAGTGCCTGAACTCTTTGAATATGGTAGGGATATAACAAATTATCGATTAAAATTTTCCATACCAGAACATGAGAAATGTTTAACGTCAGCGACATTTTTCTGGAGCTTGTTTCCGGGTGTTCTCCCACCAGATTGAGCACTGCTGCAATTAAGTGCCAAACTAAGATCAAATTTGAATTTCTCATATTAAAAAATACCCAAATACCAATTTTCGTCCAAATATCGACATTATTTTAAAAACTATTTACAAAAAACCAAAATAAAAATAATTTTTAACACCTTGTATATAAAAAATGAAGGACTTGCGGACCCATGCTTATATGAACTTTTCACCTTATAAATAACTGAGGAATCGCTCTGTAAAATATCGGACACTTATTACATAACACCCTGTATATTTGTTTGCGCTATGTAGACAAAAAAGCGAACAATTTACAAAGAACACAAACAAGGTGAACAAGAATTTGTTCTTGTTTGTTTTTTCGGTGTGTACATTCCTTTAGATATCTTCGGGCGGTCGGTAATAAAATTTACGAATATTTTTTCATTTTAAATTACACAATTTACTTGAACTTTGGCATGTGCACATGATTCAGTGTTAATCCGCTTGAAACTTTTCAGGGCATGCAATTTCAAGATGTCAGCTTCAAAATCGTAGACAAGTTTTATAATTTAGGGTCCGATTCTATTATAAATCGGTATCTGGGGTTTTTGAGGAAGGAATTTATTATTATTTTGAGAAAAAGACAATAGGCGAGATCACAAACTTACAAATTTGCTTCGTATATGTTTGAAGCATGTGTTATATTGAAATGAAGACTTCGTATTTGACAGCTGTTCTTCATTTAACTATACAGTGCTTCTCAAAAGTCCCCTCCCCCCCCTCTTATTTTTGGAACGATTATACATAAACAAGTAAAATTTGGAAACTGAATATTAAAGGTTGTAAACTTCCCTAATAGTGACGATAGATGACGAAATCGTCAAAGATGACGTCACAAGGCCATTGTGACCAATAATTTTAAATTGAACCCTACGGCAAGCGACACCTCTTTTAAAAGGTATCGAAAAAACCTATTCAATGATACTAATTTTGTTTGTGTTTATGGAAGTTTTAATGGCACATTAAAATTTAAATTCCATTCAGATTGATATTAATTACAGATTTAAGAATCAGTATATACTCGAAGTGACCTCCATTTACTTCATGACAGTGAAATATCCTATTTTCAAACTCTTCTCGTACTTTTGCAAATGTGTCTGCGGAAACAGCTTCACATTCTGCAACAATACGTTGTTTTGAAACGTCAATATTGTCAGGTTCAGTGGCGTAAACCTTCGATTTAAGGTACCCCCACAGAAAAAAATCCAAAGGTGTGAGGTACGGTGATCGAGCTGGCCATTCCGTTGAACCTCGTCGTCCAATCCATCTACCACGATACTCATCATTCAAATAACGTCTTACTGCACCGTAATAGTGTGGAGGAGCACCATCCTATTGGAATGTTATTTCCAAATTGCCGAATTCATCTGGATTATCTTCCAAAATTTCAAGTATTAACGGTTTTATTGCGTTTTGCAACAGCTCCAGATAAACCTCACCAGTTAAATTAGTATTTAAAAAAAGAGGCCCAACGATGTGGTTTCCCAGGATACCTGCCCAAACATTCACCTTCTGTGGAAATTGGGTATGTGTTTCACGAAACAGGTGAGGATTTGCGTCACTCCAATACCTCACATTCTGTGTATTTACATTTCCATTCAGATAGAAAATACTTTCGTCACTAAAACAAATTGTTTTGACATAGTCTGGCTGTTGGTTAATTTTAGTTTCCATATTTTCACAAAATTCTAATCTTCGGTCTGGGTCGTCGTCTGAGAGTTGATGAACCATTTTTAATTTGTATGGATGAAATTTGTTTTTTTTTCAACACCCTGTGTACTGTACTTCGACTGACTTCACAGGTAGATGCAACGTGAGTTGTTGAAGAAGTAGGATTAACTATTACTTCTGCCAGTATATCAATTTTTTTCTCATCAGAAATTTGTGGTCTGCCAGATCGTTTCGCATGATCAATACTACCCGTTGTTTCAAACTTACGAAGAAGCTCCCTTAAATAAGTCCTCGAAACGGGGCGATCGCGAAACCTCTCATTAAAAATGCGTTCTGCTGCATGAATATTTTGTCCAGTTTCACCAAGAATTAGGATCGCTGCTACTTTATCACCTAAAGCACGTACCATTTCGCTTCTTGAAGCACTTAAACGTTCGGCTCACAACAGTTTAACAAATTATTAAAATGTACAAACATATTAAAAGTACCAAAAGCTGCTGAAACAGTTAAACGTTCGATCAACAATACACAAATTATTAAATGTACAAAAACTTGGGACAATTACAAAAACGTCGAATTAGGGAGACTAACAAAAACGTCATCTTATTTGACAACTACCACAGGCGGAGCTCGAATTTGGAATTTTAGTATTAACTGATTTAATTCATCACAGATTGGCGTTTTTTAAAAGCGAGTTGCCAAAACTGCCATAAACACAAACAAAATTAGTATCATTGAATAGGTTTTTTCGATACCTTTTAAAAGAGGTGTCGCTTGCCGTAGGGTTCCATTTAAAATTATTGTCACAATGGCCTTGTGACGTCATCTTTGCGATTTCGTCATCTATCATCACTAGTAGGGAAGTTTACAACCTTTAATATTCAGTTTACAAATTTCACTTGTTTATGTATAATCGTTCCAAAAATAAGAGGGGGGGGGGGAGAGGGACTTTTGAGAAGCACTGTATGTATGTATATCGAGTGCTATGTCATTATTTTTCCGGTCTGCTCACATTGTAAAGAAATATTATGAATAATGCTTGGCAACGCTGTAATTCCTTGCACTGTCGGCGTTCGCGAATTGCCAGTGTCACTATTTTGAGTAACTTCTGAGGAAATGTTAATCTGTTTCATCCTATGAATGAACCAGAACTTGTGTCAGCATGTGTTATATTGAAATGAAGACTTCTAATTTGATAGCTGTCCTTGAATAATATGTATGTATACCGAGTGCTGTCATTATTTTTTCGGCCTGCTCACATTGTAAAAAAATATGAATAACGCTTGGCAACTCTGTAATTATCTTACGCTCTTGGCGATCGGCGATAGATCTGATCTCTTTCGTCACATCCTGTCACGGTTTTCGCAGTGTTCAAACAGGAACATTTCTTTGGGTTTTTTTTTTTAAACTACTTTGGAAAAAATATTGAAAAAAAAATCCAACCATTTTTCTCATCGTTCAGGACATTGTGGTATTTTTTCCAGAAATTGGTGATCTCGCCTATTCAAGATTCCACGATATCTATGCAATTTATCTAGCATTTGCATATATCCGGGAAAGTAGCTTTCTTCGGGCGGTTGGCAATTAAATTTACAAATAGTTCTTCAGTTCCAATGAATAATATAACGAGTGCGCTAACCATGCAGTGGCGTACTCTATTCGTTTTTGTAATAATATGCATATGGTATAGGATCCCGATATAAAACGACCTTCACCAAGATGTTTATTTGATGAAACGTATTTTATATTTAATTTAATATGGCAATAAATATATTGCATATGGGTTGTCTAACAAATTTCAGTCCAGGATATGAATAATTGATTATTAAAAAAAAATGTTCTTAAACATTTCACCGGTTTGATTATTAGACAAATTCTATATCAATCGAGAGTATGAAGCCCATAGAATATGCAAACGTTAGGTTGCCTATTCTTTTCCTGTCACAACTCTCGGGTAGCCAGGTATAAACATGTAAATCGATACTAGCATTTTGCACCGGTCTGATTATTGAATTAAAATTAAATGAAAATTAAAATTATTTCATTATGAACACGGTGGTATAGAGTTGCCTGCAAAAAAACAGTCCCGAATTCCGGTTGTCGAATTTTGAGAAGTGAAATATTGCTGCGAGTGAATATGTGCGACTGAGAAGTCCCAACCAACCATCCCATGCGATAGAAGAGGACACAGCATAGCAGCTGTTTGAAGTCCGTCCATTCAAAGAGAGTGCGCATGCTATTTGTTCTTGAAAATGAAGAGGATAGCGATAGACTCGTATATGCTGTGCATCATTTTGGAGTAGAGATATAGTTATTTAATTTTTTTTTAATCAATTAATTATTGTTTATATATTTTATGTGACACTAAAGTACATATACATCTTTAGTAAAAAAGAATGTTATAGTAATACATATATAATACTAATCTTGCAAATTTTATCTTCATTATAAGAAGACAAAATAAAAACAACATTAAAAAAAACTTCTGTTTATTGTAAAAAATTATAAATAATTTTTTTTTTTTTAAATTATTTAGGTTTCGAGTCATCGGACATATAACTATGATCTCCAACTTCTGAACCTTCTTCGTCATCACTCTCCGTTTCAGTTCTTTCGACAATGTCTTCTATCTTTAAAGGTGTATGATCCCAAATGAATCCTACTGGTTTTAAATATTCATCTATGAACCAACCGCAGTTCTTAGGCTGAAGTTTCACGCATAATGGATCCGTTGCATCATTCTTCAAGTAAAAATTGATGAAAAAAAAATAATTGAAAGTTCAATTAGTAGATTTTTATGTTAGTTAAAAAAAAAAAATATTTTATTACTTTGTCAAAGTCCCCAGAAGTTTGAGACAGTCTTCAACATTACTCTTTTCATCCTCAGCAACTGTAGCACAGGAATCGACACTAGGACTCAACTGTTTTGATTCTTCTTCAGTAGTAGATGCATTGGTATGCTCCTAAAAAAAACGATTTTTGCGATTAAATAAAAATGTTTGATATATAAATTTTATAAACTTTTTGATTTGAATAGTTGATTGAAAATATCCTCATTTAATTATGTTACAAAAAAACGGAAATCAGATCATTTTCTTGTTTAATTTATAAACAACCGTTTTTTAAGTTAATTACAAAAAAAATTATGTGTGTCGAAAATTAACAAAACCATAGGTGAATGTTACTAACAATTATTTCAACATGAAAAAAATATAGAAGTTGTATTAGCTAAGATAATTTTAAAGATTCAATTATTATGTACTTACTGTATATTCAGCACAAAAATTATCAAATTCTTCGTTATATTTTTTATTCAAAACGGTCACTTTTTTATAACAGATGGTATGATAACCACAAATTCAAGTGACGCACTGGGTAGCTCAACAACATTGTATTTAAAGTTTTTTCTTTTACGAAAAGCTAACTTTAATACACAGTTTTTAAAAGTTTCATCATTGAAATCAATTACATCATCATCCAAATCACACAAAAAACACTTTTTTGCCATTTTTTTCAACAATAAATAGTAGCACGTTTTATCAATTGTAACTATAGCGACAATCTACTCCAAAATGATGCACAGCATATACGAGTCTATCGCTATCCTTTTCATTTTTAAGAACAAATAGCGTGCGCACTCTCTTTCTTTAAATGGACGGATTCAAACAGCTGCTATGCTGTGTCCTCTTCTATCGCATGGGATGGTTGGTTGGGACCTCTCAGTCGCACATATTCACTCGCAGCAATATTTCACTTTTCAAAATTCGACAACCGGAATTTGGGACTGGTATTTCGCAGGCAACCCTATACCACCGTGTTCATAATGAAATAATCTTCATTTTCATTTAATTTTAATTCAATAATCAGACCGGTGCAAAATGCTAGTATCGATTTACCTGTTTATACCCGAGAGTTGTGACCGGAAAAGAATGGGCAACCTAACGTTTAGCATATTCTATGTGCTTCATACTTTCGATTGGTATAGAATTTGTCTAATAATCAAACCGGTGAAATGTTTAAAAAAAAAATTTTTTTTAAATAATAATTAATCATATCCTGGACTGAAATTTGTTAGGCAACCCATATGCAATATATTTATTGACATATAAAATTAAATATAAAATACGTTTCATCAAATAAACATCTCGGTGAAGGTCGTTTTATATCGGGATCTTAGATTGAAAAATAACACTATTTTGGTCCGAGGCGCTCTACAAGGAAATATGTATTCGAAAAAAATAACACTATTTTGGTCTGAGGCGCCCTACATGGATATATGTACTCCAAAATGATACCCAAATGTAGCTCCCATGAACTTCCGAAACTTTTGTGAGTATCATATGGCATCGACTATACGTATATATCTGTTGATTTGTTCCCTAGATACGTTTTTCGACGTTTTTTAGGATTTTGACTTAACCAATGAAGTCTATACAGGGTGAATCAAAAGAGTTGATGATAACAACAATTTTTAGGTTGAAATATTGATAACGTAAATTGGCAGTCCATAAAATCTTGTACCTATGCAAGACAATAGTTACAAGCGTGTAAGCCTTTAGCGTGTAATAGCATTCGTACGCCTACATTACGCCCTTGAAACACGCATAACTATAAATTCAAATCCAAATAATCATAGCGACCGAACAAACTCAATCCCAAAACATCCGAAATGGTATCCATGGACGTGATTAATCCCATTCCGACGCCCACTACCTTTATCCGATTTATGCATTTATTCATAAATCGGCGTTCGGGCGCACCTGACGGATTTATGGCGTATGCCATGCATATGGATCGCGGGGCATTTGCATTCGAAAAAAGGCACCCTACGGTCTCGAACATATCATTGACAGTTGAGCAGTTGAGTAACGCTCATTGTCACGAGAAAAAATGTGAACACCTTGTCGCGGTACAAAAATGGGAATGCTGGGCGGGTACTTTCACCGGAAACGTGTGGGAAAGCCGCAGAGGTTAACGTGTGTGCAGCTGATAGTCTAGTTAACAAGTGCTTTTTATGTCAAAATTTGTTCACATTCTCCGAAAATTATGATTGAGGTGTCATTCGATTCGGAATGGCATGTAGATATTTTTTGAGAAAATGCTAAGGCCGCTCGCAAAAATTGCAATAGTTATAAACAATTAAGTGAAAAAAAAGGGGTTTGGTTTTTCGCCAATATCTCAAAAACTATTCGAAATAATTCAAATTTGAAAAAAGATGCAGAAAGAGGAGGAAACTGTAGGACCAATATTTAAAATTTTCCCAGAGGGTTGAAAATACGCCCGAAAACGGGTACTCCGGCTTGCGCAAGCCACGTCCCCTTCGGACCTTTAATGAATAAATATTATTTAAACTTATTAAATATGAAAATAAAAAATTGAAAAAATTCAGGCGCCTGCAGGATAGATCAATGAACAATCCGTGGTCCAAACATTTTTATCGCGATTTTTTAATAAGTTATCCATTAGTTAATTAACAATTTTTTGTAGCACGAACATTAACATTGCAAGTGCGATAATTGTTAAACTATTAATCTAAAAATGTTTTCCTTCCGTGGAGCTATTTTTCAAAGGTTAATTTTCGTTTTGTTATTAACAATTTACAAAGGCGAAAAATTATAGAGCTTCATTAAACATTGAAAAATACTTTTTTTTTTATAATATTATTATTGGTCCGTTTTCTTATGATCAGAAGCTACTTAAAAATGATTTTTAATAATTTTTATCTCCTATTGTTTAAAAAATTGTTATAAACAAATGCGTTGTTTGAGATAATTAATAAAAATTTTTTCTTAACATAATCTTTGATGATAATTATGATTTAAAAAAAAAACCGTTTCTTAAAAAAAAAAATTTTTAAATTAATTTTTTTTTACTACTTCTTATGAAAATTGAGGAACCATTTTTTTTTAGATCATTATTTATCTTGGTCTTCTATATTAAAAAAAACGTGTATTATTTAAATTTTCATTGTTTATTTAATAAACAATTTGTTATAAACAAATAAATTATCTCTTTGTATTTTTTTTCTTTTTCTACTCAAAAAACAAAAACAACCATGTATTATTTTTAGAAACAAAAAATATTTATATTTTTTATTGAAGTTTAAATTTTCTGCTCTCTTTCATCTCACCACTCTGACCTGGTTTTTTATGTTTAATTTTATTATAACTTTTTAACTAATGAAGATACAAAGAAAAAATTTAAGACTTATATATTCTTTATTAATTAAACAACAAATTAAGCCAAAACTGTTTTCTACTTTTATGTCTAAATATCTTAAAAACTAATATAACTATGACCATACAACTTATGTAACTTTTTATCTAACGTATATTTATCAACAATTTTAGCTTATAAATTTTAGTTTTGCTCGGTATTTTTTAATTATGAATAAAAATAAGTTTGAAAAAAAAATCTCCAAGTTTATTAGCCTAAGCATCTTAGTAACTAAAAATTAATTAGAAATGTTATTTAATTCAAGTAAGTTTATTTATAAAATATTGTAGAATTTTTTTTTCTGAAAGATTATTTTCATAAACAAATGGTATAAACTAAATAAATAATTGAGTGAGAGCTTCAAATTTCGGCTTAATTTGTTGTTTAATTAATGAAGAATAAATAAGTCTTTAATTTTTTCCTTGTATTTCCATTAGTTGAAAAGTTATAATACAATTGAACATAAAAAACCAGGTCAGAGTGGTGAAATGAAAGAGAACAGAAAATTTAAAGTTCAATAAAAAATATTAATATTTTTTTTTTCTAAAAATAATACATTTTTGTCCTTTTGAGTAGAAAAAGAAAAAAAATACAAAGAGATAATTCATTTGTTTATAACAAATTGTTTATTAAATAAACAATGAAAATTTAAATAATAAACTTTTTTTTTATGTCGAAGACCAAGATAAATAATGATAAAAAAAATGGTTCCTTAATTTTCATAACAAGTGGTGAAAAAAAAATGTTATTTAACAAATGCGTTTTTTAGCAATATAATTCTTTTTTTAAGAAACGTTTTTTTTTGAAAAATCATAATTATCATCAAAGATTATGTTATGATTTTTTTTTTAATTATCTCATAAACAACGCATTTGTTTATAACAATTTTTTAAACAATAGGAGATATAAATTATTAAAAATCATTTTTAAGTAGCTTCTGATCATAAGAAAACGGATCAATTATAATATTATAAAAAAAAGTTTTTTTCAATGTTTAATGAAGCTTTATAATTTTTCATTTAAATTGTTAATAACAAAAGAAAATTATTTTTTTTTTTTTTAACTTTGAAAAAAGCTCAACGAAAGGAAAACATTCTCAGATTAATAGTTTAACAATTATCGCACTTGCAATGTTAATGTTCGTGCTACAAAAAATTGTTAATTAACTAATGGATAACTTATTGATTGAAAAATCGCGATAAAAATTTTTGGACCACGGATTATTGTTCATTGATTTATCCTACAGGCGCCTGAATTTTTTCAATTTTTAATTTTCATATTTAATAAGTTTAAATAATATTTATTCATTAAAGGTCCGAAGCGGACGTGGCTTGCGCAAGCCGGAGTGAGTACCCGTTTTCGGGCGTATTTTCAACCCTCTGGGAAAATTATAAATATTGATCCCACAGTTCCGGGAGTCGGACCTTTTTCTTATGAAATTTCCTCTTCTTTTTGCATCTCTTTTCAAATTTGAATCCTCTCGAATAGTTTTTGAGATATTGGCGAAAAACCAAACCCCACTTTTTTTTTCACTTAATTGTTTATAACTATTGCAATTTTTGCGAGCGGCCCTAGCATTTTTTCAAAAAATATCTACATGCCATTCCAAATCGAATGACACCTCAATCATAATTTTCGGAGAATGCGAAAAAAATTTGACCTAAAAAGCACTTGTTAACTAGACTATGAATGAATTCTTTCGTTATTTACTAATAGAATTAGAATGTTTGGTTGGTCTCGACCAGACGATAAGGAGCCTGAGCATAGCCGACCAATATCAGCGGTGTTAATAAGCTATTTGTTCCCGTGATTCGCTTTATAATTTAGGTTTGGTGTTTATAATTTAATGCCCTTTAGTTATTGAGCATATATTAGATAATTAATCCGCAACCCTGTGCTGGACCGAAACAAGGCCCCCTAAACAGGGCTAAATGGGCTATAGCCCCGGGACGCAAGCCTTTTGGGGGCGGCAATTTTTACTGACAAATATAACCAAATAACTAAATAAAATATTAAAAAATAAGTAATTTTTTTTTAAGTTTAACGATTTTATTATAAAAAAACAAATTAATGATGCAGATAATGTACTAAAAGCTAAAAACTAATTATGTAAGTACCAGGTACCAGTCATCACACCACTCTCCTCATCAGAATAGGGCATTGATAAAATAAACCGTGGGGCGCGTCGAATTTCTATTATCTACAGTCAACCGTTCATATCAAATCGCGCTACGCCCCACGATTTTATTTTAGTCTGATCAATGCCCTATATTGATGGGGGAGAATGGTGTGATGACTGGTACCTACCTAATTATTTTTTAGCTTTTTGTACATTATCTGCATCATTATTATGTTTCTTTACAATAAAACCGTTTAACTCGAAAAACAATACTTATTTTATTTTTTAGCTTTTAGTACATTATCTGCATCATTATTATGTTTATTTACAATAAAACCGTTTAACTTAAAAAAATTTTTTTACTTATTTTATTTTTTAGCTTTCAGTACATCATCTGCATCATTATGTTTCTTTGAAATAAAACCGTTTAACTAAAAAAAAATTCTTATTTAATTTTTTAGTTTTTATCTGCATCATTATTATGTTTCTTTGACAATGAAACCGTTTAACTTTAAAAAAAATATATTTTTTAGCTTTCAGTACATTATCTGCATTATTATTATGTTTCTTTACAATAAAACCGTTTAACTTGGAAAAAATTTTTTTTTATTATTTTATTTTTTAGCTTTCAGTACATTATCTGCATATTATTATGTTTCTTTACAATAAAACCGTTTAACTTAAAAATTTTTTTTTACTTATTTTATTTTTTAGCTTTCAGTACATTATCTGCATCATTATTATGTTTCTTTCAAATAAAACCGTTTAACTTAAAAAAAATTACTTATTTAATTTTTTAGCTTTTAGTACATTATCTGTTTCTTTACAATAAAACCGTTTAACTTAGAAAAAAAATATACTTATTTTATTTTCAAGTTTTCAGTTTTTTATTTAGTTACTCAATATTTCTCATTCTATTTAGTTCATTTAGTGCCTCATTATTGCAAGGTTTCCTTCCTATTAATTTGTTGCAATCTAACTCCTCAATACATAATCCTTCGAAAGACTTTACTCGACTCGGTGCCACGTGAGCTTGTCCTTCCTCAAACAATTTCGATCCTTACTACACAACTGCGTGGTCTACAGTGCTGCCTTGCATTTTGTGGACAGTGGAAGCCCATGACAACGATACGAAATCTTGACTTAGGTGGGGGATTTACGCTTGAATCACTATTCTAAGTTGACAAAGTCCTTTGTTTTGATTACATACCTAGATATCAGTTTTAATGTATTGACTGTCTAAACTCTATGATCCGCCATTTTGTTCCGGACGCCATCTTGGATTTGGAATTTTTTCATGGTGTACTGTATTCTACTAGCCAAGCCCTTTCATTTGATATCCATATTGAGGGGGTTTTAAAAAAATATGTAATCCGCCATTTTGTGGCGGCGGCTATCTTGGATTTACAATTATACTGAATACACATAATTGTATTGTCATCAGAACTAAAGGTGAGTACCAAATTTCAGATCAATCGGTCAACAGGAAGGGTGTAAAATTTCTAGAAATACTAGATTTGACCCACACAAGACACAAACAAGGCAAGCTAAATAAAACTGTTTAAATATATGTGTTCTTAGAATTATACAGTGCTTCTCAAAAGTCCCCTCCTCCCCTCTTATTTTTGGAACGATTATACATAAACAAGTGAAATTTGGAAACTGAATATTAAAGGTTGTAAACTTCCCTACTAGTGATGAAAGATGACGAAATCGTCAAAGATGACGTCACAAGGCCATTGTTACCAATAATTTTAAATGGAACCCTACGGCAAGCGACACCTCTTTTAAAAGGTATCGAAAAAACGTATTCAATGATACTAATTTTGTTTGTGTTTATGGCAGTTTTGGCAACTCGTTTTTAAAAAACGCAAAGTTGTGATGAATTAAATCAGTTAATACTAACATTCCGAATTCAAGCTCCGCCTTTGGATAGTTGTCAAATAAGCTGACGTTTTTGTTAGTCTCCCTAATTCGACGTTTTTGTAATTGTCCAAGTTTTTGTACATTTAATAATTTGTGTATTGTTGATCGAACGTTTAACTGTTTTAGCAGCTTTTGGTACTTTTAATATTTTTGTACATTTTAATAATTTGTTAAACTGTTGTGAGCCGAACGTTCAAGTGCTTCAAGAAGCGAAATGGTATGTGCTTTAGGTGATAAAGTAGCAGCGATCCTAATTCTTGGTGAAACTGGACAAAATATTCATGCAGCAGAACGCATTTTTAATGAGAGGTTTCCCGATCGCCCCGTTTCGAGGACTTATTTAAGGGAGCTTCTTCGTAAGTTTGAAACAACGGGTAGTATTAATGATGCGGAACGATCTGGCAGACCACACATTTCTGATGAGAAAAAAATTGATATACTGGCAGAAGTAATAGTTAATCCTACTTCTTCAACAACTCACGTTGCATCTACCAGTGAAGTCAGTCGAAGTACAGTACACAGGGTGTTAAAAAAAACAAATTTCATCCTTACAAATTAAAAATGGTTCATCAACTCTCAGACGACGACCCAGACCGAAGACTAGAATTTTGTGAAAATATGGAAACTAAAATCAACCAACAGCCAGACTATGTCAAAACAATTTGTTTTAGTGACGAAAGTACTTTCTATATACACAGAATGTGAGGTATTGGAGTGACGCAAATCCTCACCTGTTTCGTGAAACACATACCCAATTTCCCCAGAAGGTGGATGTTTGGACAGGTATCCTGGGAAACCACATTGTTGGGCCTCTTTTTTCAATACTAATTTAACTGGTGAGGTTTATCTGGAGCTGTTGCAAAACGCAATAGAACCGTTAATCCTTGAAATTTTGGAAGATAATCCAGATGAGTTCGGCAATTTGGAAATAACATTCCAACAGGATGGTGCTCCTCCACACTATTACGGTGCAGTAAGACGGTATTTGGATGATGGAGTATCGTGGTAGATGGATTGGACGACGAGGTTCAACGGAATGGCCAGCTCGATCACCGGACCTCACACCTTTGGATTTTTTTCTGTGGGGGTACCTTAAATCGAAGGTTTACGCCACTGAACCTGACAATATTGACGTTTTAAAACAACGTATTGTTGCAGAATGTGAGGCTGTTTCCGCATTTCCGCAGACACATTTGCAAAAGTACGAGAAGAGTTTAAAAATAGGATATTTCACTGTCAGGAAGTAAATGGTGGTCAGCAATTTCTTTAAGTAGATACTGATTCTCAAATCTGTAATTAATATCATACTGAATGGAATTTAAATTTTAATGTTTACTAATGAGCCATTAAAACTGCCATAAACACAAACAAAATTAGTATCATTGAATAGGTTTCTTCGATACCTTTCAAAAGAGGTGTCGCTTGCCGTAGGGTTCCATTTAAAATTATTGGTCACAAGGCCTTGTGACGTCATCTTTGACGATTTCGTCATCTATCATCACTAGTAGGGAAGTTTACATACAACCTTTAATATTCAGTTTCCAAATTTCACATGTTTATGTATAATCGTTCCAAAAATAAGAGGGAGAAGCACTGTATAGAAAACAAAATCAGTACGACGAAAATACGTCGGAAGTTAAATTTGATGCCAATAACGAATTCCGCATAAATACATATGCTATTATTGATGGATTTCTAGCAGAAGTACCAAAGGAAAAGTGTGCCCTGTGCCTATGCCTATGATGACATTTACTCAAAATTAGGGTTTCTGGTCAATTTGAATAAATAAAATGCAGACACAATTAGAAAGAATGCTGCAAAGTTGTGCGAAACGTATATGGACTGTGCTGGACCGAACCAAGACCACTCTAAACAGGGCTGAGTGTGCTATAGCCGCGGAGCGCAAGCCTTTTGGGACGGCAATTTTCAATGACAATAATAACCAAATAACCTGTTCTAACGAAATAGAAAATACGGGTGTGACAGCAGCAACGGTTTTCCAGCCACGGTTTTTTATCGTCATTATCTATAGAATTTGTTGGTTTTCGAACTGAAACTGGCCATTGTTGAAAATGTTTTGATGAAAAACTATATTTTGGCACCTACCCCAAATTGAAATATTCGCAAAAAGAACAAATTAATCGTTGCTAGGGATTTTTCATGTTAATACATTTTTAGGAACTCGCTAGATACGCTTCATATGATGAAATAATTTGTGACTCGAAAACTACCCCAATATATCACCCCCAAATTGAAATATTCCCAAATAAAATAAATTAAGCTTTGCTGAAGTCACATTTTCAGCAAATCGTCTTGGGGTAGAAGAGAGGTGGACGAGGGGTAGTTTTTGACTCACATATTATATGGAACGTGTGAAACAATGCCAACATATAATATTCTAAAAATGTAATGACCTATTGCAGGTTTGGTGATAATTGTGATATTTTTTTGTAGAATATGTCATATCAAAAAGACCCTACAATATGTTTATGCCATACTACTCCAGCAACGGTGTTGCAATTTTTTGAAATTTATTCGCTTTGAGGTTGGTGGAAGCGTGTGCTAAGAGTAGTTTTTGGAATACACATTATTTTACTATATTGAGCAATAATAATATAACGGCATGTAATTTTCAACAGCAACGATAAATGTGTTCTATTTGAAAATATATCAATTTGGGGATGAGATATTGGGGTTGTTTTTGGGTCACAAATTATTTCGTCATATGGAGCGTGTCTAGCAAGTTCTTTATGATGTATTCGCATGAAAAAATCATCAGCGTCAAATAATTTGTTCTATTTGCGAATATTTAAATTTGGGGGTGAAATATTGGGATAGTTTTTGGTTCACAAATTATTTCATCATATGGAGCGTGTCTAGCAAGTTCTTTATGATATTTCGCATGAAAAAATCATCACGCAACGATTAATTTGTTCTATTTGCGAATATTTCAATTTGGGGGGTGGGATATTGGGGTCGGTTTTGAGTCACAAATTATTTCATCATATGGAGCGTGTCTAGCAAGTTCCTAATAATGTATTCACATCAAATCCCCAACAACGATGAATTTGTTCTATTGCGAATATTTGAATTCGGGGTGAGATATTGGGGTAGTTTTTTTGGTCACAAATTTATTCATGTCATTGAACGTGTCGAGAAGGTGCTAAAATATAGTTTTTCAACAAAACATTCCCAACAATGGCCATTTTCAGTTCGAAAACCAACAAACAAAAACCGTTGCTACTGCCAGACCCGTATAGAAAATATACGTATGCATATATTTGTTTGGACGAAAATACGTCGGAAGTTAAATTTGATGCCAATAACGAATTCCGCATATATCATATGCTATTATTGATGAATTTCTAGCAGAAGTTCAAAAGGAAAAGTGAGCCTTTGATGACTTTTACTCAAAATCATTGTTTCTGGTCAATTTGAAAAAATGAAATGAAGACACAATTAGAAAGAACGCTGCAAAGTCGTGCGAAACATATACGGACGTATTTTATTGAAGAATGTACGTATATTTATTGGAAAATAAAGAAAATATATCTTCTGCGGAACTTAGTTTCAGGAAAATAATTTACTCGAAAATTGACTCTACATTTCCTAACGTGGCCACAGCACTACGGATTGTTTTAAGGATTGCAAATTTTAGCGGCGAAGGATCTATTTCAGCACTGAAAAGAATGAAAAATTAATTATGGTCTTTTTTGGGCCAGAACAAATTAAATGATTTGATTATTTTCTCCATAGAGAGTGGCTCATTTAATAACTTAAATACGTATGATATCATTATCCAATTTGCAAAAGAAAAAGCTATGAATAAATATAAAGTTACTTTTATTTTCTATAAAGTTTGTTTTTGTTCACATAGTTTTTTTTTTTGTATAAGTTTTATGTTTTTACTTGACTTTTTCTAGTTCTGACACTTCTGTATAATTTTGCCGGTTACTCTAGCACTTTTAGGATAATACCTATAAACAATTTGAAAAAAAAGTACACTCACCGAAAACTCTGAGGTGTATCGTATGGGCGTGGATGACGGTGTCATTTTTGAGAACACACGTATAATTTCCGGCATCTCTTTCCGACAAGGACTGACTGTAAATCGTCTGGTTTTGACTTTCTGGAACTAGAATGAGCGAAGATGTTTCCAGAGCCCATGGATACAACTTGTCGTCCTTATACCTGGAAACAAAACAAAAAATTAGTATCTCGAAATGCATACCAAATAAATTGATTATTATTAATTACAATGCCTACAGTAATCTTCATTAGCATTGTCAATATTCCTATTTCAGAAGAAAATTTTATTACAGTTCAAACCTGATTGATATTTTTCAGAAAAAATTAAATAAAAAAGCATTATAAGAAGTGTATCCTACCAAAATTTTTATGAAAAACATAATTTTGAAATTATCACATACACAAAAAAAATCTACTTTTCCGTCAAAGTGGTATCAATATTTCATCTAAGTAAATTTATTAAAAACAATCAAGATAAAACTTGAATCTGAAAAAAACTCTTCCTGTCAAAAATACTTCTAAGCGAAATGATAGAAACTTTCCACTAAGACAGCGTCAATACCAGAAGAGACACAAGGATTAAACGTCCTATTTCAACTTGATAAGTCAGATTCCGAAATGATTTGTTATCATTATTTTTTCATCACAATTGTTTTTCTCTATGGATATAAAAAACTAGATGTTTGACGGATATTTTTCGAATTTTAAAGTCTTAATAATTGCCCGATGAATTATTTAATGAAAACAAACTATTCATCATGGCAAACGGAGTCTGAGAAAGTGGAATATATCTCAAATGAACTAAAAGAAACAAACATAAGTATTTAGAAGTTGCACATACCTACTTTCCCGGTATTGATCAAAATAAACCGCTATAACCGCAAGAAGGCCGTGAAAACATCTGCATCGCGGAAACAATTGCATTTTATTTCTCTCGGCTTACTCATCGAATTATCAAGGTAAAAACAATTATTTATTAGCCTCCATATGGGATGATGAGAAAATTGTTTCAGGTATTCGGTTGGGATTCGAAAACAAAATTACTTTCAGATTCTCAGTTGTTTTTTCTAACGGACGACTATTTTCGAACGTATAACTTCATAAAAATCAAGGGCAGGTCATTTGGAGAATAATATGAAATTAAGAAAAATGAAACTTGATGGGAAACGATGTAAAAATATAAGGTCAGTCTTTTTCTAATAGACAAACGGAGGTTATTGATTTTTATTATGTGTCTAGAGGAATTCTAAGATTCGGTTTAATTTTTTATGTGCAGCACATAAACATTTGTGGTGGCATACATATAACTTTGACAGCATGCGTTTTATCGCGAAACAATTTCGAATAGACTGTGGCTTTATCATTACAAAAACAGCGAGAAGACGTTTTATCACTATAAAACTGATCTGATTGGTTCTCTATTCGAAATTTCGGCCATTTGATTGGCTCAAAAATCATGAGGGAAAACAAAACATCATTTGTAAGGCATCATTACACATACAGTTCTTTGATTCGCATGAAAAGTAAACGAGACAGACGACCGACCAGGCATGAATATAAAGATTAAGTAAGTATATTATCAGCAGGCTGCATCCTGCAAACATTGAAACAGACCAACACAAGAATCTGCATTCGCTAATACCACTACACCTACCTTAATAGTACACTTGTCCACCCGACTTAAAAACAACTAATAATGAAACGTGCAAAAAACCACATTCAGAAAGCAAACAGAAAAACCTTGCCGCTTCTTTGCATTCCCATACATTCCCAGTATTTATTCTCGCCCAATATTAATCGCCAGAAAGAAAGAAAAACTTTAACATGTTCATTAACCTGGCAATATTGACACAACCAATGAGGCGTCTATTTGACAACTCTGTGGATTATTTGTCGCGTTCATCAGTGCCGAACCAAAGGAACGATGTCGCAGTGTGTACCTAAAACATTTCCAGATTTTACGATGTACAAATACCTACATAGTTTGAAGAAGAAAGCTTCGAGATAACTGTTGTGAGCGTATATCCGATTGAATAACGCAACTTGGGCAAATAAGCGATATTGGAAAGGATTAGGATGTTGTGCAGGGACGGATTTAAGAATAGTCATGTAAACTAATTAATTATAGGACAAAATTAATATAATACAAAGGATTTTTTGAAAATTTTAGTTTCTTGGATAATTAGCTCTGCTATAACGATCTGATATTATTTCAGCCCTGCGGCGTTGCCGCTTATTGAAAAGTAGCAACAACTTTGATATTTTGAATGACACCCTGTATATTATTGCAGTTTTCGCTTTGTTTTCCGATTATTTTTGTACAATACTTATTCTTCAGCGCTTTCCGAGGAATTAATTGATTTCCTTATTTTTTGTGCAAAACGCTTCAATGGAATGTTTATTACTGCATTTATGTCTTGTATTGAAGTTGCAGGCTTCGGTAAATTTCGTTTCGCTTTCAGTTTTGACCCATAACTGATGAAATTATTTTGTTATCGAACAAATTTTCTCTCGTTCATTGGTTGTGAATCGGGATACATTTCACTGAACCTTCTGCATGTTCTTGCAATAATTTGATCACATTTACCATGAAGAATGAACAATGTCATCAGAACTTCATTTGCACAGTTATTCCCTTGATTCATTTCAGATCAAATTTTCGTTAATGGAGGCGCTAACGTTCTATTATTGATGCACTGATTGTCGAATTTTCATAATGACTTGTCTCATGACATTTCATGGCTACCTAATATTTATATTAGGTATATAGCAAAATAATCCGATTTTTATAGAAACTTGCTTTTATTCCGGAAACCTGACTATTTAGGTATAATAACACGATACATCATTCGAAAGGAACTTCAATTGTCTTTCAGGATATTCGATAATATACACGGTGTTCCATTTAAAAAATGTCATTTTTACAATTTTTGTCTATCGGTGAAATCACAAATTTTTAACGATCCTGATGATAGAGAACAAATTTCTTAGACATAACTATTATACAGGCATCGGTACACTCAAAATTTCAGCTTTCCACGAATCCAAATATCTCAGTAATAAACATTTAATTGAAGCTATATTTTGCACAAAAAACCAGGAAATCAATTAATTTCTTGAAAACCGCTGGATGTATAGGGAAGTATCATACAAAAATAATTGGAACGCAATAGTAAAGCGAAATTGTATAAAATTCCAGAAAAAGTAATGTTCCAGTTTTGAGAAATTCGTAATATTCTATTGATGACCCTGGAAACAGACAATCCGAAAAAGTTATCTAATGGCGCAAAAGGTCACTGATACAAAGTCATGTTTTGATGACATAATAAAGAAATTGATTATTATACGAACACACCAGAGTACACACACATCTGCTATAACCCCGAGTTGTCAACTGCTCTTACTTCAGAAGATTATCAAAAACAAACCACTAACATACAATTACCGCCAAAATTTCAAGAAAATGGCATTATTAATAACTGAGATATATTCATGAAAAGCGGGACACACTGTATATTCAATTTTTAAGTGATGAAAACAAATGAACCTCATTATTTCCAAACTGGTAGATGAAGTCAGAACTAGTAGATGAGGTCAATGCAGCTTTGAGGCACTTATCAGATCACAATTATCACAAAAACACACACAAAAGACACAGTATTGAATTGTCGTCGCATTTATGAATGAAATAGTAAATTTCCAATCTGGTTAGATTTTGGAGTCGCTAATGACGAGTCAGGAAAATACTGTGCATATCTAAAATGAGTAAACGCTTTCGTACTGAGTTGTTCTATTCTATTCTATTTGATGAAGTTATCAATACACTGCGACCTATAAGGTCTGTTGTGTCGCCTTCTGCTGCCCAGCCGCTTAGGATACCTCAACGACCAGAGCAGTTCCTCCAGTCCTATGGCTTTTAAAAAGTTCAGGATGTCGGATGGCTGAAATTTTTAAATGCCATATATTAACATTATATGAATATTTTCTTCAAAGAGTGGCAAATTTTTGAAATTATATCGCTCAAAGATAGAATAACCTTTTGATAAAAGTGACTGTGGAAGAAATGTGAGATCTTGTTGCCTTGCTGAACATGTAATAGATAAAGATCATATAATTGACTATAATAATGCCAAAATTCTCGATAATGAACAAAATCTCAATAAGCGTCTCCTTCTTGAAATGGTTCATATAAAAAATAATGAAAAAACAATAAATAGAAGAACAGATATTAATGATCTCAGTACAATATATACAAATATATTGAAAAAACATAAAGAAAATATATCACTTAATCCTCTTTGAAATGATGATTATTTTTTATATTTATACATACTTTTACATTTTTATATTTTCACTCTTTGTCTCTTTCATTTGGTATTTTGATTATTTAGGCATGTAACTGAATAATCATAATTTGCTGTCATCTTGTCATTTTAAATTGTAACACCGATGTTTCTTTTTTAACCGACGAAACCAAAAAGGAGGAGGTTCTCTAGTCGACCCGTATATTTTTTTTCCATCATTTTTTTTTATGTATGATCACGCATAACTTTTTACTGAGGCGTCCGATTCGGATAATTCTTTTTTCAGTGGATAGGGTGTACTTCGAAGGTGGTCCCATTTGAATTTAAAAGATGAAATCCACCCCTAAGGGTAGCAAAATGAAGGATATTGATCACTCACCCTCTGAATTCTGGTCCGTTATAACCGAGGGTTTGGATGATTCTTTTTTTAATAGATAGTGTATACCTTATATTTGGATTTCGAATGAAATTATCCACCCATACGGGTAGAAAAATAGGGAATAATTGATTTTTCACTTGTGAACATTGGCACACACATATGTAGTTGACAATGACAGATCGCTACTGACATTATTTTTGTTCCACATCCGTCAAAATCATTATATTCTATGAGAGGATGGAATGATATACTGAGTAATGAAATAAACTAACCAGAACAACAAAAATAATGTATATTACAAAAAATAGTAAAAGTAGATAATTATATTATTTAACTGGTGATAGTTGAAGTAAGGTGGGTAAGTAAGTATTTTGGAAGTAATAAAAAAACAAGTAGGTAGTAATTAGTAGATTTTAGCCACAAAAAATTGAAAAATAAAAACTTTTCAACAAAAAATTAAACCGACGAAATACGGAACTGAAAAGTAAAAAATAAAATAAACCTTCCTAGTCTCAGTAACTAAGCTCTTAAACTAATGTAAGTAACTAATTTTGAGTCGGCGCCAAAGAAACAATTAACGAACATCATTAAATTACTTCAAAAAAATTATCAGAATGTCACCGCGCACCTCGATGCCATCATTTTACGCCTTACCTAATTCATTTGCTTGTTTGTTCGGCGCCGACTCAAAATTAGTTACTTACATTAGTTTAGGAGCTTAGTTACTGAGACTAAGAAGGTTTATTTTATTTTTAACCTTTCAGTTCCGTATTTCGTCGGTTTAATTTTTTGTTAAAAAGTTTTTATGTGTATTATTTTTTCCGAATTTCATGTTAGTAAGTATCCTCTTATTATGTAATACCATCACATATTTATGTATTAACTTTTAGTTACGTCTTGAAAAAGAAAATAATTTTTTTCGAAAGCTCGAAATAAAAACGAAGAAATCGTATTAATAATTGGTCTACCATTGACTTGCTTCCCACTAATTTCTACATAAATTATCGAACAGTCACGAAAATATCCCCTTATTTAATAAGGAATGGAATTTTACCAAGATATCAAACATCGATATGGACTTACTAGTGTTAGAAATATCAAGACATTGACCAAACTCAACATCAAATCAGCTAATTGAGAAACAGAAAGGTGTTCCTACTCAAATGCAGACAAAATAAGATATTTCCCAAACATATCAGTAATGGAGTGAGAAATATCAATTCTCTATTAGATCATGGAAGAGGAAGACTAAGACAACAAATACAAAATTTCAATATCAATTTACAGAAAAAATTGTTGAATTTAAAAATTGCTGTTACATATTCTGATGTAAGAATAGTATCCAAAGAATTAACTCATGTACAAAATCTTCTCGATTATTCTCTTCCACAAAATATCACCATTGAATATAAACGCAGATTGAACATCAAATATGGCTCCAAATTGACTTGAAGAGATCTACAATTACTTTTTTTAGAATTACATGATTCCTTAGTGGTAAGCTTTGGCTTTACAATGCAGTCGAATAGTTTTAAATACCTGCTACAGGTTTGTGATTTGTTCATATTATCGAATTTGAAATAAGAAACATGGAATTAGTTAATATCCATATACAATTATAAAAGGCGATGAATTAGATAACTTCTTCAATATTGATAATCTAATCTCAAGTTTTAGTCCTTGTTTTAGTCCTTGTTTTAGTTCCTTGATTCCATGTTTCTTTTTTCAGATTCAATAATATGTAGCAGGTATAGACCAGGGTCGATAATTTTTGAAACAAAAAAAAAATAATAGTAGGATGAAACCCATTGGAAAAGGAAGAGAATATAACAAAAATGAAAGGAAAAATAATTTACGGGCGATCGGTGGTCGGGAAGTGGAAGGGGGTGAGTTTTTAAGGGTAAAAAACGGTTTATTTCGATTTCCGGCAAAACTACAAGTCCTATGGAAAAAAGTTAGATGGCAAAGTTGTAGGTAATAAAAATATCGACATTTTTTGTATCCAAACTTTTTTCACATAACCTCAAAATTTATGTAAAAAATTCAAATAACCAAGTTTTTGGTTTTTTATTTTTATCTTTTACAAAAAAACTTTTTTATTCGCAAAATTCGGTGAAAACTTACCATTTTATGTCCCAAACGCACTGTAATTGTTTTGATTTAAAATATTCATTTTTCCACCTTATTTTGACTTAATATCGAAAAAGCACCCTAATTTTCAATCGAAAATTCTCCCGTCACAATATTAGCTTTTTTTTAAAACTCGGTGAGCTTTCTGTTCGTTGAAATCTCTACTTTCCGATGGTATGAAAAAAATACACATTACTATGGTAAATGTTCTCAGAAAATGCAAAGAAATAACAGGTAGTAAGGCCCAGACCCTCCTACCCCCTTCCCCACTTCTCTATGAGATACCTTTTGATGGGCTAAAATTTTTCGTAGGTCACTCAGGTATATAAGTTATCTTGAAATAGCAATAAATAGGCATCTACGCATATAATTTAAAGAAGATTCTACAACTTTCTCAAAATATTGTAGATGTCTTATTAAATATTAACTTTACGTTTCTTTGCATTTTCTGAGAACATTTACCATAGTAATGTATTTTTTTTTTCATACCATCAGAAAGTAGAGATTTCAACGAACAAAAAGCCCACCGAGCTTTTTAAAAAAGCTGATATTTTGACGGGAGAATTTTTGATTGAAAATTGGGGTGCTTTTTCGATATTAAGTCAAAATGAGGTGAAAAAATAAATATTTCAAATCAAAAAAATTAAAGTGTGTTTGGGACATGGAAAGGTAAGTTTTCTCCAAATTTCGTGAAAAAAATTTTTTTTTTTGGAAAAGAAAAATAAAAAACCAAAAACTTGAATTTTTTACATATGTTTTGGGGTAATGTGAAAAAAGTGTCGATGATAAAGTTGTAGATCTTTTCATTACCTACAACTTTACCATTTAACTTTTTTCCATTGGACTCGTAGTTTTGCCGGAAATCGAGATAAACCGTTTTTTACCCTTAAAAACTCACCCCCTTCCACTTCCCGACCTCAGATCGTCCGTAAATTATTTTTCCTTTCATTTTTGTTATATTCTCTTTCTTTTCCAATGGGTTTCATCCTAATTTTTTTTTTCACTTTTTACCATTTTCAAAGGCTTCAGCCCTGGTCTAATGTAAAAATGTTTGACTGCATTTTAAAGCCAAAGCTTACCACTAATAAATCATGCAATTCTAATGAAAATAATTGTAGATTTCTTCAAGTCAATTTAGAGCCTTAATGTGCCGATATAATTTGAATATTTGCCATTCTATTAAAAAATAATTTATATTATGTTAATATCTCTAGTACGAAAACGCCCGAAGCATTTACTCATTTTAGATATGCACCATCCTGACTCGTGAGTAGCGAGTCCAGGAACCAACCAGTATTGAAATTTACCACTTCATTCATAAATGTGACATGTGATTTCTCTTGTCTTCCACTCTTCAGAATACGCACAAAACAGTTCGGTGTTTAGTTGTAAGAACCAGAAAATCTTGGAAACAGTAGTTAGCAACAGGGTTCACATGTTATTCTCAATCACACTAAGTCACAATGATGGCCGATTTTATTTTGAAAACAATTCAATACTGTGTTTTCTGTGTGTGTTAAGTGCCTCAAAGCTGAATTTACGCCATCTACTAGTTCTGACTTTATCTACCAGTTTGGATCTAACGAGGGTTCGTTTGTTTTCATCACTTTGAAATTGAATATCTATCTATTGAATATATATCGCAGCAATGTTCTCTTACATTTACCTCACAATAAATTCAACATTCCACATTATTTAAATGTTTATTGCATCGGCAATTGCGTTAACTTACAGCTCTGATCGAGACAGCTGAGGTTAGGCGAGCGGCGCTTTCCAAAATTTGTCGAATTTCGCAAAGAACAAAACATGTTTTCAAATTTATTTTTTAGATTTTTAACCACTGAATTCGTTATAAAATGGCATTATACACTCGTCATTCACGGGTGTGCAAGAGGTTAGATTACACCCAGTATATTTTTTCATTCAAATTTTTCAATATATTACAAAAAGTAGAGGTCCAAGCGCTGACCCTTGCGGCATACCATGAAAAATATTTTTAATTTCTAAACTTTCGTTTCTGATTACCAAGATTTTTCAAAATTAGTTTGAGCAGTTCTGAAAATATAAGTGATAATTCATAGATTTTCCATTTAATGATAGCTTTTGGGTCATCTGTCCCACTATACAATTTCGTTGAATTTCCCCGATCATCGATGAGCAATCAACACTTTCTAACCCAATCCTGTACCGCCCCCACTTTGCATTATCTCTCGCAAACACCACAGGCCCTTTCGACGCTCCCAACTCCCAACAACCTCAATGTTTGCATTCTGCATCTCCGTGAACGAGTGCAAACAACGATACATCGTCACAAAGGAGAAGCCGACGCAAGAGACAAAGGCACACACAGGTCAATTAGTTGATACTAATTATTTCGTCGTGTTCGGCAAACGCGAAGAAGAAAAGCAGAGTCGAAGACGAGGCGTTTCCACGAAAGCTCGTATATGAGGTAATTATCGTCTTCATCAATGAGACGATGAGATCTCGGAAACGAACTGTCCGACTTTGAGCCGCGATTGTGCAGATATGGGGCTCAGGTCATCTCGCGATCGATCTTTAATTGTTTTGAATCAATAGAGGTCGAGGTGCTCGAGTAAATGCGATTGTATTTAATTTTTTATCCAGTTCAAAAAAGTATTTGACTCGATTCAACTATACAGTGCTTCTCAAAAGTCCCCTCCCCCCCCTCTTATTTTTGGAACGATTATACATAAACAAGTGAAATTTGGAAACTGAATAGTAAAGGTTGTAAACTTCTCTACTAGTGATGATAGATGACGAAATCGTCAAAGATGACGTCACAAGGCCATTGTGACCAATAATTTTAAATGGAACCCTACGGCAAGCGACACCTCTTTTAAAAGATATCGAAAAAACCTATTCAATGATACTAATTTTGTTTGTGTTTATGGCAGTTTTAATGGCTCATTAGTAAACATTAAAATTTAAATTCCATTCAGTATGATATTAATTACAGATTTAAGACTCAGTATCTACTTAAAGAAATTGCTCGAAATGACCTCCATTTACTTCCTGACAGTGAAATATCCTATTTTTAAACTCTTCTCGTACTTTTGCAAATGTGTCTGCGGAAACAGCCTCACATTCTGCAACAATACGTTGTTTTAAAACGTCAATATTGTCAGGTTCAGTGGCGTAAACCTTCGATTTAAGGTACCCCCACAGAAAAAATCCAAAGGTGTGAGGTCCGGTGATCGAGCTGGCCATTCCGTTGAACCTCGTCGTCCAATCCATCTACCACGATACTCCTCATCCAAATACCGTCTTACTGCACCGTAATAGTGTGGAGGAGCACCATCCTGTTGGAATGTTATTTCCAAATTGCCGAATTCATCTGGATTATCTTCCAAAATTTCAAGGATTAACGGTTCTATTGCGTTTTGCAACAGCTCCAGATAAACCTCACCAGTTAAATTAGTGTTTAAAAAAGAGGCCCAACGATGTGGTTTCCCAGGATACCTGCCCAAAAATTCACCTTCTGGGGAAATTGGGTCTGTGTTTCACGAAACAAGTGAGGATTTGCGTCACTCCAATACCTCACATTCTGTGTATTTACATTTCCCTCTAGATGGAAAGTACTTTCGTCACTAAAACAAATTGTTTTGACATAGTCTGGCTGTTGGTTAATTTTAGTTTCCATATTTTCACAAAATTCTAGTCTTCGGTCTGGGTCGTCGTCTGAGAGTTGATGAAGCATTTTTAATTCGTATGAATGAAATTTTTTTTTTTTTAACACCATGTGTACTGTACTTCGACTGACTTCACAGGTAGATGCAACGTGAGTTGTTGAAGAAGTAGGATTAACTATTACTTCTGCCAGTATATCAATTTTTTTCTCATCAGAAATTTGTGGTCTGTCAGATCGTTTCGCATCATTAATACTACCCGTTGTTTCAAACTTACGAAGGAAGCTCCCTTAAATAAGTCCTCGAAACGGGGCGATCGGGAAACCTCTCATTAAAAATGCGTTCTGCTGCATGAATATTTTGTCCAGTTTCACCAAGAATTAGGATCGCTGCTACTTTATCACCTAAAGCACGTACCATTTCGCTTCTTGAAGCACTTAAACGTTCGGCTCACAACAGTTTAACAAATTATTAAAATCTACAAAAATATTAAAAGTACCAAAAGCTGCTAATACAGTCAAACGTTCGATCAACAATACACAAATTATTAAATGTACAAAAACTTGGACAATTACAAAAACGTCGCATTAGGGAGACTAACAAAAACGTCAGCTTATTTGACAACTATCCAGAGGCGGAGCTTGAATTTGGAATTTTAGTATTAACTGATTTAATTCATCACAGCTTTGCGTTTTTTAAAAGCGAGTTGCCAAAACTGCCATAAACACAAACAAAATTAGTATCATTGAATAGGTTTTTTCGATACCTTTTAAAAGAGGTGTCGCTTGCCGTAGGGTTCCATTTAAAATTATTGGTCACAATGGCCTTGTGACGTCATCTTTGACGATTTCGTCATCTATCATCACTAGTAGGGAAGTTTACAACCTTTAATATTCAGTTTCCAAATTTCACTTGTTTATGTATAGGTAATCGTTCCAAAAATAAGAGGGGGGGAGGGGACTTTTGAGAAGCACTGTACGTGTGTTCGCAATTTTCTTAAAAACTATTCAACCAATTAGAATACAATTTTGGCACAGTGATTCTACAGTACCTACAACCATTATCAGTTGAATAAATGCATTTTTGACTCAAAATAAAGGGTTCGTTCAAAATGGTACATATTATAATGTTGGATTATGAAGAAATCCTGAAAAGAAATAAATATGATTACCCGTATAAAGTACAGGGTGAGTCAGAAGTACTTTGACAAACTTCAGGAGGTGATTCCTCACAATATTCCAATATGAATTGTCCGAATAAATATATGTCGGGAAACGCTTCGTTTCCAAGATAAAGGGTGTTGAAGTTTTATTTTTATTTTCGGTTTTTTTTTTAATAACATTCGAATTACTGACCATAGAACCAAGAAAAATTGGTAGGGGCGTCACCTACACGTATTTTTATTTTAGTTTTCTTTTAAATAACTTACCTTAATCAAACGAAAATTGGTATTGAAAGGTTTTTTGAGGTGTCTAATTCGAACCTGATGTTATTATTGCTCTTGCTCGTAGGGGGCGCCACCTACAACTCTTTTTCTTTTTCGAAGATTCATAACTTTTTTGAGCGTACTTCTAACACATTTATCAGAAAAAAAAAAACAATTCCCCTATCATATCTACGTAAAGAAGCTACCCTTGTTACACGTCGCTATAAGCAACCGTTTTCTAGATATTTGGACTTGAAAATGTCAAGTATATTATTTGATAATCGATGCGTGTTGAAGTTATTACCATTATTTTGCATTTTTCACAAGAATGCTTAGGAAATGAATTTGACATTTAAGTAGTTTTGGTTTTTCGTAGGGGACACCACCTATTCTATTTATTTTTACTCGTCGTTTGAAATAGTTATTTTTGTTTCAAGGGTGCAAAATCTGTATTTGTTTTAATAAAATTTGCAAGAAATATCAACATTTTATTTCAAGAAATTTTGAATATGTAGAATAAAATAAAATAAAGGAAACTAAATTGTATTCAAATGAATTGTTCAAAGTGTCCACCTTCAGCGGAGATACAGGCATTCAGTCTTCTAGTCATTGAATCTCGTACCCGCTCAAAAATTATTGGTTGTTTCTTATTGTTTCACAGGCGTCTACTATTTGGTTTCTTAGATCTTCCTCGTTCGCTACTGGAGTTTTATAAACTAGTGACTTCAAATGTTCCCAAAAATAAAAATCTAGCGGGTTTAGATCTGGGGACCTTGGTGCCCACGCCTGGTTAGGTTCTTCTACACCCCTACCGATCCATCGATTTGGATAGACAGTGTTAAGGAATTCCCTGGCTACAACACTAAAATGGGCCGGAGCCCCATCATGCATAAACCACATGCGGATACGAATTTCTAATGGTACATTCTGAAGTAGTCCCGGCAATTCATTTTCTAAAAAGTCTCTGTAAGTTGCGCCATTCAGTCGGAACGGAATAAAGAAAGAACCTATCAAGTAATTATCAATTATTGCCGCCCATACATTTACAGAAAATTGATACTGATAAAGTCTTTCACTAACTGCGTGCGGATTTTCCAGAGCCCAAACATGGTTGTTATGAAAGTTTGTGATAGCATTTCGGGAGAAGTTTGCCTCCTCCGTGAAGAGTACATATCTTAAAAATTGAGGATTTCCAGCCAATTTCCTCAAAAACCAGACACATAGTAATGCGTTGGGGAAAGTCTCGTGGCCAAAGAGCTTGTACCCTTTGAATATGGTATGGATAAAATTGTTGATCGTGGATAATTCTACAAACTGTGGACTGAGTAGAATTGAGAGCTTCAGCAATTATTCTTGTACTTGTTTCTGGATTCTCCTCGAGAGCGTTCAAAACAGCTTCTTCCAATTCTGGGGTTCGGACTGCTCGTGGTCTTCCAATAATATCAGCTGCCCTCATAAAGGTACCTGTTTCTGCCAAACGACGGTGGAGACTGGTAAATGTTGGAGCTGAAGGCAGTACTCGATTAGGAAATCGCTTCTGGTAAATATGTCTTGCTTCGCGCGCAATGCCATCCGCAAGGCCATAAACGAAATGCATATCGGCTAAATGAGCATTATTGTTTAAATATTCCATTTTTTCAAAATTCGTGTTTTTAAACTTACAGAAACTTCAACAAAACAACAAAACGTTTAACTGTCACATAATATGTAATTACCAAAACTACTTACTTAAACGTCAAATTCATTTCCTAAGCATTCTTGTGAAAAAACTTTTTAACAAAAAATTAAACCGACGAAAAAATCAACTGAAAAGCAAAAAATAAAATAAACCTTCTTTGTCTAAATGATAATTGAGCTCCTAAAGTAATGCAAGTAACTGATTTTGATTCGGCGCCGAACAAACAACTATCGAAGATCACTATCTTTGAAAGAAGTAATCAAAACGCAGCCGTGCATCTCGCTGCCATCATTTTACGCTTCACCTAATTCAATTGCTAGTTTGTTTGGCGCCGACTCAAAATCAGTTACTTACATTAGTTTAGGAGCTCAATTATCATTTAGACAAAGGTTTATTTTATTTTCTGCTTTTCAGTTGATTCGTCGATTTAATTTTTTGTTAAAAAGTTTTTATTTTTGAATTTTTTGTTGCTGAAATCTACTAATTACTACCTACTTAATTTTTGATTATTTCCAAAATACTTACCTAGCTTACTTCAACTATTAACTATCAAATAATATGATTTTCTATTTCAACTATTTATTATAAATGTAAATTAATTTTGAGAGTTCTGGTTAGTTGATTTCCTCACTTTGTATATACATAATTCCATCCTTTCAGAGAATGTCTGTCGAAGTCAACTACATAGGTGTGCCAAAGTTCACAAGTGAAAAATCAATCATCCCCTATTTTCTACCCATAGGGGTGGATCATTTAATTCCATATTGGAATATGATTAACTATGAGGTATACCCTTTCTAATAAAAAAAAGGATCATCCAAATGGGATAACTCACTACAAAGTTATGCCTGATAGAATCGGTTAACGGACCAAAATTCAGGGGGTGAACGATCAATATCCTCCATTTTGCTACCCTTAGGGATGGATTTCGTTGTTCAAATTGAAATGGGACCAACTCCAAAGTACACCCTATCCAATGAAAAAAAAATCATCGGAATCGAACCGCTCTGTGGAAAGTTGTGCGTGATCATACATAAAAAATAAAAATAAAAAAATATACGCGTCGAATAGAAAACCTCCTCCTTTTTGGTTTCGTCGGGTAAAAAATGCAAAATAATGGTCTTAACTTCAACACGCATCGATTATCAAATAATCGACTTGAAATTTTCATGTCCAAATATCTAGAAAACGGTTGCTTATAGCGACTTGTAACAAGCGTGGCTTTTTCACGTAGATATGATAGAATTGATTTTTTCACTGGAAAATGTGCTGGAAGTACGCTTAAAAAAGTTATGAATCTTCAAAAAAGAAAAAGACGTGTAGGTGGCGCCCCCTACCAATTTTTCTTTTAATTATGGTCAGTATTTCGAAAGTCATTTGAAAAAACCGAAAATAAAACTCCAACACATATTTATTTGGACAATTCATATTAGAATATTGTGAGGAATCACCTCCTGAAATTTGTCAAAGTACTTTTGAATCACCCTGTTTTCTCAAAAACTTTTCAACCAATTTGAAGACAATTTTTGCACAGTGATTCTACAGGCCCAGATATAGTCCTTAGCCAATGTATATTCGCGATTTTTCATCTCAAGCTTCGCTTTCGTGGTTTGATCAGACAAATCGCATTCACTAAAATTTTCATGCCAAATCAGCGATAAAATCCCTAGCACTTACCCACTTACCCTTGATAAAATTTACGATATGGTTGACGGAAATACCAAAGAACGATTCACACATGATTTTTTATAAGATATGATCTATAATTTCACGTGTTTTCGTATAACACTTATGGTGTTCCCCATAGTGATAAAGCTGAAAAAAATAAATAGAAATGAAAAGAACGGAGATAAAAGCATCGAGACTTCGCATCCGACTCACGTAGTATCGCCGAACGCGATTAACAACTCTGTCGATTATAATGGACGGTCTTCTCGGGTTCGCCCTGCATGGTAAAAACAGCTCTTTTCCACTTTTTTTTCTATCGCCGACAGTTTGTACTACAACTGTACAACGAGTTGTAAACCCGTAAGATAACATCGGGGCCGCGATTATACGTATCTACCCATCTATCTCTGTATTTAGTTTCACTAGGTGTTAATTCATTCATTTTCGTAACAAACACCTACCCGGTTTTTATGGAGTACTCACAACACGCGTAATCTTCGATTTGTTATTGTAATTATGTTTGCGCTTACGGTAAAGTGTTTTTTCTATTTTAAGACTTCGTGAAACAGTAGTTCCTTTGTTTATTATGACGTACATTTTATGGATTTCTCCTGTTTTACCTAATCAGTAATTTATACTTGAAGAGTCAAAATTTACCGAAAAAAGGAAGAAAAAACAACAAAACAATTAAGTCTAATGTACTCAATTGCTTTCCACGCAAACACTGATGATAACCCTGTAGGTCGAAACACTCTGTAATAAATTACATATTTGGACGAAAAATAAATTATTGGTTCTGTCATGTGCACACGCAAAGTTCGATCGCTCCCACTAGATAATTTCAAAACATTAAATCCACCTGAAGAACGTAACATGAATTTAGTGATTGGGAAAAACGTTTTTCTTCCTGAAATCATATAAATTTACCGTTTCAAAACTAGTTCAAAGTTTCGATAAACGTTGGAAAGAACTTAATTTTTAACCGAACTTCACGTGACTCCAAAACGTTTGTTCAAATAAAAACGACAAAGGCACATCTAAAAGTTCCGATTAATTTAATAGTTATTTATGCAACAAGTGCAAAAAGTGAGTGTTTGCACGAGTTGCATACAATATTTTTTCTACGTTCATGCAAAAACCAAGAAATGTTTTATTCAGATGGCACTAAGTGTAGGAAAATAAAAAGCGTACTAAAAATTGCCTCGATTTGACGTTTATGTTTGTCATGATCACAAATGACAGATGTAGAATGACAGATGAGTGCAATAAAATGTTTATTGCACTAGTGCAATAAAGAACCAGTTTTTTCACTAAATATAGTCCAATAAAGTTTTGTTTTTTGCATGAACGTAGAAAATAGTTAATTATGCAACAAGTGCAAAAGTAAGTGTTTATTGCATTCGACGTGAAGTTGTCCGACGAGGCCGTCAGGCCAAATTGGACAACACGTCACGTGCAATAAACACTTTTTGCACGAGTTGCATACAACATTTTTTCTAAGTTCATGCAAAAATTAAAAAAAATGTTTTATTTAGGTGGCACTAAGTGTGGGAAAATAAAAAGCGTAATTTAATAGCAAATATTTAATTATTGATTAGCACTATCGATTTGCATTGGGAAAGTTAGGAATTAATACCTATATTAGGAACAATTTAACTCAATTTTTTTATAAATTGCAATTTCTAGTTATTCCGTAATCCAGTATGCAATAAATATGATTGAAAATAATATCAAATATGCAATTGTTCTAAATGAAATACAATATTACAGAAAATGGACTAAAAATGGCGTCGATTAGACGTTTATGTTTGTCATGACAATGACATGACAAAACGCTGTAGTAGAATGACAGATGAGTGCATTAAATTGTTTATTGCACTAGTGCAATGAAGAACCAGTTTTTTCACTAAATATAGTTCAATAAAGTTTTGTTTTTGGCATGAACGTAGAAAAATTATTATTACAAAACGTTATTTCGCGCGCCATCTCTGTTTATCGCCTTAACGAAATTGTAAAATGAAATCACGCCTACAATATCTATCCATTGTCTCCTTTAAATAAAATGATCACTAGTAAATCTAATGAATACTTCCCAATATACATATACAGTGAGTTCCAAAAAGATTGCACCATATGTAAAACTTTTTTTATTATCCATTTGTCGGAAAATATTATTCCTGATAAAAATTTGTGAATTGCGAAAAACTTTATTGGTAATGTCGAAAATACTCCTGATCAAAATTCCTTCTTTTGTTCTCCCCTGTACACCGTTTGGAAATATAGAATTTTGACATTTCAAATGCAAGTTATCCGCAATGCACCAATTTTTATTAGGAATACAATTTTCTAACAAAAAAAGTTTCCCATATGGTGCAAACTTTTTGAAACTCACTGTATATGTATAAACAAGTACTAACAGTTAGAGATTGTGTGGCACTTCAGAAAGATATCGATAGTATAATTGAGTGGAGTATCAATTTCAAATTGAACTTTAATATTGGTAAATGTTCTGTCATTACTATAACGCGTCAAAAAAATCCCATTAATTTTGATTATAGATTGCACGATGAATCATTGAAGAGATGTACGGAGGTGAAAGATCTTGGAGTAAAATATAACAATAGACTTTCCTTTTCTCCTCACATTGAAAGTATAACTAAATCAGCAAACAAAATGCTTGGATTCATAATAAGACAGACATCTCCTTTTATCAACATAAGAACCATGAAAATTCTCTATTATTCATTAGTACGACCAAAATTGGAATTTGCTTCTATAATTTGGCATGGAGAATATCAAACACTGCTCCAAAGACTAGAAAAAATTCAAAACAAATTCCTGAGATATCTGTATTTTAGAAGACACCATATTAGACCGGACTATAATACAGTCAGATCAACTCAGCTTAGGCAAGAATTCAAGATTTATTCTCTGGACAGTCGGAGAACTCTTCTAATAATATTATTTCTATATAAAATTATGAACAAATTCTCCTGAAATTGTGTCATTAATTCCATTCAACGCTCCTTCAAGACGCACTCGAACTCAAACAATGTTTCATATACCTTCAGTTTCAACATCCGCGAGGGCTCTCATAATCATGCTTCGCACGGCCAATAATATCAACTCGCTAATCACATTAGACTGGAATTTAACATCTAATAGATTTCGAAAACTAATACTGGATTATATAAATAATGTATCTGTATGAAAGTTTTTGAGCATTCAGCCCCTCGAACCCCTAGGTTAATTTTGTTCATGATTTAGAATATTTAGTTTATTTTAGTTAAGTTTGCATGTGTGCCGTATACATTGCTAATTTACAGGCACTATTCATGTAATTAGGTCGATAGGCCTGTATGGATATTATTCAATAAATAAATAAATAAATATATATTTATACCAATCTCGTTGTTGTCCACAATTTCAAAGATCATAGAAAAATTACTGCAGAAAAGATTGTTGCAATTCTTATCAAATGAAAATATATTAAATGAATGACAATTCGGGTTTCAAACTTCCAAAAGTACTGATGATGAGATGTTCTCATTTTTGGAAAAGGTTTACATGAGTTTCAATGAAAATGAAGCTATTGCAGCAGTATTCTGTGATTTTTCAAAAACCTTCGATTGTGTTAATCATGGAATACTGCAGCAAAAAATGCATCGTTATGGAATAATAGGAACATGTCTCGAGTGGTTCAGATCAAACCTCGAGAATAGATCACAAATAGTAAAAATGAATAATGCATGTTCTGGTTTTTCGGCAATATATTGCGGAGTACCTCAGGGATCTGTTTTGGGACCTATCTTGTTTTTACTATACATAAACGATCTCGCTACAATAAATATTTGAGGATCCTTCACAATTTTCGCAGACGATACGATATTATCATGGCATGGAAAAAACACTGAAATCTTGAAACAAGTGGTCTCTTCAGATGTATCGAAGGTTAAGCAATGATGTGATTCAAACTTTATTTGTTTCAATGTGGATATGAGTGAAATTGTTAACTTCAAATTCAGCTATGATAACTTGCTACTTGATGGTATTAATATCGAAGAAAAGCTTTGTACTAGATTTATTGGCTTGCATATTGATAATAAATTGAAATTCAATGAACACATCACATTAGGTGATAAGTTAGCTTCTGGATCATTTGCTTTAAAAGTCACCGCCAATGAACTTGACATGTCCACAGCCAGATTGACTTTGCCCTAGTAGAGTCTTATATACGTTATGGCATTGCGTTTTGAGGATTTTGTAGTCAAAAACTCCTAAATACAAATACCTGAGTATTTGTACTGCAGAAGAGATCTGTTAAATATTTGTGTAGAGCCAACTACAGAGATAGCTGCAGACATCTTTTTGTAACTGTAGTGAGCATCTTTATTCTGGAAGTGGAATGCCTGATTCACAAAAAATATGTTACTGATTCTCCCGAAGCTAGATCCCTCAATACCAGACAGCTGTATATTCACCTGCCAATACCTAAACTGAATTTAACAAAACACTCTAATATGTATTAAGGGAAAATAATATTCAATCCCTTGCCACAGTAAACTAAGAATATATTAGATCATAAAATATGCTTCTTGAGAAAGCATACTATAGCCTGAAGGAATTTCTCAACAACGTGCACATGAAACATGTTGATATGCCTCCATTATGTGGAAAAATTTCAAAAAAAAAGGAAAATTAATTTTAATATAAATCCACCTCTACATGTCACTCAGAATTATATACCTAACATGAAATAAATGGAACTGAAGAAGTCCCAGGCCCGGGACGAAACGTCTTTACCAATATAAATGTCTCAATAATTGTCGAATCCAATAACCCAAGAAACTACGGAAATATATATATATATATATATATAACAAATTGATTATTGGGGTATGCAGCAAAAGAAAAAGTGTACTCTTTAAAGTTTGTCCAAGCTTTCGGAATGTTTTATTTCCATCTTCAGGGATACTACAATGAAGAATTGAACAAATTAGTGTGTCATTTGGACCTTAAGGTACTAATAACTTACATCTTTGTTGAGATTAGTTTCTATGTTGTTTATGAATGTTCTTCATGTAAAGTACGGTGAAATATAAGTTCTGAATTTGAAGTTGGCAACAAATGTTTTAAATCGTCAACTAATTATACACATTAAAATTCATTGAAACGTTACTAATTAAAATATTTAAAATATAAAGTTTGAAACCTGTGTCTTGAAAAAGTACAATAGGTTATAAATTGTGGGAAAATTATTTATTCACTTGTCATATGCTTTGACAGTCACTGGTACAACTGAGGGTAGTACCAACTGATATGAAATGGTTTGCCATTATTGGCCAAAGTATTTTAGTAATTTTCTTGTTAGTACCAACTGAAGGTTGGGCCAACTTGAAGATATTAATACTGTTAATGATTCAGTTTAAAATTTTCCATTGCTAATAAGAAGGAATAAATTTCACTCAGGTGGTTGACATCCGTTTTTTTGTTCATATGATTTTTTTCCTGTGATATGAAAGAGAAGAGAACTTTTCTGGAAATGGCTTTCATATCACAGGAAAAAAATCATATGAACAAAAAAACTGATGTCAACCACCTGAGTGAAATTTATTCCTTCTTATTAGCAATGGAAAATACATAATTTTCCTCAAATCAATCTGAACTCATTAACAGTTATTAATATATCTTCAAGTTGGCCCAATCTTCAGTTGGTACTAACGAAAATTACTAAAATACTTTGCCAATAATGGCAAACCATTCATATCAGTTGTACTACCCAGTTGTACCAGTGACGTCAGCTATGACAAGTGAATAAATAATTTTCCCACAATTTATAACCTATTGTACTATTTCAAGACACAGGTTTCAGACATTATATTTTTAATATTTTAATTAGTAACATTTCAATGAATTTTAATGTGTATAATTAGTTGACGATTTAAAACATGCGTTGCCAACTTCAAATTCAGAACTTATATTTCACCGTACTTTACATGAAGAACATTCATAAACAACATAGAAACTAATCTCAACAAAGTTGTAAGTTATTAGTACCTTAAGGTCCAAATGACACACTAATTTGTTCAATTCTTCATTGTAGTATCCCTGAAGATGGAAATAAAACATTCCGAAAGCTTGGACAAACTTTAAAGAGTACTCTTTTTCTTTTGCTGCATACCCCAATAATCAATTTGTTACACCTAACTAGTCAGCAACGACTATCTTTCACTATATATATATATATATATATATATATATATATATATATATATATATATCGATATTGTGGGAATGAATGTAAGAAAAATATTCAACTTGATCTGATGCAATTAAATACATTTTGGATCCTACCATCTGCGCTATTTTTTTAAAAATATTATTGGAACTGTAGAACAAAAGACAAGCTTTTTGAATTCGAATGTTCTGAGTTAGGTTCAGCGTACTATGTAGATATTAGGTTAGAACTCTGAATCCAGGAACTTTCTGTCCAAATCTATTGTAACCAAAGTCGTAATTGAAGATAATTTCACACGTGGTAACAGGTGAAAATCAAGTTGTTACCTACAAACCTACGAGTGAAACTAATAAAAGTGGCAATTCTCCTCGCCTATGAATACTGTGCGCCGACCCCAGAACGAAAACGACCATAAAATTCAGCATAATAATTAAGCACTTCCTTAACATTAAAAGCACAACAAAGGAGTTCGCATGATTCCGCAAATTGTGTTTTCCCAGAATAACCCGATACATATATATCAATTAGTTCGAAAGTGAGGAGTGAATCATTTGTCCGATAACGTTTCCCAGGATTGAAACTGTCCGGATACGGAGTATTATTCCTGTTATTCCTGTTTCGATATAACGGATATTGTGGCACAATAGACATCGAATACATTTCAAATACATTTTTCGCGGTCCTCCAAAAATCACAGGAATATTCCCAAACCAAATTTCACCAAATGAAATCAATGTCTCAAAAAATCAGTCATGTGCCCCACGTTTCTTGTTTTATAATAATAATAATAATAATAATTCCTTAAATTGATCATACAAAATGATATAGGAATCGTCAATAAATTGAGTACTACATTTGTCTAGAGCACAAAGAGTTATGAAGCGTTCACAAATACAATATACAGTGCTTCTCAAAAGTTCTCCCCCCCCCCTCTTATTTTTGGAACGATTATACATAAACAAGTGAAATTTGGAAACTGAATATTAAAGGTTGTAAACTTCCCTACTAGTGATGATAGATGACGAAATCGTCAAAGATGACGTCACAAGCCCATTGTGACCAATAATTTTAAATGGAACCCTACGGCAAGCCTCTTTCAAAAGGTATCGAAAAAACCTAAATGTGAACAAATATTAATAAATGTGAATAAATATGAATATGAATAAAGTGACAATATATCTATGTACAATGTGAACAATATATAAACAATACATAAACAATACATGAACAATATATACAATACATAAACAATTCAATGGGATATTATCTGTATATTGAAGTGAAAATAATCATTATTAGGTTAAACGAAGGCAGAACATGGATTTCACGTAGTTTTTAAACCTTAAAAATGAGAGCCTGAATATTGCGATGTCATTACAGTGGCCATTAAAAGTTCTCACCATTCTACAAATGGGAGAGTTTAATACTGAATTTGTTTTTCTAAATGGTGTATTAAAAGTTTCGTGCTTTCTTAAATCTCTGTTGGGTGTACTTAAAGATATTTTGAACGATAGTTCAGAACAATCAATACGGTTATTGAATATTTTGTAGATCATTAGAAGGTCGGACATACTTCTATCTGTGAGAGACAACATGGAGTACTTTCTCAGAATTGGACTATAGTTGCTGTTTAATATTGGGATATCTGATTTACGGGCTAGTTGTTTCACAAATTTGTTCTGTATGCTTTCGATTCTCTGCTGATATGTGACATATTGGGGATTCCAAACAATTGATGCAAAATTTAATCTACTATATATGAATGCGTAATATAGGTTCAAGAGAGTTTTGGCGTTCGTGAAGTGTCTAGTGTTCCTTATTATGAATCCCAATAGACGATTATAGTTGTTGATCATTTTTTCGATATGAGTCTTAAAAATCATTTTGGAATCCATAATGACTCCAAGATCACGAATCTCTTTCACAGTTTTCATTAAATGATCATCAATTCTGTACTGATGGTTGATTATATTCCTGTTTCCTGTGAAGGTTATTGTGAGGCATTTATCATAGTTCAAAACTAAACTAAAATTTTTGTATATTTCGACGAATGAATCAAGATCATCTTGTAGTTTGTCACAATCGCCAGAATATTTTATAGTACGATAAACTTTAAGACATACAATACAAAATTTGAATTTTTGAAGCATTCACCAATATGGTTAATATAAATTATGAAGAGTAAGGGTCCCAAATGACTTCCCTGTGGTCCCCCTGAGGTTACCGCAAAGGGGTCTGATTTTTAACCGTTAATCTCTGTGATTTGAGATCTATGAGTGATATAAGACCAAATCCACTTGCGAAGATACGAACCCACACCGATTTCAGCAAGTCTTTCAATGAGAAAAGCATGGTTGAGTTTATCAAAGGCTTTACTGAAGTCTGTGTAAACTACGTCCACTTGCGATTGATCATCCATTTGTTCTATAATGTGATCTGTAAATTATATTAAGTTAGTATCAATGGATCTTCCGGGGAAGAAGCCATGTTGTTGGGAAATAATCTTATTCTTCGTAATATTTAGAATTATTTCATGAACAATTTTCTCTAACATTTTACCGAAAATACAGAGTTTGCTAATTGGCCTATAATTCTTGACATTGCTCCTGTTGCCCCCTTTAAGGAGAGGTATAACGGTGGATGATTTCCATTTGCACGGGAACACTCCAGTTTGGAGTGACAAATTGAAAATGTGAAGAAGAGGTGGTATATTAGATCAAGTTTACATTTTTTTATGAATGAGCTGGGTATGTTGTCAGGACCGGGGCCTTTGTACCTACTACAACGTTATCTTGGACGTCTTGCTGGTGACAGCTCGAAACTATAGTTGAATAGTAATCGGCAAATTTGTTGACTATGATGGTGTTATCATTAACTAGTTTATTATCAATATACAACTCACGCGGATATTCGTTTTGGGTTTGTTTCCCTGTCAATTAATTAACAGTTTTCCAGGATTGCTTTTGTTTGTTTTGTATGCTATCGGTTTCTGTAATCTTGTTCTGATAATATAGTATAGTTTGAATCTTACAAGTATTTTCATAGCTATTAAAAGTTCATAATCACAAATTTTTAGGTCAATCTGTATGGGGTTAGGAATCTGTATGGTGTTATAAATCTTTATGGGGCTAGAAGAAATTATTTTATACTTTTTAGTCCGTTTTAAAAACGTGGTATATTATTTTCAGCTTTTTAGTCTCGTGTGCGTGAAATTTTGCAATCGATGAGATTATGACAACTTATCATCATTATATATGAGATCGTATGCACTGCCAGCAAAAATCAAAATTCCAACATTATGTTCGGCGAACAATGTTTATCGAAGCCGAAGATTTAGGAAACTAATTCCATCGTTTTCCCTAACGCATAAACTGCCATTGAAATCGCCATTTGAATCGTCATATTCAATAACGAAATTTGTACCGAATAGACACACAAATAGACAGACAAGAAAGCGAGTTGATAAAAAAGTGGTAAAAATTGTTATTTTTGTAATAAGTGCATAAAATGAGTGTTTTTTATATAATGGCATATAAATTAATTTTTCTCGAATGAAAGCACGAATTTTATTAACGAAATACAAACAACATTTTTTGTACAACTGAAAATTTGAATTACTAAATATCGTCTAAAATATGTTATAAATTATTACTTCCTATACATCTTGACATGGTTAAAAAATAACTAATTCTTTATTTTATATCAAGAAAAGAATTTCCTCCACAAAAACAAACATTTAATCATTACTTCCTATACAATTTTACAGCATCCAGTCATTTTTCTTTGTCGTTACTATAGAAACGGTTTGTTGGCACGCCGCTTGTTTGACTGTCATAGTTTGTTCGTATTTGCTTCAATTTCAAGTTATTTTCAATAAGATGTACAAAGTACAAAATGGTATTTTTTTAAACAAAAAAGCCAAGTGAAGTGGGATAGATAAGAAATAAAGGAACAATATAATAATATAATATTTATTTTCATTAAAGTTACAGGCATGGACATGAATTTAAAAAAAAAATGAAAATAAATCGGAGAAATCCCACGAAGAAAACTTATTGTGGGCATTCCTAACCTATATATTAAAATCGAAGCAAATGAATGAATACATGCTGAATGAATGAAATGAGTATAAAATATATAAATATATGAATTATAAACATGTAAAATAAGTAAATCCAAACATGTAAAATGAGTAAATGTAAAGATGTTAAATGTTAAAGATGTGAAAATATAAAAATATGAATTAGAAAATGTACAAATGCAAAAATGTGGAAAAGTAAAGGTGTAAAAATATAAAAATGTAAAATTGTTAAAATGTAAAAATTTAAAAATGTAAAAATGTAAGAATGTAATAATGAAAATTTTTAAAATTGTGTAAATGTAAAAATGTATAGATACAAAATGCCACTACTATAAATAAATAAAAAGTAAATACAATAATAAAAATGAAAATCGATAAATATACAATAAAATACAATAACAAAGTAAAATACAGAAAATACAATAAACTATGTGAAAGTCATCTTCACAAAGGAATCTCAATATAAATTGAAACACAACTAATTTCCTGGCAAATACCACGCAGAACGTTCACCATATTGTTTAACATACATGCCAGTCGGGCATTCAGCCACTCCTTCTGAGATTGATTCTTACTTTTAGAATCCTATCGAGGTAGGGAGTGTTTTTTTCTGTCACTAGGTACCGCCGGTTAAAAGTTACTTTTTCCGGCGTACCTAAAAATGATGTAAGCTTGATGGTGATTTTGTTTATGTTGGGTCTCGCTTCGGCCAGAGCTCTCCGGATCTCTGACTGGTGACTACTCCGTACTGATGAGGGCCAAAAAGCCTGAAACCGGTATGCGGATTGTTAGGCGGACCCGACATGAATTAAACATAATCGAGCTTATCAGAAAGAAACATTTGCAATCAATTTTCATTTCTATGGAAGTTTGCATATATTTTCAGGTGAATATCATTCAACGTTCTGCGTGGTATTTGCCAGGATAGTAGTTGTTTTTAGCTTAAGGTATACCAATTGTTTTTCAATTTATATTGATTCCTTTGTGAAGATGACTTTGTGCCTTTATTTCTTATGGTATTTTTTGTCACATTTTAATCTTTCTATTATATTCTCACTCCTTATGATGGGGACAACCCACTAGCTAATTTTCCGTATGTTAAATCACCCTGTTATCACAGTTATCACAGAACCCTGTAGACAACCACTATCGCAATTCAAAATTGCTCGACAACTTTTCTTCGAAAAACGATAAATAATCATCACCAGGTGCCGGTGTCAATGGCCATTGGCTTGTCCCTAAAAACCGGAAAGGAAACATAAATGGCACCTTGCCGTTTCCGTACGACGACATGTCAACTACGGCGATGATTAAATGATCAATTCGTGACATTAATTAATAATTATCGCGTTACGCGACTAGTTTGATAGCTGGTACGGCTCGTGTATCATTTTTGCATGTGTGATCATCGAGAATTCCGCAAAATGACAGTGAACAATATATTACAAAAACAGTTTATGAAATAGCGAGTCTCAACTTTTGCAATCGAAACTATTTAATGGAAATACAAATATAAAATTTGTTCAATATGCATTTATATCCTGATCGATCAATGTCAATCTTGATTATTTCTATTCAGTATGATTCAGCCATGCGTTTATCGAGTTTCTCTGCAATTAACGGAACGTTTATTTACAAGCATTAAAACGTACATCATACAACAGCGATTGTTATCAAAGATTAAATGTTTTCGATTATTGTTTGTCAATCAACTTCAATCGAATCATTCACGATTAATTTGCAGTTGCAATGCACATGCGAATAGTAATCACTTCAAAAACATGAAAAATTTCCCAACTCAATAAACACACTGCCTTTTCGATGTCATAACTCTCGTCACAAAATTGCCTTCGTCTGGAAATTAATAATACATTTCTTGATAATACAAAGTACTTCATCTTGATCTATACTTTCGGGTTATTAGGACTAGGCTTATTATGACTAAGGGATTATTATACTCTGTTTCCTTATGTGAGAGAGTGATAAAATTTAAATTTGCAATGACAGAACCCATTAAACAGGGTGGACAACTTAAAGGTTATACTGTAAACTTACAATGATAGTTTTTAAAAATTCCGTATTTTTGCTACTAATGTGAGTAGTTATTAATCTTTTACCTTTTCCCGAGGGTGCTTTTATTCCAGTGGACCATCCTTCCATGAAAGCTTGCCTCGCGCCCATTTTATATTTTTATCCTGCCATATTTTACCATCGGTATATCCTTCATTTAACCAAGTTTCGTCCATATAATAGATATATTCCTGTTTTCCCTTCGAAACTGTCTTACTGCCCTCAAATATCGTCGTCGCCAGCATATGATTTCGTCTTTCTCTATTAAAAGTGATTTTCTGTTTTAATATTTTTCATAACGAAAATTCATTTCCTTCAAAGTTTTCCACACTTTCTTCCTACCCATGGGTGGAATGAAATCATCCTTTTTCATTTCAGACATTATTTTGTTCAAGGTTTGACAAAAAAGAAGCTCAAAGTCGTTTCCACAGATTTGTTTCATTAATCGAAAATCGATAAACATGTTTCGGGAGTATATACTCAGTATCATAATACAAAAACTAATATTAAAAGTTATTATCAACAAAAGTTTATGAGGTTATACAAACAATTTGCTTACCAACAATGTGGAAAAAGATTATAAACATTATGGAGGTAAACATACAAAGTGAAACTAGTGTATGATTCTTCTGATGGCAGTCTTTTCATCCACATTTATTACAGTTTCTTTTCAGTCGGTGGTATACTGTAGACTGTCCGACTCCAGTCATATTCTAACACATTTCAACTATTTTTGTAAATTGGAATGTTGAGTTTTGGTAACGAACAGCGTTGAACACATTGAGAATAATATTTTTCTCATTTTTAGAAAGCGCACTTTTACTAATCTCAGCAACAAATTCGGAAACACTAGCCATTTTCAAGAACGAACTTTTCCAACAGCTGTCGGAAAGTAACTAAACATTTAAAAAAATTAAACACTGAGGCACAGGTAGGTAAACTACCTGTGCCTCTACCTAAGCTTATAATAGATCCGAACCTAGATCGACCTTCACCGAGCTGATAATAGAATAAAACTTATTTTATAATAAATTTAGTATATTAGAAAATATATTAAAAATGGGTTGGCTAAAAAAATCCTGGACAGAATATTTTTAATTATTGAAAAAAAAAATGATTTTTCATTAAATGTTGCAACATCAAGATAATAAGAAAATTTTATACTGGACTTAAAGTATAAAACATATAGAATGTGCAGACGTTGGGTTGTCTATTATATACCTGGACGAACTACTGGGTTGCCAGGTATGTCGATGCCAGTTACTTTCACCTGATTGGATAATAGAAAAAGTTTTTGTAACTCAAAATATGATAACGTAATTAATGAAAATAGCAATTAATTACTTTGAATTTTTTTTGCTCTTTCTGAAAAAATTAGAGAAACAAAGTGGACTGCCGAAAATTCAAATAAAAAAGTAATAAAAAAGATAGACTAAAGATCTTGTATTATATTCAAAAAATTTATTACAGAACAGCATAAGTACAAAAATAATATTAATGAAAAATAAATTTTAATAAATATTTTCTATTCAATATCTGATTCATCAGAAGTAAAATTGTGACTCTCGAATTCATCAGGTTCTTTCTCATTAACTTCCATTTCAATAATGTCCTGGTAGAGGTACCTCTACCCTTCATAGTTTACATACCGAGCATGCGCACTTTCTTATACTCAGACACGACTGCAATGTTCGGTCCTTTATTATTACACAGTATATGTACTTACCTCGGATCTCTCTGTCACTCATTACCACACGCGTTGAAATTTAAATCTTTAAAATTCGCAAACCTCTATTAGGACCGATTTTTCTGCAGACAACCCTATATCAACGTGTTGGCAATAAAACAGCGCTTATGTTGATATAACATTTTTTTTTTATTGGTGCCCCTTTTTACCCATTTAAAGCACGCCTCAGCGTGTTTAAATCGAACTTTAAAAAAGGCGCGTTTATTAAAGGTAACCATGACAACATCAACAAATCGAGAAACGTGAAGTCTAAATGACAAATTTTTGATTATTGAACTGTCAGGAGTACCTTGTAACGTCAAATAAAATATTACTCACAATTCGTTCATTTATATGTGCTCCTCCATCCATTTGATGAACTTTTCATATTCTTTTTTATATATATCACTGGATTTTCGCGGTATTAACCGCGATTCTGCCTCACTAATCAAAAAATCGATATTAGAATCATTCATTTTTGAGCTCTGGTGACAACAAATATTGATCTTTGGTAACAAATTGCAAATGAATGTTTTTCTCATTTCCATGACAACGAAAGGTATACTGATGTCACATCACGAATTCAACCTTCTTGCATTATTAGTTCTTATTTCTATTTTTTGTAGTAATAATACCAGTATATATGATTTCAAAGTGCACCAATAAAAAAAAATAACGTAAAGTATTCGTGGATAACTGGTCTTAAAAACACTTGCTCTATTTCGAGCACTCCGGCTGCGCCGTCGTGCTCGAAAAATCGCGCGTGTTTTAAAGCCCTTTTTATCCACTTATACTTTAATATACTATTCTATTATCCAATCAAGTGAAAGTAACTGGCATCGACATACCTCTTTATACCTGGCAACCCAGTAGTTCGTCCAGGTAAATAATAGACAACCCAACGTCTGCACATTCTATATGTTTTATACTTTAAGTCCAGTATAAAGTTTTCTTATTATCTTGATGTTGCAACATTTGATGAAAAATCATTTTTTTTTAAATAATTAAAAATATTCTGTCCAGGATTTTTTTTGCCAACCCATTTTTATTTTCAAATATACTAAATTTATTATAAAATAAGTTTTATTCTATTATCAAGTCGATCTAGGTTCGGATCTTCTACTATTAGAAAAACCCTCCATTTGTGAAACAAATCCAACCATAATGTTATCTCTAATATCCACATAATATTATTTGTTGAAAAAACTTTTGAAGTAAGGAAAAGATAATCAGGTAGGTGATTATAAATTTATTATTGTATCGTATCTGGAACAGGAAATTACAGAGCATACTTAAGCGTTGTCCCTTGTTAGGGGCTAATCGTATTATATATGCTGGTACGAAATATCTTTGAACCAATTTCACAGGGTTACTGGTTATATTTGGACCAATAGATATCCTCCTTATTCGAAGAGCTAAAAAAAATGGTTGAATTGGGAAAGTTGTAGAATTCTTTCTGAACCGCCAGGAAACGAAAATAGAAAAAAAATTGAACGTCGCATTAAAAAGTTATGATATAAACTTTGGTTTTTTCTAATTGGACACCCTGTATATTATTGCATTTTTGGGTGCCCCAGAAAATTCTAGATATGTTTCGTTCATGATACCTATACCTATTTGCACATTCTTATCTTAGTTTTTCATAAGCTATCCAATGACATCAACTTCAGATTTAACCTCGTACGCCAATGGAATACGGTGAAGACGACTCAGTTTTACTGTTCAATAATGATTTATTACTCTCTCACATAAGGAAACAAAGTATATATTATTAGTGGAGATGCAGGATATATTTAGAAATTAGAAAATTAATGGCAAGTATAATTATTAATTCACTCTCAACAAAGGAATCTGAGGAGATCAAATTCTACTCGAAACTAGAACCCCAATACAAAATTTGTACATGAAAAAAAGGCCCAATAATGACTCACATGGCTTAACGCGTATATTCTTAGAGAACTGTATATAGCAGAAATATTTCAAAGAAAGATTAAATACTGATACAAAAGGAGAAATAGCAGAAGAAATATAAAAAATGCAATTATAGAAGCAGCAGAACAAACATGTAGGTAAATAGCAACGTTAAAAGGAGAAAATGGTGGAAGAATAAAGTAAAAAGTTTACTATTTCAGAGATATTCTATAAAATAATTTTGGAAATCACCATGAACTTGTATTATGTATTCGAAGATAGGAATAAAATGAAATAGACTGTATACACATGGAAATATATCGAAGTGTGGAATTTACCAGAATTTCATCAACATTTCAACAAAACCATCTGCAGAACGCATCGTGAATTTAATTATGCCCCAATACATACAAAGCCATACAAAATTGCGTCCTCTGATGACACGTGCATTCACGGCTCTTTATGCTCTATATTCAATGGAAATGAGTTCTCAGAATGCTATAAAGGCTGGAATTTCATTTTGCAAGAATGAGTTCGATTTTTTCCATGTAAGTACAATAGGCGAGGACACTAATTTTCATTTTATTTTTTTCTAAAACATAAAATATTTAAAGTCGGCCAAATTCAAATGGCTTCTTTTTAGCGCCATTGCAAAATGTTGTGATATTATCAACCAATCCGACAGTTGACAGCTTCAATCAATTTTGCAACGTTGCCATATTTTCAAATCTTAGGCCTCGCCTCCATATGCGAGAAATCTGCGACAACTAACAAACAGTGTAACCGGAAATGGTTCATTGTAACACATGTGGTACATTTCTGTGTGTCTGGTACAGCTGCAAAAAAGGACTGGCAACACTGCTAACAAATGTCAACTGATATTTTGGTAGTGTCATACACTATATTATTCTGTATTGAAAAAGTCACTCGTACCTCTTAGAATGCCGTTTAAAGTTTGTTTTGTGCCCAAATGTTTGAAAACTATTGAAAATAGCAATAAATTGTTTATGACTATACCTAGTAACTCGGAAACCCGGGCAAAGTGGTTTTAAAATATGTTATTCACTGTTAATACAGCAACAGAAAATATATACTTAATATATGTTCTGACACTGCAGCACCATTTCTTCCTCTTCATCAACTTCAACAAAGACTCTGTTACTTTTGCCATGTACTTTGTGTTCCGGTGTTACTTTAGCTTTGACCATACATTTGTTACTATGCCTTCTTACTTGAACATAACCAACCACATTGTCGCCATATGATTCTCTTGTTGCTCTTAAAGTGGCTATATTTGAAACCTACAATAAAAAACATTATCTAAAACTTACTTTCTAGACTATACATTTTTAACTTCGGCAGAGTGAAAATCTTGTTGGTTTCTATAAAATTTTGACTAGCCCCTTTTTCGAAACCTTCCGTTTTTATACCGAAAAAAAAACACTTTGGATTTTAAAGTAATCTCACACTCCTCACACTTACAAGCTGTCACAGCCAAAAAACCGAAAAGCAGTGTCACCAGGAATTTTTTTGCAGCTGTACCCACAGACAGACCTCATAAAAGAAGTAGATATAACACGGCCGCTCTTCCAATTATTACAAAATAGCCCCTTTGCCATGGCTGACATAAGACTCCACTTCAAGTTGGTACCCTGATTTTTAGTTGTCTATACCTTTCTAATAAAAGGAATGAAACAAGATTAGAGATGTATTCACGATTTGACATAAAACGGTGTCAAAACTTGATTGCCGTTCAGAGTTGAGGGTAGGTTTTCCATTTTCCATTGATGTGCGAGTTTATTATGTAGAAGCACTAAACTGCTAGATATTCATAATGTATCGTATTCAGGCTCACCATTCGAGAGGAAATTCTTTTCTCTATAAGAAGCTAGCGTTTCAAAACGATATCTGCGTTCCTGATTTATTTACGATTTTTCGAAGAGAAGTTTGCACGGTAGCAGACTTTTTAACAAAATTAAAGAAGGAACCATCCGGGAAATAACTTTTTCTGACGTAAAAAAGTCCGATGACTCCAAAAAAGTGACGATCTCGTCGATGGCAGCTAAGAAAGCTATGATGTCGCAAAGTCTCGAAACGTCGAGGCGACCTCGAAAAATATCACAACTTCCTGAGGAGATCGTCACTTTTTTGGATTTACCGGGCCATTTTACGAAGGAAAAGGTCATTTTTTCGGAGAGCTGTATGATGTTTGTTTTTTTTTGGACATATTTGACAGGTGACAGCTGCGTCATTTTATGACGTGAGTAACTTTCTGTGATTTTTCTCAGTTTTTCTCAGTTTTTCGCGTTTCACGTCCAATCTGTTGGATTGAGTTACCACATGGGCTATATTTTCGGAATCTACGCGAGATTTCCAACATTTTGTTGCAAGATCGATACGACCACTTTGGATTTTCGATAAATTTAGGGGTAGGTATAAGGCTGCTTCGAAATTTTCACTTCTCAACTTTTTCTCTCCGATCAAAACGATGTTTTTTTTTTCTAGACTAAATCGGCCATTCTGAATCGATTGGCGTTTGTAGAACTTCTCCATCTCTAACCGTTCTCGAGTTAGGAAATAACTTCTCCGGAAAATCCAGAAAAATCGGGAAAAAAATTCTTTTTTCGAAAAACTCCTTCCAAAATCGTTTTTTCAATCTTTTTTGCTTATGTAGCCAGAGTTTCAGACCGATATCCCGGTCCATGATTTTTTTAAGCCCTCCGCATAATCACTCATCCCACTTTGGAGCAAGCAAAAAAATATTTCTCGAGTTTCGAAAAAATATATGCGTTTGAAAAGTGACATTTTGGTCATTTCAAACCCACCCAAAAACACTAATGTTGCTTTCAGTCAAGTTTGCATTGGAAAAAATCGTTGCCGCAGTAACATCTTGTTTACTGTCAAACTGAACTGCTAACTGTCAAATGGTCCATTGAGCGCCTAAATCCTTTTATGAAAAGTTTGATCATGGCTCGTAGTTTATACGATAAATTTGAAGCAGTTTTGATAATTGGAGAAGCTGGAAGAAATTATCATCTAGCAGTCCGTATGTTTAATGATAGATTTCCCAAGAATCCTATTTCGAGATCATATTTGCGCAAACTTTTAAATAAGCTCCAAGCAACTGGTACGCTGAAAGATGCTCCAAGATCAGGAAGACCGCCTCCTTCAGAAGAAAAAAGGTAGAAATTGTTGCTGAAATGGTAATCAATGCGACTCAGCCGACGTCTGCAGTTGCTGAATCCTGTGGAGTAATTTCAAAAAGTGTCCAAAGAGTCCTAAAAAAAGAACCGTTTCATCCCTATAAAATGAAAATCCTGCATGCTCTCACGGAGGATGATCCAGACCGGAGGGTTGAATTTTGTGAGTGGTTAACAAGAACAATTGAAGGAGAACGGGGCTTCCTAAAACGAGTATGTTTCGCAGACGAATGCACGCATGTTAAAGTCAACAAACAGAATGTACGATACTGGAGCTAAAAAGGTGAATGTTTGGGCGGGGATTTTGGGCAATCGCGTTATTGGACAGATTTTCATCGGATGCAATCTTACAGGAGTTCTTTTAGAAACTGAAATTGAACCTCGAAAAGACAAATTGTATTGAACAATCAGGAAGAGTTTGAAAATCGTGAAATCATATTTTAGCAGGATGGGGCACCTCCCCATTTCGATCGCATGGCTAGAGAGTTCCTCGATACAAACTTTCCTGGGCGATGGATAGGTCGCAGGGGGTATCTGAAGTCAAAAATCTACGCCACTGAATGCCAAACAATAAAAGAGTTGGAACGCAGAATAATAGATACATGTGAAGAAATAGATGAACAGACTTCCATCAACGTGAGAGAAACTATTTATAGTCAAGATTTAGGAGGGGGCCATATTGAACACTTGATGAAATAATTGTTGGGGTTAAATAAAAGTGTTATTCAAAAATAAATTCTAATTTTTTAGCTAACTAATTTGTTTTGATTGTGAATTTACAGAACACATTCGTAGGCTTCAGATTTTCCGGTAAGCGGTACTGTTTATCCTTAATAAACTCTCTTTACGCCTCTTATTAGTCGAATTCATTAAGAGATTTAACTACAAATTAATAACAACGTTTAGTTAGCAAAATGTTTTACCGGAAGTGACCAAAATCCATACTTCATTTTAAACCGGAATGTCACTTTTCAAACGTTAATATTTCGAAAACAATTGAATTGAGGAGTAAAGTGTATTAGAGAAAACTGTTGAGAATTATGAGCAGATTTCAAAAATGAAATGATATACGGGGTGTTCTATTTAAAAAAATTATTGGAGATGGCGCTCAGCCGCCATTTTAAAACTTTTAGCTGTGATTTTTCCATCCTATTTAAGCCATCCAAATTCAAAAATTAGTAGGGGGGAACGGACTTTAGACGAGCACTGTATATTGGTGGTGCATTGTTGAATGCTCCTTCAATGTCGAGAAAAGCTGCTACTGCGATTTCTACGCATTTTAGAGAGGTTGTCTAGACATACTGGTGTGTGCTGAAATATTTTTCCTTCAGCACCTCGGTAGTTTTATTTATGCTAGAGTAATCCCTCATTACAAAGGTAAACTTGGCCTGTAAAGAGGCTATGTGACAATACCACGTTCAAACATTAAACACATTACATAAAATGAGACATTTTTACATAACTATTTTGGAATCCATTTTAGACATTTTCATCATAATCTACCAGTACGTTCTTCAACGAGAATGCACTGACCAAGGCAGGGCAATAAACGTATGCATGAAATATCACCATAAGTCATGCATGTTACGAAAAAAACATAACAGGCAATTTGCAGATTGCTTTATATTTGATGAAGCTTTTCTCCCAAGTAATTAGTTCGAGCAGATGTTTTATGTTCCTAGAAAAGTCTACAAATTCGATACGACGAACCATATATTATTCGCATGGAATGCGATTCCAGGAAAGAAGAAAGTTAATCATTGTTTTGTTTTCCAACAGAAACAGACAAAAGAGAAGAGTATCTGATTAAGGTTCCCACACATTTCGATCTCGAATTCCCATTCGGAATAGCTATATTGGTGTAGCGAAGATATACTTTGTTTCTTGTTTATATACAGTGTGAGTTTGAAATAGATGCCTTATAATTGATTGGAATGCTTTTTCAAAAATTCTAGTAAACACAACATTTCATTTTCAGGGCAAACTATAAATAAAGCATATTAGGATTTTTTAACGAAAATCTGAGAACATCACTCGAAAAGAGGTTTTTAAATGGTTTATATGAAAATTTCGTTGACATGTGTTCATCAATGAAAAAGTTATTCCTATTCAGTTGTAGATCCTTCGGCAAAATGCTTACTATACCACTGGATTCACATAGGGAAAAAATTGATTAGAATTTTAATCAAATAATTTCATTCATAAAAACGTTATGGGAAAATTAATTTCCTATGTTCCTATGATAAGAACCTAGTGATCAAGTTATTTGGAATAGATCAATAAAAAACGATATAGCTTATATTACTCAGGGATAGTTTAGCTTTTAATTAGTGAAAAAAAAACGGTTCCGGAGATTACCACCTACATTCAGACATTTTTTTCACTTCTTTATAATATTCGTATAGATGAGGCCAGAAGGAATTATTCTGTAAAAAAAAATATTTCTTCCTATTTTCGAGACGAGAGATACGAGCCAGGGATCTTGAGGTTTTGGTAAATGTCTAGTCATACTCCCTGAGAACAGCTGTTTAGGTTGGTAATTCGGTAAAAGTATTGTCTGTTCTCGTGCCAAAATCACTCACATTGCGTACTTCTTTTTACCAACACAAATTACTGACTGACATTTGTTTGTTGAGAATGAGTTTGTGTAACTGTTTTTTGAAAGAACCGCCTGCTTTTTGTGCCAAACTGCGCCAAAAATGATTTATCGATTGTGCTGCTAAAAAAAATGCATTGTGAGTGATTCTGGCGTGAGAAAATAGCGCTTGAAATTCAGTGAGTTCTCAATTTTGAAAGGCTATAACTCGGGAAGGGTAAGAGAATATATTCAAATTATGTATATCATACTTTCTAGAGACAACTGGAACAAGTGACTGTGAGTGACAAATTTCAATGAACTTAGATAATGAAAAGAATCAAATGAAATATGTATTACAACACAATATATTAAAAACGTTTTGAAAGCAATTTATTTCTTTCTATATGTCCGTCTATACGACTGGGTACTTTGAAATTATCAAAAAGGACTAAATCTGTAGCCCCGTCTAATTAATAATTTTACTCAGTTTTTTTATAAGATAAAAATTATTAATATGTATGCAAATGGTGCCTATATAACACCAGCTAATCAATAACTCATTTTCAAAACTATTTCAGATTTTTAAAGCAGATGAATCATTATTATTATATTCTCCTTTTTTCATTGCTTGTATTTTATCACATTTTCCTAACTCGAGAACGGTAGAAGATAGAGCAATTCTGCGGACTCCAATCGATTCAGAATGGCCGAATTAGTTTATAAACGGAATTTCGTTTCGATACGGAAAAAAAAATTGAAAAGTAAAATTTTCGAACAACGCCGATCCCTAAATATCTTCCCACATTTTGGTTCAAACCGGAGATCGATACGACCACTTTGGTTTTTCGAAGATATTTCATCACATTGACATCACACTTTTTGGTCGATATGTATTATTTTCCTTGATGGAGATAATTTTAGCAGGTGGTTCTGAAACCGACACTCTGCTGTTTTGTTCTTTATTACGAGGAAAAAGTGTCATTTTTATAGTAAAGTCACGATTCAAGTCCCCAGCGGCATAATCAGATAGTGTTTCGTTGAAATACCGTGCATATTTCGTTATCCGTTCATCATCCGGTTAGGATCGATTCCATTGTTTAATTGTCCACCATTGTAATTTCACAGATGATTCCGTCAAAGATACCTACTGAAAGGAACATTCTAAAAAATAATGTTTTGTGAAAAGATCAGAAGGGTCACAGGGACAAGGTTATATTTTCTTCTTAATCAGTACTCCTGCAGATTCGAAGATGTTGCCAAATTATAACATCATATATTAACAGACTCCACCAGTAAAAAACAAAATTTTATCAAAATCTGACAAAAACTACAAAACATCTGAAGTTTTGGAGTCAGGTATGAAGTATCCATTAAGCAAAATCAAAAAACTTCTTGAATTTTTTTATTTTTAGCTGTAACTGTAAACATAATGGAGATACAGAAAAATGTTTGGAACAAAAGTTGTTCCAACAATATCAAAATTCCTAATTTGTATGTCTATAAAATATGTATTCCTATGTATTTCGCATTGGTTAACTAGGAAATATTGGAAAAATCTCACAATCATCTCGCAACATGCCTCATCGAACTCTTCGTGTCATACCTCACTGACAGTATGCCATATTCAATGGCTTCATATCTATTGGATATGCAGCTACCTCAGGTGTACCTCAAGGAAGCAACCTTGGTCCACTCCTCTTCAACGCTTTCATAAATGACATAGTTGAGGTCATTGACCTCAACTGCTCAATATACGCGGATGACCAAAAAATTATTTTCTGAGAATAATGGGATAGGAGACTGTCTTCAATTGTCCCTTAACCTGAAACGCATTGAGCAATGGTGCTTCCGTAATAAGCTTCCTCTTAATGCAAGTAAATGTAATGTAATGACATTAACTTTGAGAAATCAGCCACTTTTATATCATTATTCAATCAAAGACATTCCCCTCCAACGGCCTGTCACATAGACCGATCTTGGTGTTATTTTCGAGAGGAAATTATCTTTTGCCCCTCATATTGAAGCCACTCTGTCTGCTGCAAACATAATGTATGGATTCATTGCGCGTATCTCTAAAGATTTCTCCGACCCATCTATATCGAAAACCTTATACTATGCCTTCGTCAGATCAAAATTAGAATACGCATCTATAATCTGGAACCCACATCATCAGTTATATATCGAGAAGGTTGAATCGGTTCAGCATCGCTTGGCTGGTTGGTTGAAAACTGACAAGCCGGAGACAGGGTTGGCACCCTTGACACTGCGACCAGCTGGGGTCTATTGTATCACTCTGTCGTCAGTGGTTCCTCATTCAAACAGGTTTGTGCCTTTAATTAGGTTTAGTGGCATGTTAATAAGGTTCTTCGGATTCATGCCTGTTTCCGGGCTGATCTCTCCAAAGGTTCTGTGTCGCCTACTACTTAGGGCGTCACAGTCGAAGATAATATGAGAGGCTGTTTCCTCCTCTTCATCACATAGCCTACCCTCCACGATTTTCCTGCGTACTTCCATGGTGTTTAGGTGTTTTCTTAGGCCGCAGTGTCCAGTCAACTGACGTGCCTTCCGTTCTGTTCAGGTTAAGAAGGTCAGCCGTCAGGGTTCGGTTTGGGTGCCCTACCATGACTCTGCTGTGTATTTGCCCGACAGTTTGATCCCAATATTGTTGGTGTCTTCTTTTTATCCACTCATCGATCAGGGTCCTGCATCGGTTTTTGCTAATCCCATGCACATGTTCTGGCCCTGTGAATAGCGTTTCTAGCTAGCTGGTCCGCTTTTACGTTGCCTTCAATGCCTCTATGACCTGGCACCCACATCAAGGTGACCTTGTTGTGTTTTGCCAGCTCGATGAGGTTCTGGAGGCAATCCCAGACCAGTTAGACTTTATCTGTATAGAGTTGAGGGCTTTGATAGCACTTTGACTGACAGATAGAATGTGGATGTGTTTTTTCCTATAACCACTTTCTAGATTCTTCTGAATGCATACTATAATAGCATGTGTTTCAGCTTGGAATATCGTGGAGCATTTGCCAAGTGGTATTATGTAGTCCCTCTTGGCCTTACCCCATGTTTTCCTGATCCCATTCCTTCAACTGTCTTTGAACCGTCTGTATACCAGACTATGTCCGCAGTTGATTGTGATTCTATCCGTCAATTTGTGTTTCGAATGGTTTTTCGAATGAGTATAGGGGTTGCATGTAGTCTGAAATCATTTCGAGTTCGTCGATGTTGATTACATGAGTGATTCTGGTGTGTCCAGTTGTTCGGATTCTCCAGTTTTTTGTTTGTTTCAGTCTGTATCCACTCATCCTGGCCTCTCCAATGACATATAAGTCAAGGGGTTCGAGGTTTAGGATGATTTCCATTGCAGCTGTTGGAGTGATATTCATTGCACCCGTGATGCAGAGACAGGCAAGCCTCTGGATTTTCCCAAGGTTGGTTTTTGCCTGTCTTTGATTTGTTTTTGGCCACCATAAGAGTGAGCCATAAGTTACTATTGGTCTTATTACCACTGTGTAAAGCCAGTGCATGGCTTTCGCTTTGAGCCCCAGGTTATTCCAAAAGCTCTCCTGCACATCATGAAGGTTACCTGGCTTTTATTGGTTACATGTTGAAGATGCGGGTTCCAGGTTAGTTTCTTGCCAAGAATCAGCCCTAGATATTTCACCTGCTCTACTACTTGTAATGTTTCGCCGAATATTCTGGGAGGTATGAGATCTCCCATGTTTCTTCTCCGGGTGAAGGGAATTAGTGTTGTTTTGTTCGGATTTGCGCTTAGGCTCTCTCTGCGTCGCTTCCTCAAACTTCTCTCCTATAAAACGGACAACATATATCCACCAATTGGCTTCCCTCATGATGCATTGTTGGTTAGACACGCTATGAACAGCCTAAGCTGCCGTCGTGATTATCACTCCACAATTTTTCTGTTCAAACTCATCAACAACCTAATTATTGACCCACATATTCTGCAACAACTCAATTTCAATGTACCTAGACCATCGTCTAGAGTAGACAATACTTTTATTTATCAACACCACGAACAGAAATACTCACCGCTGCATAACATCTGTGTCAATTGTAATTCTGCTAGTTGTCAGATTGATATTTTTGACTGTTCAATCTCTGCGATTAATTCATATTACTTTGGTTAATCTCGGTATGTATTATTGCTTCGTTAATTTGTTATTTTGTATTATACTGTATTTGTAACTTATATTCCTGTTCTGTAGTTGGGTGTAACCTGTAGAACAGTGTATCAATAAATAACTAAATGAATAAATAAAAATGCAATTTTCATTTTCCGTGTAGTGGAAGGAGTGGTTTTATAATATATAGGGTGTTCCATTTGAAAAAATTGTCGCGAACCGTCATTAGTCAAACGTGGAGCCCTGTACATTTAATTTTTCCTCATAAATGTGGCAAATTGAGATTAAAAATCGCCTTTTTCTGGAGATTCCGCAGAAATGGATACTTTGGCTGAAAACGAATTTATTCAGTACTTTACGAAAGCACTATATAATTTTATAGTCGTTTTAACTTACCGATGACAAGGTATCGATAGGCAATATTTGTTTTGAGAGCACGTCTATGAAGTTGGCACAATACACATACCATAATTTAATGCCTCTTTGTTGCCCATTCGTTCTCCCAGATCTCACACATTAATTATTTGCAAGCGATAAACATCGTATTTCGCCACAATCGTAGCCAATTATCGGAAATGTTAATGTTTAGCAATCATTACGGCCTATATAATTGATAATGACTTGAATAACTGGTACGGTGTGTCGAGAAATTCTACCAACATCACGAAGGTGTCGCCTCGAATCACGCCATCTGCAATTTCGCGGTCGCGTTGACACTTTTTCTGTTCGTTTTCTTCCTAATTGGACGGAAATGACCTATTCGAAATAATTAACAATTATTTTTCCCCGAGGTGATGATTATGTTTTTCTCTTGGAATAATTGGTCATACTTGGGAAAATACGTTTGTTACGATTAATTTTTTGGTTATGTTCAGTGTAACTTTAAGTCGAGTGCACTGTTGATGAATTAAGTACAATACGACCAACGAATGGTGTCACTTCAGCTGCCTAAACCTAACGTTACCATACGTCCCGCATTGAGCGGGACGGTCTTGCTTTCAGTCTCCAAAATACGTTTGATAAAACCAAAGCCTAAAGCCGGCGTCTGACGGAGCGAGACTTGACGAGTTCAAAAACAATCAAAACACATTAACATTGTTTAAAATTATATAATATATAATTATATAATTTTAAACAATGTTAATGTGTTTTTATTAACTTTGAACTGCGTTTTATGCCTTTATTTACGTTTTTTCTCATGTATCACTATCTTAGATGAATATGTTTAACATCATTGAAACTAACCCCAACAAAGTTTTTCCCTGATAAAGGAAATAAACATTTTTGAAAGCTTGGATAAACCTAAAAAAGTTTACTTTTTCATTGTTGCTTACCCCAATATCCCTAGTATTGTATCTATATATATATATATATATATATATATATATATATATATATATATAATATATATATATATATATATATATGAAAAGCATCAAATTATAGGTAGTGACACCTATAATCTGTGCGGTGAAGCTTAGACCTAATGTCGTGGAATTTTAATGGCACACAATTTCGTGAACATTAACAGGTCACCAACAGATGTCAGCATAGGCCAACCCACGACACCAATAGTAGTACTCCTAGTGCGTTCAGAGAATTGCAAAACAAATAACTAGATAAAGAGAAATTTGTTACGAATCCAAGAGAGCCCACCATCTGTTGTTTCATGGTTTCCCAATCATCAGGACAGCTTGTGGTCTCTTTTCAATTCGTATCAAATTTCTCGTAGCGTTAATACCTACCGGCAAGTACGAAAATGTAAAAAGCATCAAATTATAGGTAGTGACACCTATAATCTGTGCGGTGAAGCTTAGACCTAAGTCGTGGAATTTTAATGGCACGAAATTTCGTGCACATTAACAAGTCTCCAACAGATGTCAGCATATATATATATATATATATATATATATATCGTTACACAAATTATTTGTCAAACGCACCCCTTAGTTACAAAAAAAATATTATTCAAAATTTAACTGACAGCTATAAAGTTTGCTCACCCAAAATTCAGGAAAAATAATATAGAAATAATCAAGAATATATTGAAAGAAAATAATTACCCCAGCCACTTTGCAGAAAAAAACAATAAAAAAACGAATACATACGATCTACAATAAAAATTATAATGAAGTAAAGAAAACAACAACATACCTTCACCATACATAGACAAACTATCGAATAAAATTAATAAAACAATGGAAAAACACAACAAATATTTCAACCACTAAAAATACGAACAAAACTAGTATTCAAAATTAAAACCAGGAATACCAAAAAACAAACACTCATACAGTATATAGAATACCGTGTAAAGACTGTCAAGGAACCTATATAGGTCAAACAAAACAATATTTGCAGAAACGAGTACAAGCCCATAAATACTCAAAAACCGACATTACATCCATATCCAAACACGAAAAAAAAAATCAATATAAGTTTGACATTAACAACGTTGAAATTTTGACCAAAGAAAGGAATCCAAGAGTGAGAACATTCCTTGAAATGATACATATTGAAAAAGACCCCAATAGCATTAACAATAGAAATATCAAAAACTTAAGCCAGATTTATAACAACCTTTTTTAACTTTGTTTATAGTAATAATTATAAAAACTGATCTCTACATGCTGCCAAAAAAATACAGTCCGGCTCATATACTAGAACTCAATATAAACAATCCAATGTACTTATGAAGAGGGTAAAAATGCATGACCATTCCCGTCAACTTCGACGCAGTCACACACCTACAATAACGTTCGTACGATGCGAATGCAGAATTCATTACTCATAAATGTTACAAATATTTTAATATTGAGTTAAATAACGTGTTATATTTCGAACCATATATTTTTAAAGAATTATTTTAGTGCATACATTTCAATATTGTGTTGAGTTAACTATGTCTCAAACTCCATATTTTTAATTTTAGTGTTTTAACCTGATGATGACAAATACCATGTCGAAACGTAGTTAAGAGAAATTATATGAATTGACTGAATCAGACCTTTAGTCCCAGAAATTGAAGAATATATATATATATATATATATATATATATATATATATATATCGTTCCGCTGAAGGAAAAGATATATGGTAACGTTACCTAAACCTGCAATTTAAAAAATCAATACCGGGCCAAGGTCAGGCGCCACCACTCGTTGGTTGTACCATTCTTTGCTAGACAAAGTAAAAAGTGCACCGAAAAAAATAACGAACTTTTCCCTAGATAAATTAATTGTGTTTGGTGAGAATTCAGCTCAGATTTCCAGAAAATATCCCCCAAGATATATCGATAACCCTTACTACTCTTCAATTTCTCATTCTCCGTTAGTGTGTGGAATCGATGTACCAAAGAACAAATCCCCCGAATGTCTTGATGATTAATATTAATTTTGAAGCTGCCACGGCCACCTGAAAGTTTTTTATTTGAATAATAAACGGTAGCCGTAGGAGTTTTGTTTTCATTGATTTTTTATATATTTTTTTATGTGTATTAAACAGATAATATATTTCTGAAGACACGCTACACAGTCAGAGTTAACAAAACGCAGGAACGTATCTGGATAAATTTACTGATTCGCGCTTTCAGAATACTTAAGAACAAATAGTTTTCTCTTCCAGGAGAAAAAACAAATCTCAAATGCAGAAGGAAGTACAGCTACATACAGTATTCAAATACTAACTCCTCCATTGAAATGCTCATGTTAACCATACTAGATAACTCTCACTATCAGTTTCCTGGAATTGATTAGTTCAATTCCATTATATAATAATCATTACAATTACAACTTATAGAAATGCATATGGCAATAAAAAAAATCAAATGTCACTCACTGCTGTTTTGTATACTTACTACTTTATATTGTAATTTAGTGCTTGCTGCAAAGACAGCCCAAGGTCTGGGTAAAAGATTCTTTTAAAATACTCGTTGAATTTACTATGAAAATACAATTCGCTGCAAAATTCACAAATACGAATATGAAAATATTCATTCGAAGACGTTTTTGGTCTAACGTTAGCAAACGCGACACCCAACACGCGGGCACCTTTCTCATGCCTAATTCATACAATATGCACGTTCTTTGGACATATTTATAGCCTCTCCCACTCTAGCACCATTTGGTGAACCTGAGGGATGTTAACTGTTATCGTCAGTGGTTGCAGTTTTTGGACGTCCCGAACACATTATTTTTATTCAATCTTTTTGCTTGAGAATAAATGTTATTCATATCTGAATTTTGCACCCCAGCCAGTGAAAACTTGGAAGGATTTCCCAAAATTTGAATCACAATGAGTTAAAACTACCCCCTTGAATATTTGAATAATTTTCAATATGCTTGATGAAAATCCAAATTAAAGCAAACAAAAGACTAATTGCCTTCACTATATGATCTCCACCTGAAGAAGCCATTGTATAGTAAAACACGTGTCTTGGTTTTGTAAAGCCAATTCAGTGAAAATCGTTTGGTGAAGTGTCTTGTTTGATTTGAATAATTTTTATCTTTGAAACTGATTTTTTTAAATCAAACCTATGATTTAGAAATTTGTAAAAGTTGTGTGAATAGGTCGTCGCTGATTTTAGTGAAGATGAATTTTATGTCATATTCATGTCAGATTCATCAGTAACGGAAAAAAAGGTAATTTGGAAGTCGAAAATTGGAATATCAAAACATTTTACTCGATAGATCGAAGAGATAAAAATGATTTAAATCACTGATTTGAATGTTAAAAAAATCCATTTCAACATTCCTATTTTTTTTATCTTCCTTGGATATTGTAATTGTTATTACATTCATTCATCGATAATGAAATCACGGATTGTTTTGTCTAAGGCGCATCCTCACTCATTCTTATATCAGATATCATTATATGATGCTTCAGCATTCACTGTACGAACCGTTTATTTCAAGATAGGAAAACTGCCAACATGCACGGACTTGATCATGAATACTGAAGGTACAGGGTGCACAAAAAAGTCTATTGAATTCGATGAAACCGGAAGTGGACAGTTTCAAGTTGTGATGTCAAAATGAACGTATTCAACTACTATAGCGACATACCAAATTTGAAACATGCATCTTCAAAACCATAGAAACATTGGGGGCATACCTCATCTCATGGTCACCCTGTATATTCATTAAGTTCGCATATTTGCTCGATTATGATTTATTTATAATGATTAACGTCAAATGAATTGAGTTATCCTGTCAGATTCTAAAAACCTATTTTATTCACTATACCAGGTGTCCCAGAACTTTTAGTACAGCAGATATCTCAGTTATTTGCCAAAACAAAATTTTTACAAAAATTGAGTTTGAAGGGGATTAGCCGAATAGCGTTTAGAAATCAACCCCCTGTCACCACCCCTAACTCATCTATTGAAACAAACAAAAGATACTCACATCACTAAATGGTTTTCACTAAATTGGGTTTACAAAACCACGGCATGCGTATCGCTTCAGGATAGCTTTTCCAATATGAGATAATACCCCCTAATTTTTTTCGAAACACCTTGACGGGCCATGGATATATAAACTTCTTAGAAAATGTAATTCCTGAACTACAGGGATATATTCCTATCGAAGAACGACAACGAGTATGGTGGCAACGAAATGGGATTCCTTCAGCTAATCATAATGTAGTCACACTAGTACTTTCCTCAATAATACTTTCGATGGCATGCTCGTTCGCCAGATCTCACGCCACTGGACTTTTTTCTATCGGGGTATGGAGGAAATAACAAAGGTTACATGCTAGTTTGAAGTTAAGCCATCAAAAGCTAGTTTTTTTTTTCTATAATGGCGAAACCAATAATAATTTCGATGTAGGAACAAATTAGCAACGAAAAAGCACTGAATAATGGTATGCGGTTTTAGATTTTGCCACGAAAAAATATAGATGTTGTGCTAAGCTACCAAAAACTCGTTTTTTACTATAATGGCGAAAGCAACACAAAATCTGATAGGGAAAAAATTAGCAACAAAAAAGTATTAAATAATGGTGTATAAGATTTTAGAAACTAAAATGCTGTGTGCTAGCTTAACGTTGAGCTAGCAAACATTCTTTTTTTTATAATAGCGAAAGCAACAAAACATGTGATGGAAGAACAAATTAGCAACAAAAAGCACTAAACAATTAATTACATATACGATGTTACATTTTGCCAAGAAATAACGAAGGTGCTGTGGCCAGCTTAAGGTAGTTCCGCCACGAGACAGTTGAATAAGGAAATTATTAAAATTTGGCATACGTATTGTTTAACATGTGAACAACACCTCTATAAAATTTTAACAAGTTTCACCATCCCGAACCCGAGATATATATAATTGAAGTTGACTCAATTAACACGTAGCATATGAACCATGCATAGGCAAACAGCACATTATTAATTCTACCGTTAGTACTAAAATTAAGAAGTTTATGAAAAACGAGTAGGAGCTAGAGCAGGATATCACAGATATTGTGAAAAAAAATCAAAGTGATTGACCTTCTAGTTTGACAGATATAATCAAAACTACTCTCGTTATTCAAAATAGTCCACGGGGAAGCGCACATTATTAATTCTACCGTTAGTACTAAATTGATTTTTTTTTGCTGCGCTTTCCGGGGATATCAATTTTTTGAGTCACCGACTCTCTATAACGAAGAAATTTCCTTCAAAAAAAAATTTTGTTCGCCTTTCAAATCGAAAAGTCCCTTGAAATTTTTCGATCCCGTCGAAAATAATTTCCTAATTCAACTGTCTCGTGGCGGAACTACCTTAACGTTGAGCTAGCAAAGCTCGTTTGTTCCATAACGCAATGAGCAACGAAAATTCTTGTTAGGCAACAAATTAGCAACAAAAAAGTACGAAGACAATAATGTTATTGAAAAAAGTTCAAGAATCTTCTCGGATCAATAACAATAATTTATCAAGGTGGCTATGGAACACAAACCACTTTCGAATGACGTCAGAGTACCATTATGGTACCATTTGAAAAAAATGGAGTTTCGAGTAAAAAAACCGTTTTGTTTTAATCGAAAATGCGATAGTGTAGCATTATTTTGATTATTTGGAATAATTTTAGGGAGTTCATGGCTCTCTAGATCGAAAAATGAAATGGGTGTTCTGACAAATGGAATATCATCATCATCAGATCATTAGGAAGATTTCAAAAATGTAATAATATACAGGGTGTCCCATTTGAAAATCGAAACTTGATGTAATTCGCGGAAAATTTGTTTTTTTTTTCCAAATTTGTCAAAAGTTTACCATGAGTCTGTGTCACACGGTATATAAATTTTCATCATGTTTATTGTCAAACTGCATTGAAATGGCGAATGAACTGCAGTGTGCACGACCGCGTCTATCTGACGAGCATTCATGCCTGGTCTCACTTCTCCGAAATCATTATGTAATATTTCATCCATGTTAAGCTTCGCAAAGACGGTAACGGTCGGTGTCGCGAAAAAAGTTGTTCTCTCCACTTTTCGCAGCCGCCTCTCTTCTACGTCTTCTTCTCTGTTTCCCGACCGCGACGTTTTTTTCTTACGGTAAACTCGCGGATAAACTTAACAATGAACTAGTTGAATTGCTATCCAGTGATGGTTTCTTATTTGCATGATCCGGGATGAAAAAATATTATTTACATGATTTTGGGGGATTTCTATTGGAAACCCCTGCAAAGGAAGCGCTACCTATTATTTGTATTCTGAAATAGCAAGATGGCGACCAAAGCTCTTTTACCATAAACCGAAGTGTATTCAATTTTGCATTTCAAACAATGAATTAACCCGAGTGATTTGAGTTGTTAAAATGTTTTTTAATGCGCATATAAGAAGGCTGCAGAAGCTGCAATCCTCTTATACCAGGCATATTTGCTCAGTACTTCCGTGCGTTAATGGAATGTCGAAAGTATTCCCCTTGAATACCAAAATATGCCTACGAATTCACAGAATATCCTCAAGGTTTTTACGTTCGATCCTGCATCACAAAAAAATGTGACCATTATACGAATACTGATAAAGGGGACTACAGACGTACCAATTTATCGGGCCTGATATCGGGGGGGACTCGAAATCATGGCGTGTGTAGGCTCGTCGGATTTTTTACCCCATTTTTCAAATTGCTACGACCTTGAATATATTTCAATGAAGATAACGAAGTAAATATTAGCTTGGTAATATTGTATTTGGAAGGAGAGTAAGTCCTCTCGAAGCAAGTAGAAATACCATAGTACGAGTAGTACCCAGATTTCATTTTTTTTGAAGATTGGCATTATACATTTTCTTTACTTTGTTTCATATCCAAATCAGTTATCGTGATCTCGATACCGATTCAACGGGTTTAGGCTCCATAAAGTAACTTTCTGAAATACATAGGGGTCGCAGAGGGTTGATTTTTGCTCGACGAAATCGAGTGACACATTTATTCTACTAGTTTTAGGCTCTCAAAACCCCTAGGCAAAGTCCGAACAATTTTTCAAGCAGAAATCCATTTGCGCTCAAGAATGCCTTGCAAGATAGCCAAGCAGCACTAAAAACTCTGAAGTCACACACGGGTGAGTCCAGACTAACTTGGGACTGCAAACTCTCCCTGAGACAACTGGCTAGGAATAATCAGGCACTCTGATGTGGGTGCCAGGTTACAAGGAAATTAACGGCAATGAGGAAACAGGCAGCCTTGCAAAGGAAGGGACATACACTCAATTTCCTGACCCAGAACCCTTCTGTGGTCTCCCCAAAGCCCACATTAGGAAAGAGTTTCGGTGCTGGGAAGCTGGCCAAATCAAAATCCACTGGAATGAGGCTCCAGGGCAAAGGCAATCGAAAGGGCTTCAGAGCCCATTGCCAAAAAATCGAAACAGCTTCTTGAGTTGGACAAGAACGAAGTGAAACTGGTAACAGGGCATTGTCCTCTGAGGTATCACCTCAAGAAAAATGGATAGATTAGACAATGAACTGTGGTCCCAGGAAACTAATATACTTCACAATGAGTCTCAGAATCCCGGGTCTTGAATAGATGAAGAGTAATAAACACAAGATCTCATAGGTCAAGGTACGGAGATGCTGAAGAGCCATATCGACAACCCTACAATCCACGTCTACTATGCATACCTAAATTCATACGTTCATGAGAAAAAACACATTTTCCTACGAGTACGTGGAAAAGTGATTTATCGAATGGAAAGAGGCACTTTTTCGCTCTAGTGCGGTGAAATACTTTTCCGCACTAGAGCGGAAATAGTAGTTTATGTAACGAGTAGGCAAAGTGAGGCTTTCGCGGACGAATCGTAATATTTATGGACGAGACGCCGGTCATTGTTTCCTGCGGTCGACAGCCACAATGTTGGCCGACTCTGGAGCCAACATCACCAATATTAAAAGGCACGGTGGATGGAAATCTACGTCTGTGGCAGAATCTTACATCGAGAATTCGCTCGAAAATAAGAAGATTGCTCATCATATCCATCAGTTTCACGCGAAGCAGCATCCTCACCTGTCGATATAATTCAGCAAAAATTCAACAAGCTTTCCTTCATGAAACATCTAGGGAGAGCCGATCGACGTTAAATTTGCAAAATGCAACCAATTGTACATTTAATTTTAATATTCATAATTAGTTTAAATTGAAAATAAACAAAAATGATATTAGTTATCCTTCCTTTCTCATAAAATTTTAAAATATAATATATTATACTCGTAGCAAAAACTTTGTACCTAACACATACGGAAATGGTATTCTCCGTCACGTGCGGAAAAGTACCACGAATTCTGACTATCAGTAGACGATCACTGGCGGACGTACCCACTTCCCCGTAAACACGTCTGCTTTTACACTGATCTGCAGACAAGCCTAAAACAGTCTTGGGAAAACCAACAGGCTCACAGAGCACAGAGTGGAGGGAATTAGACTGATCCTCGGCATCGGGAAAAATGCTGCCATGGGCATAATCTCTAAATGGGCAGAGAGAAAAACCCTCATGCATTCGAGGAATATTCCAGGTTTGACTCATTCGAAAGCGTTCAGATTTCAAAAAAATCTCATCACAAGCAACCTTGAACTTTATTTATCAAAAGAATCACGGTGAATTATAACCACATGTATAAGCCTCAATAGACTGATATGCAGACAGTGGATGATCGGTCTATGCTTTCGAAAATATACAGCTTTTTACAACCTTTTATTTAATTTCATATTTTTATGTTTAAGAAGATTATATTAGATTTGTACGGGGCTTATGGGCTAGGAGCCACTTCCCTGCAGATCTATTGTGTATGCCCTTATGTTATGTGTTCCCTGTCTAGACCCGTCCTTGTTACTAGGTTCTATAGGCCAGACCTTGACTCCTCCATATATTGGGGGGTTGTGGTTTTTCCTACCCTATTGTTGAAAACCTTAGCCTTCCTTGTAAGGCCTTCACAGTAGCACAGTATGTCTGCCAGTCCGAGGTGTGTCTGTCAGGAGCCCAACCATGATCTTAGTTGATCTCCTATTCTGGCTTAGCAGGTACTCTGTGAATTTTGGCGATGGTTCCTTGATGAACTCTTTGGCCTGCCTCATGCCCGGCGCCTTGTTCGACCATTTTTGAGATTGTTCTTTCAACCAATTATTGGTTTGTGTTGTTCACAGCGCATTCGCTTTGCCACAAAAAGGTTCTAGGCCAATTGGGACAAGTCGTGCTCCTTCTCGGGCTGATGAACCGTCCTCTTCGTTGCCCTTGTAGCCTGTGTGGCCTGGCACCCAAACCATAGATAGTCTATTTTGACTGCCTAGCTTTTGTAGGGTTCCTAAGCAGTCCCAGACAAGTTTGGAGTTAACTTGCATGGAGCTGATTGCTTTAATAGCCGCTTGGCTGTCAGAGCCATCTGCTGTGTATTTTGAACCACTTCTAGTTTTCCAATTAACGTGAAATTTGGCAGGTGTTCATAATTCCGGTGACAATGTATTATGGAATTTTTGCTAGAGAGAACCCAAAATGGTGGATCCAATATGGCGGACGAGTTATGTGATATTGGTTCGATTCTATTCAAAATTGGTAGGTGGGGATAGATCACGAATTTTCTGTCAAAATTTATAAATTCAAGATGGCGGGCTCCAAGATGGCGGCTCCAAGATGGCGGCTCCAATATGGCGGCGAGTTTTGTGGTTATAGCCCGATTCCAATAAATATTGGTATGTGGGGGTTTTTGTGATCGGAGATCAAGATTTTTTGTCAAAATCCACGAATTCAAGATGGCGACAAGTTTTCTGATAATAGCCCGATTTCATTCAATATTAGTGTGTGGGGGTTTTTGGGGTCGGACATCATGATGTTTTTGTCAAAATTCAGGAATTCAAGATGGCAGCTCCACGATGGCGACGTGTTTTGTCATTATTGACCGATTTGATTCAAAATTGGTATGTGGGTTTTTTTTGGGGTCGGGGATTATAAATTTTTGTCAGAATTCAATAAGATGACGTATTTCATGAATGACTAAAAATAATTGAATAAAAATTATATATAAAAATACTTGCCGCGGATATAAAATAGATATTCTTGCGCGGCAAAATTTTGAATCTGCTACCCACAGAATAACCTAGGTCAAACAATTAAGTAAAATATTTTTTTCTTTTCAGTGCATTTGCATAAAACCTTGTCTTTTTGTATTATTTTTATTTGTAAGATGAATACTTGATATAAAGTGAGAGTAACAAAGGGAACAAAATATAAAAAGTCATTATGTGCAAGAAAGATATTCTGCCACCTACAAACTGGTGAAATAATTGAATGGGTAGGTATGGAAAAAAAACGTTACGAGAAAATTCGAAAACACAGCTTTCTACGGAAAAAATAATTAGATGTTGCTTCCTTCAAATTGAGCTTCGTCATCCACAGCCGTTATATTCTAATCCGCGTCTTCGGTGGCGACTGCTAATTGATTGGATATTCTCGGAATGATTACAGCTCTAAGTGTTCCACATGAATTGGCATTTTCTGGCAATATTTCCAAGAATCGAACGCCGTGTGCCATCGATTCAACCAAGAAAAATCAGGAAATGCCTTCAATGATAGAGAGGTTATATCAGCAAATCCCATTACGATGTGATTCAATTAAAAATAATCGACGTGTGCTTTAGACCACACGACTGAAGTAAAATTTATTTAGCTACATCTATATGAATATATATATATATATATATATATATATATATATATATAAATATTGTTATGTTAGGAAGGACCAGTAATATATTTTAAAGATGAAAAAGAAATAATTTCATAAAAAAAACACAAAAATAATAAATACTTAATAGTTAGTAGTTCATGAGAAATATACTCTACTCTACTCTTTATGAAGCCTCTGTATGATATTGATAGGTAAAAATATTCAAATACTATAATGCAATCATTTTCATACATTGTCAAAATGATTACAACCTATAATTGTTCAAAATACAACAAAAAAGTCTAGATTTACAAAATCATTCTGAATTAAATGTGATCAACAAAATTATAAGCTTGAAACATACAGTATATGAAATTGTATCTAACTGAAAATAGCCAATGGGAGAACAAGAAACTTCTTGATGACAATAGCCAATCAGGGAACAGAGATGGTCAGATCAAAGATTTGAAAAGTAAGAACTGAGAAACGTCAAAAATAATTATTATCAAATATTGTATTTAGTTTATAAGAAATGTAAAATATATTAGTTCATAAGTTTTCTCAAATAACACGAAAATAGTGGAAGTTCGACAAAAAAGTGCGCGATTTTGAAAATTCAAATGAAAACGACAAAACAGGAATGGTATCCAGGGAATGGAAAAACAAAGCGGGAGGGATTGAAAAAATTTTGAAGAGAAGCCAGGTACAAAAATTGGAAAGAAAGAAATTTAGGATTTTATTAATGAGAAGGTAGTTTTTCAACAATAAAAAACCAATACAACCTCTGAATAATCTCGACACAAAATAAACAAGGATAAAAGAAGATTACCTTTTTGGTTCTCCACATGAAAACTTGTCCAAGCTGATTTCGTGGATTTTGGATGGTTCCTTTTGAAATGGTGAGTTCCTGAGAGGAGTGGATGAAACAGGAATTCAGATTATGCCAGGTATTGCATCAGCGACATTCCAGTTCCAGGTATAAACTCTTTTAGTGCACATCACAAACTGAATCACTTCACAAAATAACTCGTATATCTGAAGAACTCTATGATTTGGTATTGAACTATGAAAGAATTCTTCCAACTCAAAGAAAAAAGTGAGTTTAAAATTTTTAATTATCTATCGACGTAATTAATTTTCCTAATAAGGATATTGATTTTTTGTATTTTACAATGTATGATAATATTTTACTTATAAACACTGAACTGAAAATAGTTCGAGTGACATCAAGACAGGCAGTGGCTCCATTGCCAGTACCGACTCCTGAGGCGAAGGCGTACCAACTGAGATTAGTCGTGGTAAGAAAAGTAATAATAATTGGCAACAACGTGGCGAGAAAACAGTAACGTTAGCTGGCAATTATTATTTCATAACAATTAGCCATTATCATATCACAATATAACAATTGGTTTCCCATCGCGGAGCTGAATTGCCTATATAAGAATTCGAAGTATATCAAAATCAAAATAATTATACAGGGAGAAAATATTTGTGGGGCAATAACAATCATTATTTCATAACGATTTGGCTCCCAACGAGGTGCGAAAATATTTATAAGCATAAATAATAATAATAATAAAATTGATATACCTATCATAACAATTGACTTCCAACACGGGGTAAAAACACCTATTAGTATTTCATAACAATATATATATATATATATATATATATATATATATATATATGTATAATATATACATGTATATACATATATTAATTTTCTAATAACGTATAATTTCATCATTTCAGTTTGGTAAATTTAGTAAATTATTATTAGAGTCATGAATAATTATAAAAATAAAATAAAAATTAATTTACCTAACTCCAATAATTTGTCTCGGTTTTTGTACATATCTGTAGTGGGATTTTCATCATAAACTTCCATTTGATTATTGTCATGTTCAATCACGATGTCACCAATTATTTGTAATGGTGAACCTCTACAATTAATAAGTATTTTATTATTTACGTATTAGTTAAATTTTATGTTATCCCATTTTAAAAATTTGCTGAAGTAAATTGTAGAAACGCGAGGCCGAAATACGGAAGAGTAAAAAGAGAAAGACAGAGAGAGAGACAAGAAAAGGACAGAATTTTTTTTTTTTTTTTATGTTCTGGTTCCCACGAAAAGGGATATCCTGTAATGTTCAGAGAACATCGTGGGAACCAAGGGAAAGAAGGTAGGAGTTGGTGTTTTCTTAAATTTAGAGTAACAAAGAGAAAGACAGAGAGAGAGACAAGAAAAGGACAGATATTTTTTTTTTTTTTGGAGTTGGTGTTCTTCTTAAATTTCTGGAGGTTGTATGCCTCGGGGAACACCTCCCTAGGCAATGAGTTCCAAAGCCTTGCTGTTCGTTGGATGAACGAGTCTTTGGAAAGTGATGTTCTGCAGGTCTCCAAAGTGACCACGAAGGGGTGTGATGACTGAACTTGACGGGTTAATCTCGAAGAGACTGCCAAAGCAGGAACGATTGTTGATATTTCAGAAGAGCCATCGCCCATGGAAATATCTATAAAATAGAGACAAATCGCCAACTTTTCTACGGTGTTCCAGACAAGTGAGCGAGTTTGTAAGCGAGGCATCACCGACGAGACGAATTGCCCTTTTTTGGACAGAATCCAATAGCCTCGGATATGTTTAGGTGCCGCGCTCCAAATATGGGAACAGTATTCCAGGACAGGTCGGATCTGTGCCTTATAGATCATAAGCAGCTGAGTGGGGTGAAATAGCTCTTGGCACGAAACAAAAAACCAAGTTTTTGGGATGCACTTTTGGCAATGGACCTCACGTGATTTTCCCAGGAAAAGTTATTGCTGATAGTAATACCAAGCATCGATATGGATGACTTCAGTGGTATGGTTACTCCTGACAAAGTTATGTTAGGCACAGTGAGATCGGCTTTTCTAGAGAAAAGACATGCTTGTGTTTTGTTTGCATTGAATTCTACCAAGTTATTAGATCCCCACTCGAGAATTGTTGCTAAGTCCATATTTATAAACGCGCCCCAATTATAAACGCGCCCCAATGTCGAGAGTAGAATGCCGCGTATTGGTAGAGGGAGAAAATAGACAAGGAAAAAGAAACGCTGCATATGACGCTACGTCGCCAGCAACTAGTATGAGATACGCACTCACCTTTGTCGAGACCGTTCGCCTCGCCCGATCACACTTTTCGTAACGCTCTCGTCACGCATTCACCAGCTTACTCCCCAAGTCAAGCGTGCGAAAAGAAGTTTTACTTCAAAAAAACGAATACAGCTGGTATTTCGGTCTTTACTGATGACTTTATCTTTGGTTTGATTGAAAAGCTAGTTGAAGAATTCAAGTTACTGTCCCATTTATATATACTAAGAATTGTTACCAAAAATAGAATTGGATTTTTAAATGATTGCAGCTCTTCAATTATAATTTTTGTAACTTTAAATGTACAGGCTGTGTACTGCTTTCAATTCACAAATCTAACTTAGTTTTCATGGAAAAAATCGACTGTCGTTAACAAATTAAATTCCCTTTAATTGGTCACACCCCCTCATAAACCTAACGACAACGTTTATACGGCAACAATAAAAGTGTTGTCGAGCCTGTCATTAAATCCGATTTCACAGATGCCACTTCGAGAAAAAAAAAGGTAACACTCACTCAGTTCTTACGAGGAGAGCATTTAGGACTCCATCGAAATCACAATGGAACAATTTTACCTGACCAGTATATTATTATCGTGAATAGCTATAAGGTCCGGTTTACGGCAACGACTGGGAGGATTGTTGTTGGAATTTTCACCGAAATGTGATTTATCAGTTTTTGAATGGCTAGGTAAGTTATGTTCATTGATGCGAGACGGGCCCCTTTTCAATTTTCGAATATTCCAAAAAATTCCGAATGAATACGTAGTTAATAATTATTCAGTTTGATTTCGTTATAGTTATTTGTTGAAAAAAAAACTTGGACTACTGCAGATTATATTTTTTTCTAAACATTATTTTTGTTCATGCAAATGAAAGTTTCAGCAGTTGACGTTCCCAGGTATAATATGACCATCGATCTAACATACTATGGTGTGAGTGGCACACCTCTGGATTGGATAAGGTCATACCCATGTGACAGATGGCAATATGTTTCAATTAAAAACGAGTCATCTGGGTACCTAAAAACGACTTGGTGTCACACAAGGGTCAGTAGGTACTCCACCCTTTGCTATTCATAATTTACATCAACGACATAGATAATCTCAATATGTACTCAGCTCACTTATAATTTCCAATACCCGAGAAAGTGCCATATTCGAAAATTGTGACAAAACTTTATCCGAAGTTAATAATTGGTTCTCGGCGAACCTTCTATTTCTAAATATTAGTAAAACAGTAAGACGCCTTTGGCCCCTTCCAGCTGGAGTGCGTAGTTTTTATGTGATATCAGATTAGTTATGAGCTCGTATCATATTTACGATTATATGGAAGCATATTAGAGTTTATCATTGCTCCTAAAAGGTGTGTGAGACATTTCTAGAAACCAATGGAAACTTTCAATTCAAATCATCCATGTACGTTTTGGCCAATTAACATTATTATAGTGAAAATTTTATACGAGTCACTTTCAACCAATCAGATGCTTTATTTCGACATTGTTACTATGGTAATCAGCAAATTTTCTGAAAATGTTTCATCCACATGAGCATGTAGACGTAAAATTAATAAGTGGAAATTTCCCGGCACATGACAGCTATCATATAATTAGACAATAATAATATTGAAATAACATCCACTTTCATTTTCAGTCAATATTGACATTTCCCTGAAACCTAGCAAGAAAATTGTATGAAAACAATCAATTTTATATAAAAATTTATCTGATATTATATATTTTATTTTACTAGGCACGGGGAAAATAAAAAAATATCTCCCGCAATACTAACGTATCCACTTTCATTTTAAAAAAATTAAACAATTAATTTTACATAATAGTTTATCTGATATTATATATTCTATTTTACTGGAAAACGGGGAAAATCAGAAAAAATCTCCCCAAAAACTCCCATTACACACAGCCTTCTATTTATTTGTGAATAACGTCAAAATAAATATTTACTTAATGTTTTCTATTTTAATATAATTCTGGTATAAAATTTTCTTACCGAAAATTTGTCTCGTACATGAATTTTTAAGGTAGTTCCGCCACGAGAAAGTTGAATTAGGAAATTATTTTCGACGGAATCGAAAAATTTCAAAGAACTTTTCGATTTGAAACGAGAAAAAAAATATTTTTGAAGGGCCTTGCCAAAATTTAAAGACGGCGACTTAAAAAATTGATGTCCCAGAAAAGCGCAGCAAAAAAAAAATTGTTTGAATATTATTGCGATCTTATTTATCTTTTGTTTTTGATTTTATCTATCGTACTATTCGATTTGAAGGGAAAGTCGACAAAGGTTTTTTGTAGGAATAGTTAAGAGGAATCTTTGTGCTTTCCATAATTTTTTTGATATGTCCAATAGTTTTTGAGAAATCTGAATTTTATTCTCATACTGTTTCCGAGATATATTGACTTTCTCCTTCTTCAAGGGGTGATTTTTTGGCACCATTTTCGCGCACAAATATCACTCACAATGCCTCCTCCTTTTTACCAGCTGAAACTACAAACACCAAATCACTAATTTTCGATACAACTTTGCACAAAATATAGCCAGTTTTATCGAAAAAATACTAACTTTTCACCTTTGACATGAAATTTGGTAAATGTGAAAAGTTAGGTTAGGTGTAAATGTTGAAGGAGTATTTTTTTTTATAAAACCGGCTACATTTTGTGCAAAGTTGTACCGAAAATTAGTGATTTGGTGTTTGTAGTTTAAGCTGATGAAAAGGAGACATTGTGAGTGATTTTTGTGCGCGAAAACGGTTTCTAAAGATGACCTCTTGAATCATATTCACTGTAATTAATTCTTTTTTTTTTCGGAAATTTTAAGATTTCGACAAGCCAGCGCCACCGTTTTAATGTTGCTACAGTATTATCCTTACATTTGCAAATTTTAATTTGGCCCCTGGAACGTCGTCGTCTTCTGTCAAAAACATTTTTTTATGTTTATTTTTAAATGTATTTTACTTGAGGAAAATGGTTCATTCAAGAAAAAATATTCGGAGGTTTTTTATAGATCAATATATTTGCTCTCTTGAAAATTTTCGATATTTTCAGTCGTTTCCGAGAAAAATTAAGTTGTTATAATTTCGAGATTCTATTTTCAGATTTTCAATTGTTTTTTTATTTTCCGGTGGAGTGAGAGAAAATGTATTTGAAATATCTTGTACCACCATTCGAGAGGTATACACTGCATTTCGTAGAATTCCATATTTTCCGTTAGTTAGCGAGATTTTTAAATATAAGTCGGACCATGCATTTCGGAAAATCCCCCTGGAAAATCCATTTGGAATTTTCCGATCACGCCCAGTTTCATTGGGCTCCCTGTACGGTTGTCAAGCTATTCTGGTACATGAAATCGAAAGAATCACCCATGCGACCTGTAGTCGAGTCACAAGGAATTTTCAGAAAAATCCGGAAAAACCATTTTGGAATTTTCCGATTCTCTTCATATTTTAATGACAGGATATTGTTTTTTGTGGAACATAATGGCAAAGAAAAATCGAATTTAAACGGTTTTCTTCACATAAAGGATTCAATATAAAATTGAACCAGAGAAAGGTAGATCTCAGGTGAAAAACAACTACTTTCCTGGCAAATACCACGCAGAACGTTGAATGATATTCACCTGAAAATCCATGCATACTTCCATATAATATCAATGGACATTGAATGCAAATGTTTCTTTCTGATAAGCTCGATTATGTTTAATTTATGTCGTGTTCACCTAACAATCCGCATACCGGTTTCAGGCTTCTTGGCCCTCATCAGTACGGAGTAGTCAACCAGCCAAAGGTCCAAAGAACTCTGGCTGAAGTGAGACACAACGTAAACAAACCATCATCGATCTTGTAACACCTATAGGTACGCCGGAAAAGATAAACTTTAACTGGCGGTACCTAGTGAATATCATTCAACGTTCTGCGTGGTATTTGCCAGGAAAGTAGTTGTTTTTCACCTGAGATCTACCTTTCTCTGGTTCAATTTTATATTGAATCCTTTATGTGAAGAAAACCGTTTAAATTCGATTTTTCTATTCATTCCACTTCACATGGCACTTATCTCTCGATAATGGCAAAGCTTCAAGACGATACGTCAAGAGGTTCCGGAGATATTTCAATTTATGATTGATACAGCCAGACCACATACAAAACCAAAGTCGCTCAAAATTCGATGGGGATCATTTTCTCAGAAGCAACTATACCTCTATTTCGCTTAGTTCCCGAATAATATTTCGCCAGAGACCGTAGTATACTCCTCTATAAGTATATCGTCGTATAACAATGCCTTAGATTTCATAACCCCCAGAAAACCTGTGAAAATATCTCATTTGTTTCTCCGATGATATCCGCCAATGTCACAAGAGCGAAGTTAAATGTCGATAATGATAATGTCGATTGCGAGGATCTTGTTTCCAAACTTCACACAGTTGCCTATCAATTTAGGAATATAAAAAAAAATTAATCCTGATCAGTTGTTGCAGCTCTATTATGCTTTCGTGGTTTAATCAGATAATAAGACCTCAAATCGCACTCAGTGAAATGTCCAAGCAAAATGCTTTCTCGAAAATTCCAAAAAATGTTGAGAGATAAAACCCCACTTATGATATTACCCTCGATAAAACCCCTAGCACTTATGATATTACCCTCAATAAAATATTCGAATAAACGCCGTTCTAAAACCCTTCTATTTAGAGAGACAATCAAAGAACAGCGTTATGGCCGCTACTTGTGCCGTCATAACTCCTCTAATTGGCATATTCACTATTTTTCGGAACTTCTGAGGAAATGTTATTTAGTTTAATCCTATGAATAAAACGAAACTTGTGTTAGCATGTATTATATTGAAATGAAGTCTTCGTATTTGATAGCTGTTCTTGATTTAGTTATTCTTTGATAATATGTATGTATACCGAGTGCTGTCATTATTTTTTCGGCCAGCTCACATTGTAAAGGAATATTATGAATAACGATTGGCAACGCTGTAAAACATTATTCTGGCGATTCTCGGCGGTAACATAAACATTTGTTTGAGAATTTATTTTGGAAAACTACTTCGAAAAAAAATTAATATAAAAAAACAACCACGTTTCTTATCGTACTGGAGATTGTGGTATTTCTTCCAGAAATCAGTGATTCCGACAAGTGGTCCACTGTTTTTTTCATACGTCCTTTTTTTCGATATATTGAAGAATATAAATATTTCTCCATGAATTATCTTATAAATTTCGAAAATGGTTAAAAAATATTAGCAGTACAATTTATAGATAAAAATAGTGTTGTTTAAATTATTTTCAAGAACGCTTAATGAGAATGTTGATTTGAATTCCATTGAAAGATGAGTCTCAATATAATAGTTTAAAAGGGAAACATTTCGAAGGGTCTCTCCAAAAGAAATGTTTCTAACTTTTTCCATCTTTGCAAAGTGAGATTGCTTCTAGAAAATGTGTTTCCCATTTCTTCCGGTCTTCCTGATAATAATAATAATTTATTAGTCCTTTAATATCATATACATGATATAGGATAAGTCAGGTATACAATTGTTAGACACATAATCAATGAGATATACAAAATGGTAAACACAAAATCAAATTACAAAATACAGATATCACACACGCACATAGTTGAAATAACACTTAACTTTTGAACCGCTGTAGAAATAGTTATCTTGCAAAATATCACATATTTTGATAATAAACATAAAGGTTTTAACATAGTTGTCTGTATAAAATAGGAGGAATATAGATAAAATATAGATATAGTAGTATACAATTTATGTACCAATCAATAAATCTAGTAGTATTGGTTTGTGGGGTTTCATGTTTATGTTGTATTTTTTTTTTTGTGGAGTTCTTCATTATAATTTAGGAATTCATCTCCTGAATAAAATCCTTCAGTGGATATAAAAATTTTTAATTTACGTTTGAATGTACTCATGTTATTAATTGACTTCAGCTCAACAGGCAGGCAATTGAAGAATTTAGATCCACTATAGATTGGCGCCATTTCGTAGAGTTTAGTTTGATGTGTTTTTGTTCTTGTATTTCCATTTCTCGTTGGATATCTATGCCATTGGGCATTAGTTTCCAGATTCATTTCATGTTTCTTCATGTAAATAATCAGACTGTAAATGTATATACTTGGAACAGTTTGAATTTTAAATTTCTTAAAATATGGTTTACAGGAGTATGTTGCTTTCAAATTGTATAGTAACCGAATTATCCTTTTCTGAGCAGTAAATACCCTTGTGGCATCTCTACTACTCGAATGATCGAGGAAGCGTGAAATAGATTTTCGTCGCCAAAAATATATTGAAGACCTCATTTCTCTATATGAGTTCTTAATTAAGACTGGAATAGAAAATCAGATAAATATCTCAAAAATGCAAATTTTCAATTCCAGATTTTTTCTTTTGGATTAGGGTTCTTTCAGAATATATATCAGATGTAGTTCAATGTCCAGCGTGGCTTTAGCCGGGGAAGTAGTTGTTTTCTGTTAGACATTCACCAAAAATAACTTCATTTTTATCGGGGGATTTTTCAACTCACAGAAAAATATTTCTATTCAATATTCAATATAGAGTGTTTCCCTTTTCAACATGATTAATCCAAAAGATCGCAGATAATTCCACATCTGATTTTATGAACATCCTGTTCATATTTTCATACAAATTAATAACTTTTTCAATTGAAATTCTCCATTGCCATTGCAGATGAAACCAGTATCAAGTTTCTGCTCGAATTCGTGGTATTCCCACACACCCTCCGGAAATAATTACCCTCTCCGATGAATCCGTCAGTAATCCATACGAAAAACAAGTCAAAACATGCAAGGAGCTTCCTCACCGATCCATTGACGCCGGCGTTAGGTGGGCCACCGCAAGGAGGGGTTGCAAGGGGTGCGAAGGCATGGCATTTCGGCAACAATACAGGAAACGAAGAATCAACAGGGTGCCACAAGACGCATCACTATTGAAATCGACGCGCAACCAGAACAGGCCCTTATCAACATCGACCTCAACGACCAAAATAGACCGACAACCGTGCGAAATCTAGTCAGACCATCTAGCCCCGTCGTTTTTCGGAGAAATAGGCGGTGTACGGGGTTGTGAAAGAATATAACTAACGATGACACCACAAGAAATAGAGATAAATCCATTGACGTGTCAAAGGTGCTGTCTGTTAATTTTTTTGACACGGATAATGATGTACCTTTCAGGAATCGCACAGAGTTGCCAACAATGGGATAGTTTTTGAAGTGTGATTTATTCGTGTGGGAAAAAATAAGGAAAACATTACTTCAAAAATCTCTCATTATGGTATACTCATATATAACTATCGATAATTGTTGATAAATTGAATAATATATATTTTACTACTTGTATTGAAAAATACATACATTATGAAAAAGTTTTGTCAGTAAATCAAATGCCAAGTTTTTTATTGAATAACTGCCGTTCAATGACTGATTAAAATCTTCTTTCGAATATGAGAACCGTATTTGAAACTTTAATTTTTTCCAGAAACTTTCCTGGGAGAACCGAATCATTATTAATTCTAGTCAAAAAGGGAAATATCTCGTTTATACGTTATTGGGATTTTTCACTTCATACTCATCAAAAGTAGTCAGTAAAATAACATAGATTTTCAATGTACACCTTCTGCTAACGGCAAAAAAATTATCGAATTTGTTCACAATAGTAATATAATTTTTTCAGGGTAATTTTTTATTTAAATTATTCTTAACCTGTCTTTAACAAAAATAGAAACATTAATCCACTTTTGCTCAAATATCGCAAAAAAAATTGTTAATTTTATTTTTTCAAATAGTTGATATACAGGGTGATTTTTTTTCGTTTGACGTACGATTTTCGCCAGCTTTGATGGAAGATGTTCCCATTTTAGTAAGAAATCGACTGTGGTTTATGCACGATGGGGCGTCAGCACACTTCAGTGCTCTGGCGCGCGAATCTTTAAACCACAATTACAATTATTGCTATATAGGTCGCGGAAGACCACAGGCATGGCCACCTAGGTCCCCTGACCTCAATAGTTTAGATTATTTCCTATATGGTCATCTTAAAACATTGGTTTACAGCACATCAATTGATACTGAACAGCAGTTGAGAAATCGTATCATAGTTTTTTGCAAAACCATTAGAAACAGTCCCGGCATTTTCCAAAGAGTACGTGAGTCCATGAGAAAAAGAGCAGCGAGCGGCATGCATACTTGCAGGAGATTCACATTTTGAACATCTGATTTAATTTATTTCTTTGTTAGCATGTAATTTTGTGTTAGCATTCCAAAATGTATTTGGATTACTTTAATTTCATAATTTTACCATGTAAAAATTATTGTTTTAAATAAATTTTTGTTTAAAGTTATATGAATAGTTTTGTCTCGTAGGTGATCTAGCGAGATGCAAATTAATTAATTCCGTCGGTCAAACGAAAAAAAATAATCGTACGTTGTACTCCTTTCAGATGATTGTCTGTTTCAAAACTTCCCTTTTCGCACAACCTTCTATGAATGTTTGAAAATGTTCGTGCATCCGAAATATTTCTATTTGTAAAACGGTTTTCATACAAACGCCTGGCTTCCAGTTCGTTACCATCAGCAAGCTCATACATGTAATGACATAGACATACTTTATTTGACTACGTATATATGAGTTTACATTTGTAGCAAGTCATGTAAATGAGCCAACGCCCACTGTATAGGATATGTTTAAACAGATATTATACTCATATTAAATAAGAATCTCAAGTCCAGTCAAAACACCAAGATGGACAGCATAAAACCATATCAAACACATATAAAACATAAGAGCATTAACAATTAAAAATATATAAACGCATTAACAATTTGAAAATATTAAACAATAATCATGCGAATGCGAATGGGGGGGTGTCTAAATATTCTGCAGTTGTATAGAAACTGAGTTGATGAGGAACTGTCTCACTTTAAGATTGAAACAATTTGAAGGTAAGTGATTGTAAAGATTTTTTCAATCTGTATCTTAAGGGTCTAAATTGATCTGCACGTCGAGTGTTGTAGTCGAGGAAATTTGAATTTAGTGAAAGTTGATGTTTATTTTTATGGATTTCTAAAAGTTGTTGATATATATATATATATATATATATATATATATATATATATATATAAATATATATATATATAGATATATACATATATATACAGTGTGACCCATTTAAAATGGAACCACCCCTGTAGAATACGCATTTTGCAGTCAATCTCATATATATATTTTTTTAATGTTGAGCATCAAAAACTGTAACTTAACACGAATTTTCATAACTTTAGTTTAATTTCCAAGGCACTCTATGGTTTTTTTTCTTTGTCAAAAACGTCAAAAGTTCATTAGTCAATTTTTGTTTTCAAATTTGACTACACCACTGGATTCGTAGTCGTTATAAACGAAAACCATCAAAATTTCATAAAAAAATATTGGTAAACAACGAAGTTACAACAACTTTAATTTTGGAAACAAAGTATTCGATATAATTTTTATTTAGATTATAGACATATTTAAAATCTGGCAACACTGCCGATACAAAGTAGAACACCAGTGAATTTGTACAGCGAAAATCCGAAGTCAATAGCTCATTCCGTTCTACAGTTAAACTCCTGAAAGTATGGTAATGTGGGCGATTTGTGGTGTACTAAATCACAGCCTACTATTGATTTAGTACAATACCTATGCCTAATGTATTAGTTCAGCTTTCCTCAAATTATTGATACCTTCTCTAAGAGCTTGTTTTAATTGAGTTTTGCAGATTTAAAAGGAATATTTTTTGTCCTGCTTTCTGTTTTATTATTAAAAAAATAATTTTTATACTTTAAAACTTGATTGGGTTCATTTCGTTTTTATCGGCTATGGAAGACTGCATAACTTGAAAATGAATTTTTAATTTTCTGTTATTTTCGAATACACTTATAACCTAAACTTAAATAAAATATTTTAAAAGAATAAAATTTACAAATCCAGTGGCGTAGTCAGATTTTTATTACAAAATCGCTCCCACCACAAATCGCTCACATTATCATACTTTCAGGAGTTATAACTGAAGAACGGAATGAGCTATTGACTTCGGATTTTCGCTGTACAAATTCACTAGTGTTCTATTTTGTATCGGTAGTGTTGCCAGATTTTAAATATGTCTATAATCTAAATAAAAATTAGAATCAAATATTTTGTTTCCAAAATTAAAGTTGTTGTTACTTCGTTGTTAACCAATATTTTTTCATGAAATTTTCATGGTTTTCATTTATAACGACTACGAATCCAGTGGTGTAGTCAAAATTTCAAAAACAAAAATTGCCTAATAAACTTTTGCCGTTTTTGCGAAGAAAAAAAACCATAGAGTGCCTTGGAAATGAAACTAAAGTGAAAATTTGTGTCAAGATACAGTTTTTAATGCGTAATATAAAAAAATTTTTTTTGGGAATGATTGAAAAATGCGTATTCTACAGGGGTGGTTCCATTTTAAATGGGTCACATTGTATATATATATATATATATATATATATATATATATATATATATATATATATATATGAAGAGGGTAATGTCATAATACCGTATTGTTGAAATAGTGGCCTACAGTGGTCTTTGTAACCTGCAAACCACCTTTTTTTGAAGTTTGAAGCCTTTTAGTGAATTTGTCGCATTTCCCCATAAAGTTATACCGTATGCTATATGTGAGTGAAAAAATGCGTAGTAGGTATTCAGCAGAACATCTCTACTCACCACTCTCCTCAGTTGTCTTATAATGAAGATCGCACTGGACAATTTCGAACCAAGTAATTCAATATGTTTTGACCAATTTATGTCATCGAGAGTAACGAGAGTAATCTCCCATGTGAATACTTGTTGAGAAGTTCAGACGATTTGTTTAGCATATCTGCAAACTCAGAATTCGTAAAATGGGTCATATTTTTTTTTAATAATATTGTTAATTTTGATTACTTAAATCTGTGACAACTAGACTAGGTAGACAACTGTTTATGTTTACAAAACAAAATCTGCTTCTTACCTACTATACCATAGGACGGAAACAATAGTTAGTGAAGAGAGGCAAGGGAAGAGGGAAGGAAATTCCAGCGCTCTTATTGTGTTGTTTCCTGAACTAGTGACTGACGTCACTGACATTTATAACGTCTCATGGTATAGATACGTTTTTAATCCTTGATTATACCCAATTTCATAACTACGTGCAAATGAATGAATTTTATGCAAAAACCGTACATCAAACGAAAAAAAATCCTTCAAGCGCATATTTGACTTGCTCTGTTAGTGACTTGTATTCATCATTCGGGTGGTATTCATCATTCGGTAGTCATCATTCGGGTGGAAATGCAATATGGCATTTTTAGATGAAACAAACCATATTAGTTTTGTGATTCAAAATAATAATCGTACAATTCATATCGTATCGTATCGTAAAATTGAGAAATGTAATTGACAATATGTAAGCGCGGAAATCAGTCGCCCATATCCGGCGATAATGGTGATTGCTTTTATACGGGGTGACACAGGATATCGGGCCACACCTCTAACTTCTGCATTCGTGAACGGATTTTTTCAATTTCGGATTTGATTACATTACAATCCAATATGGCGGACTTTGTTTTTTCAAATGTAACACCCTGTATATTTTACATATTCAAGTTCAACATGTCAAAACAAGTCCAAACCTTATGTCAAATGTCACTTTTTTGAAACAATTGAAATTAAAATAATTTTTTTTTATTTTACCTCGTGGATAAGATTTGCTCTGAAAAGAATGAGGATTTCAAAAACAATTTTTACTTTACTTTAAGAAAAATCAGTGGCGTATCATTTTTCTCTTTAAAATGATTCAGTGCAAATCCTGCACGAACGCCACTGGCAAGATTTAAAAAAATTGTTGAACAGCACAAAATGCTTTTTGATGCATAGAAGATGCATACTACGTTTCACAAAAATATCTAGGGTTATACAAAAGTTATAATAAAAAAAATATTTTTTCTTAAAACTTTAACACCCTGTAGTTCAAAAGTTAAGACCTTTAGGACATATGTTCAAATGAAGTTATTTTCTCAAAATGGACCTAAGAATAACTTCCTTAAATATTAGATGTTATTAAAAAACACCCTGTAAAGGACTTTATTTATATTTAGTAAACCTCTAAATTGATATAATTATGGAACTCTATAAAATTTCGAACCATTCTGCATGTTCATGGAATTAATTGTAGTAATATCTGACGATATATTAACTCGACGAAAGAATGTGCATTCTATTTTGAATCTAATTCATAATAGCTCAACGGTAAGAGGACTTTGAATCGGTGTTATCTATCTGCTAAATCATGAACAAATAAAAGTGAGATAAGTTTATTTGAAATACCGGATATAGATTACAATAATTTTATCAGCATTTGAGGAAAATTGAAAATTTCAATTGTATGATTATTGGGGTTTTACAATAATTGAACATAAACCACAAGAAATACCCACCGTGTGATGCATTCAACATTGTGGTATACTCGTGTGACAGAAATAAATTTATACCGATGAGAAATAACCAGGAGGTATAGTATATCCATTCTCACTTGAATAAAGTCATCTTCGACTCAAAATATAAAATAAAATAGGTTCGTTCAAAATTTCTTATACAGTAGTCTACTTGACAAGTTGAAAATGGTCTAAAATAGAGATACTGCTCTTAAAATTATGTGTGATAGCTCATTGGATCCAGAATAACGCCTAGAAAAATGTGCCAAAAGCGTGTATTAGCACATAAAAAAAATTGCAAGAGTTATAAACAATTGAAGATGAAAAAAATAATATGGCATTTTCTTTTTTGCCAATATTTCATAAACTATCAATATTTAAGAAATTTAAATTTTCCAATAAAAAACTCCTAGCTTCCGGAACTCTATCTCCATTATTTATAATTTTAATTTAACGCTGAAAATGGGTCTCCGAGCAACATTTTTAGGTTGCGCGCGCGGCGTCAAAAGCGAGTACGACACATTAATTAATTTATTTAAGGTATTAAATTTTTTTTTTTTATTTGAAAAAATTATGGTGTATTTGGAACACTATGAGTAATTTATACCCGTTAGAAATTTTACAAAAAGTTTATTTTTCAACAAGTTAAACGATGTTAACTAAAAAATTTTCTCGAACTTCTTTTTTTAAATTTACCATAAATTAAAAAAAATTATACTTTTTTATAATAATTTTTGTACTCGAACAAAAACTAAAAAATCCAAGTAATGTTGTTGAAAAAAAAAAAATTTTTTTTTTTTTTTTTAAAAAAAAAAATTCCAAATAATTTATGATTTTTAAAAAAAATTTTTAATAACAATTTTTAATTGTTTATAATAGTTTTTTTTATATTTCTATTGTTTAAATAATTAGATGGGATTTTTTTTAATTATAATTGACAGTCCTCTATGGAGTAACAAAAAACAATTTTTTTTAATCAACAATTCCATTGTTTTTTAAAAAAATTTAAAAAAACCAAAAAAAAAAAAAAATTCCCAATTTTTCCTAATTCCAATTTTTTAATACAATAAAAATTATTATAAACAAAGTATGAATATTTTTTTAACTTTTATGGCCTGATCTTGTTGAGTATGTATATAAAAAAGGCTCTACGAAGCGAACAATTTTTACGACAATTATTTAAACATTTTTTTCCATTTACAATTAAGACAGAAGTTCGAGAAAATTTTGTTAGTTAACAATCGTTTAACTTGTTGAAAAATCAACGTTGAGTAAAATTTCCAACGGGAATAAATTATTCATAGTGTTCCGAATACAACAAGATTTTTTCAAATTTAAAAAAACATATTTAATACCTTAAATAAATTAATTAATGTGTCGTACTCGCTTTTGACGCCGCGCGCGCAACCCAAAAATGTCGCTCGGAGACCCATTTTCAGCGTTAAATAAAAATTATAAATAATGGAGATAGAGTTCCGGGGGCTCAAAGTTTTTTATTGGAAATTTCCTCCTCTTTCAGAATCTCGTTTTGAAATTTCTTAAGTATCAATAGTTCATGAATTATTAGCAAAAAACGAAATGCCATTTTTTTTTCATTTCAATTGTTTATAACTTTTGAATTTTTATGTGCTAATACACGCTTTCGGCACATTTTTCTAGGCGTTATTCTGGATCCAATTAGCCATCACACATAATTTTAGACCATTTTCAACTTGTCGAGTAGACTACAGTCGCTAATAGCCGAAAGATAGATGCGACTCAAAAATTCTAATAAAAAAAAATCCATGTCAGAATCTCAAGCGACTAGACTCATATTTGGTATTCCTCAGTTTTGGACGAAGCAGAAGCCTTATTTTTCCCACATCGTTGTATTTTTTCGCCAAGTAAACAGATCGAAATCAAGAGCTAAAATCGTGAAAATAAAGAACCAGACCTAACCAAACAACCAACAAACTGAAGTCAAACACAAGCCAGTAAACATAAAGAAACTAATAACAATTATAAATACCTTCCCAACCAAATATCTTATTTCTGTCGGCCTTTTTCTCAATGAAAACTGAGATACGAATCTCGGCATCTCGAATGTTCAGTCGTTGGCCGTTTGTACCTATGCGAGTTTTTTCGTGTTCCCACAAACATTTATGTGTGTGGCGCGATGCAATTTGTAGATAAGCCCGGAGGAAAAAGGGCTGCCTGCCACTCTGTTGTTCGACTAGTGAAAGAGTGACCGCGAACATACAGAAGTGCCTTGTTTAACATGATTAATGGGGGTTGCAAGGCGAGGGATGGAAGAGACTGATATACCTGGATAATTTTATGAGAAAGAGACATGTAGCATAACAACATTTCTAATAATATAATAATTCTCTTCATTTTTACAATCGGACGTAAGACTTGCATGAAATTTAAAGCGGAGCACAATTTTAAGGAAAAACAAGGCAATTTCATGATAATTTGTCAGATTTCCCAAAAGTTGAATGTGTTTTACTTACTATATTGTTGTAAAAACATTACAGTTTAGTTTTATAATATAAATTAACATTATTTCCGTATAATAAGCAGGAGTGAACATATTGATGATATTAGTAATGAGTGCTGAGACAAAAGTTATTTGTGGTCAATTACATTTTGATTAAAAAAATAGAAAAAAAAAACAGGATATTGTCTAAATGAAAGTATTTATATGAATTCATCCATTCAAGACAAAATATGTTTTACTATTAACGAAATAGTTCCTATGTTCTGATATTCGCTTTCTAAATGTTCTGCCTGTTTGGCCCATGTAAAAACTTGCACAAGAGCCAGAAGTTTATTTATGTACACCAGATTATTCAGATTTCTCGGTTTTATCTTTACTGTTCTTGATATAATAAATTTACAAACATTAGTATCTGTTTTGTATGCGATATTGACATTGTTTTAACTGTTTTTTGTGAAGTATATAACTATTATGTTTTTGAGTAGGAAACACTTCTTGCAAAACTTTTTATAAAGTTTTTTCGAAATTATATTATCTATCAGGTTAGAACAATAACCATGTTAATTGCAATTTTTATAATTAAATTTAGTGTTCCAGTGAAATTTCCTTCTAAAAGAGTAATATTGACTAATCTACAGTACTTCTCAAAAGTCCCCTGCCCCCCCTCTTATTTTTGGAACGATTATACATAAACAAGTGAAATTTGGAAACTGAATATTAAAGGCAAGCGACACCTCTTTTAAAATGTATCGAAGAAACCTATTCAATGATACTAATTTTGTTTGTGTTTATGGCAGTTTTAATGGCTCATTAGTAAACATTAAAATTTAAATTCCATTCAGTATGATATTAATTACAGATTTAAAAATCAGTATCTACTTTAGTGGCGTAAACCTTCGATTTAAGGAGCCCCCACAGAAAAAAATCCAAAGGTGTGAGGTCCGGTGATCGAGCTGGCCATTCCGTTGAACCTCGTCGTCCAATCCATCTACCACGATAGTCCTCATCCAAATACCGTCTTACTGCACCGTAATAGTGTGGAGGAGCCCCATCCTGTTGGAATGTTATTTCCAAATTGCCGAATTCATCTGGATTATCTTCCAAAATTTCAAGGATTAACGGTTCTATTGCGTTTTGCAACAGCTCCAGATAAACCTCACCAGTTAAATTATTATTTAAAATAGGAGGCCCAACGATGTGGTTTCCCAAACATTCACCTTCTGGGGAAATTGGGTATGTGTTTCACGAAACAGGTGAGGATTTGCGTCACTCCAATACCTCACATTCTGTATATTTACATTTCCATTTAGATAGAAAGTACTTTCATCACTGAAACAAATTGTTTTGACATAGTCTGGCTGTTGGTTAATTTTAGTTTCCATATTTTCACAAAATTCTAGTCTTCGGTCTGGGTCGTCGTCTGAGAGTTGATGAACCATTTTTAATTTGTATAGATGAAATTTGTTTTTTTTTTCAACACCCTGTGTACTGTACTTCGACTGACTTCACAGGTAGATGAAACGTGAGTTGTTGAAGAAGTAGGATTAACTATTACTTCTTCCAGTATATCAATTTTTTTCTCATCAGAAATTTGTGGTCTGCCAGATCGTTTCGCATCATTAATACTACCCGTTGTTTCAAACTTACGGAGAAGCTCCCTTAAATAAGTCCTCGAAACGGGGCGATCGAGAAACCTCTCATTAAAAATGTGTTCTGCTGCATGAATATTTTGTCCAGTTTCACCAAGAATTAGGATCGCTGCTACTTTATCACCTAAAGCACGTACCATTTCGCTTCTTGAAGCACTTAAACGTTCGGCTCACAACAGTTTAACAAATTATTAAAATGTACAAAAATATTAAAAGTACCAAAAGCTGCTGAAACAGTTAAACGTTCGATCAACAATACACAAATTATTAAATGTACAAAAACTTGGACAATTACAAAACGTCGAATTAGGGAGACTAACAAAAACGTCAGCTTATTTGACAACTATCCAGAGGCGGAGCTTGAATTTGGAATTTTAGTATTAACTGATTTAATTCATCACAGCTTTGCGTTTTTTAAAAGCGAGTTGCCAAAACTGCCATAAACACAAACAAAATTAGTATCATTGAATAGGTTTTTTCGATACTTTTTAAAAGAGGTGTCGCTTGCCGTAGGGTTCCATTTAAAATTATTGGTCACAGTGGCCTTGTGACGTCATCTTTGACGATTTCGTCATCTATCATCACTAGTAGGGAAGTTTACAACCTTTAATATTCAGTTTCCAAATTTCACTTGTTTATGTATAATCGTTCCAAAAATAAGAGGGGGGGGGAGGAGAGGAGCACTGTATGTATCATACTGTTATTTGTGGCTAATTTGTGTTTATGGAGAATTGAAAATATTATGTTCATTACAGATTTTTGTAATAGTCAGCTATAAAAAGTTTATGGAAATATCTGTTTCCATTTACTTTGTTGTGATTTTTGAAGGGTACATGGCATTATTGAATTCGAGGAACTTTTCCAATTGTCTTTCAGTTTCCACAAAGCACCCTAAAATATCGTCCACTATACTCTGTTCCCTAATGTGAGAGAGTAATAAATCATTATTGAACTGTAAAACCGAGTCGTCTTCGCCGTATTCCATAGGCGTACGAGGTTAAATCTAAAGTTGATGTTATTGGATAGGTTATGAAAAACTAAGATAGGAATGTGCAAGTAGATAGAGGGCATCATGAATGAAACATATCCAGAATTTTCCGGAGAACCAAAAAATGCAATAATATACTTTCCTCACTCTCTCGCATTAGGAAACAGAATATAGTATAATAATTTTATAATTGAAGGGATCATCCCTTATTATTGAATTGAAAATAATTTTCAGTTAAGTAAATCTAATGTTTCTTGCTATTACAGATTATCTACCAATATGATAGTTTCTTCTGGCGGAATACTCAAAAATAAATTGTGAACTTCAAAAGAGATCAGTTTGTAACTATTTTTCAAGCTAAATTTTAGGACAAAATCTCCTGATCAATTCGATCAATTGGACAAAAAGTTATTACAGGGCAAATATGATATTTTTTTATGGAGTTTATTAAGTGAATAAGGTTTATGCCATTTTGTGGATTCATAATAGTGTTTCTAAATTTCTCTTTTTTATCCAAGAAGTTTTTCCTACTTAAAATAAAAAAACATAGTTATGAAGTTATTAACATATTTAGGCCATCCTAAAAAACAGCACATACAAAAAAGATAATAATTTACCTATCTACTACTACCTGCTTTGCTTATTCAACATGAAACATCGTGAAGTTAGTGTCTTTTGTTAGTGATTTTTATCAATTGACTATTCCAAAACACGTAAACCATGTCGAAAAATTGAACTATAGATGGATTTTATTTGCTATACAAACTTCTGACCATATCATAACTTTGTGTCAACTTGAGCATAATTCAACGTCAACAGTTAATCAATGTTCAAAGCTCGTTTTAAGTTTCTGATTTGATGAGATATTGAATTTGTAATCACAACGGTTTTGTCGGCCTAAATATTTATCATAAAAAAATCACAAATATATTTGCTTTTTATTTATGTCATTTGTTAATTGATCGTTTTTTCCACGACCCCACGTTTCAATTTTGGGTGCCAATGAAAAATCAACGTTCATCCTATCAAGAAAATACAAAAAACAAGTTTTAATGCATATTTTTTTGTACAGAACAATATATATTTCATTGAAATTGTCTTAATTTTTTTTTGGGGCGTGGAACTCCAACAAACGAGGGCACCAAAAAATAATTGATTATTTTCATTAAAATTCTTTTTCCAGGGTTTCCAAATTATGTTTTTTTTTCTGCAAAATTTTACTTAACGTCAAATTTTTCTATTGTGTGTATGGTAAGGTCGGTAGTGATTTATACAATACCGAAAATGCCGACGAAAGTTCAGAAAATTGTGTCATATACCTTTTTGCGAGCGATGAAAGTTACATAGAGAAAACATAATGATGAATGACAATGCCTCACAATGGACACAAAACCTACAAATAAGTGGATCGAAAGAATCAGAATACAACTTCACATATAATGGAGTATATTTCATGCATGATAAAAAAAATCATGCGCTTTCAAGAAATCAAAAAAACTATTCTTTCAATATTATGGCCAATAATGCTTTATGGTAAGAATATATTTAGGTAGATTTCTGTATTACACTCAATATCTAATATTACTTCTTAATTGTCGATTTTAGAATTACACACACTTTTTATTGAAATCTGAACGGTATTTTTTGTAAAATACGATGAAACCTGCGATTCCTTATAAGGCTCAATGTTAAATGTATGAAATTACAAATGCTAATATCTTTTTACTGGTTCTCTGTAGTTTTTCAAAAATTATATTACATTTTTTTATTGTTATCTACTACAATTCTGAGTATCATCAAAAAGTCATTATTCACCTTAGGTATCAAACACTATCGAAAATAATTATGCGATACCGCTAGTTATATAATCAAATACACCATAAATACTGAATCCTGGGAACACTCGAGGTTGCAAAATCCTCGTATCGAGTATGAAATCGATTCTCGTGAACCTTTCACGTATATTGCTCGTATTCCATACTGCAGATAAAATATTGCCTTTTCTGAGAAGACTACTTTCCCCGAAAACCCGAGCGCGCATTATACATCATTCGATTCCAGCTAATAAAAACAAAAACCATCCCATTCCGACATTCTCCTTCATACTTTTTGCCGGTCTGGTTAACCCGATATAGAAATCCCTTGCCGATACACAGGTAGGATTTTCCCAAATATTAAATTATAGGTCTATCGGTATAGAATGACTCTATAATTATAGGTGGCTGCGATATTTTAATGGCTCACTTGTCATCGATTCGCTATTTACTGCCTATCCCAGAAAACGGTGAAAATAAACTAGCTGGATTCTCGGAGAATCGAAGTCTGCTCAATCTGGTTAAATCCTTGCCGTATCACGAACGGATTAAACAACAGGAATCGCGTCATTTTTGGTAATTTCGTATATCCAACATTACAAAGTTATAATAATGACAACTATAAAATTCAATTTAAAAAATGCGTGGCTAGAACAATTGATGAGTGACGTGTCGCCAGCAGAAAGTATGGTAGAAGTATCGTTTAAATTGTGATGATAAATATCACTAATATAAATGATAAAATGAAGGACCAAGAACCAAACCCTGTGGAAGCCCATGTCGTATGATTCTGATTAACCGTACGTTGTCTGTTGATTAATTGTAATATTTGTTTGAGTTATAGTCCCCTGATCCCGCCTTATTATAATTTTTCCAACAAGGTAATATCGTAGATGGAAAGAATGGAATGTCGCTTACTTTCCAAACACTCGACAATGTCTCCTATGATGACCGGCTTTGTTTTCATTGCCAACAATTAAATTTAAACGAGCAACTTTGCATAGCATCAATGGATTGTTTTCAAATAAGACTTCTTGGAATTAAAAATGGTACAATAGCAACAACTCGGCTATTTATATCTCATATTCACACAGCCATCCAATTGCGATGCTATTTCAGAGAATTACACATAAAATACGACGCCGCAGGGAGATGATGGAAGCATTTACCATCGTGTCCATCATTAATAAAAATGACGTGCGAAAAAAATGGGAATTACCATTATTACAAAGTTTTTTCGAACTCGTTCATCCGGCTTATATAAATAGTTGTAATCCTACCACGTCTAATAACAGAATTGATGCACTTTCTCCTCCAAGTATTTGTTATTGTAATAATAATTACGGTAATCGTTTTGACATTGTTTTGTGCAGGAATGGATGTTTATATTGGGAAATAAAAAAAGGGGGGGAGTGTATGGAAAGACCGGAATGAATGTTTTCTTAGCTCTACATAATTGTAAACGAAAATTTACGAATGGGAGTATTTGAGCCCAAAAGCTTATCATTTTTTTATTGCACACTATAGAAAAATAAAAAATAAATGGTCTATTTTTTTGTTTTTAGTAGATCATATGAAGAGTCTGGTCTTCATTATGAAATGATTTCTCGCTATCTCAAAAGTGTGACTAGAATATTTGGTTATGTACTTTTACCTACCGGGTGACACAGGATATCGGGCCACCCCTGTAACTTCTGCATTCGTGAACGGATTTTCCTGAAATTCGGTACAGTTATATAAGCAACCATTTCGAATTTGATCACATTACAATCCAATATGGCGGACTTCCGGTTTTTCTGGAAATGCCAGTAACTTTGTTTTTTCACATAGAACACCCTGTATATTTTTACATATTCAAGGTCAACAGGTCAAAACAAGTCCAAACCTTATGTCAAATGTCATTTTTTTGAAACAATTGGAATTAAAATTGTTTTTTATTTTACCTCGTGGATAAATGAGATTTGGTCAAGGCTATTCACAATGAGTCGCACATAACAGAAAAACATAATTTTTTCTGAAAAATTATTTTTTGTGTAATTTATTGATGAATCAATTCAGTCACATCACATTTTGATCAAAAATTCATTTTTTTCAAATGAAACCCCTATGGGCCACCTACCTGTCTCTCTAGAACATTCATTACGGAAAAAAATTACATATTATTTTTGTATTTCGGTGCAGTAACAAATTGTATATATTCAAAAATCTACAACTAGTTCATGAGTTTCCTTGCAGTTCGAATAAGTTTTCAACTTAGTAAGCTGTGGAAAAGAACATTTCTGAATCTTGTCAACTAATTGTGTTTCACTGTCATCTTTCATCTCAACTCTCGAAAATTAGTTAACTTCCGAGAATTAGTTTAGTAGAAATGTAAAATCAAAATTATAGGTTCACAAGAAGTGAACAGGTTGATATGTTATTAATTTACGGAGAATGTCTTGAAAACAGTGTCGCCGCTTGTCAGTTATACGCTGAACGATACCCACACAGAAGACACCCACAAAGAACCTTTTTCAAAAATGTTGAGAGAAGATTCCGAAAAGAACCCAACAATGGAGAAGATGATCGTAAGTGAGGAGGCAGAAATGAACGTTTTGCTTATGTTGATTTTGATCCAACCGCTTGGACGCGGGAATTGGAATACCAATGCAATGTAAGTCGACAAAACGCTGGAAGAATTAAAAAAAACACCATTATCGTGCTTATAAGTATAACTTACACAATTAGTTGACAAGATTCAGAAATGTTGAAAAATTATTCGAACTGCAAGGAAACTCATGAACTAGTTGTAGATTTTTGAATTTATACAATTTGTTACTGCACCGAAATACAAAAATGATAATTAATTTTTCCTTAATGTATGTTCTAGAGAGACAGGTAGGTGGCCCATAGGGGTTCCATTTGAAAAAAATGAATTTTTGATCAAAATGTGATGTGACTGAATTGATTAACCAGTGACACAAAAAATACAGAAAAAATCAGGTTTTTCTGTTATTTGCGACCAAATCTTATTTATCCATGAGGTAAAATAAAAAAACTATTTTAATTTCGATTGTTTTAAAAAAATGACATTTGACATAAGGTTTGGACTTGTTTTGACCTGTTGAACTTGAATATGTAAAAATATACAGGGTTTTGCATTTGAAAAAACAAAGTTACCGGCATTTCCAGAAAAACGGGAAGTCCGCCATATTGGATTGTAACGTGATCAAATCCGAAATGGTTGCTTATATAACTGTACCAAATTTCAGAAAAATCCGTTCACGAATGCAGAAGTTACAGGGGTGGCCCGATATCCTGTGTCACCCGGTATACTGCCATTGGAAATGGAAGAGAGTAATCAAACCCTGACATGGAATAACCCATAAGCGGGTTACAATTATACCGGGTGTCAACGTATTTTTTAGACATGCTAGAGGTGTTGGATTCATTAATTGTTTTTTTTTTCAATATTTCATATTCTCCCATCACTTTCGGTTTCAGGGGAAACGACCCCAACTTGGGAATTACAAATGGAACACTGTATATTTTTACTTTTTTTCAATTCTAGGGACGATTCTGAGTACGATCATATAGTTTTGAGACGAAAAATTGGTGCATTTGATTTTTCAGAAGCCTTTTTATTTTTGTATCTTGAGTGCGTTGGACCCTCTTCAACCAATCTGATGGTCATGAATAATGAGTAAGAGAAACTATAGAAAGTTTTTTCCCCTTAGTTGAGTACCTATGGCGGTTTGATACTTCCAAAACTACTAATTGCAAAAAAAGTTAATTTTGTCAAATGACAACATCTTTTAGACACACATTCCTTCGATTCTAATTTCCACGACGAATCCATTGATGGTTTCGAATCAAAAATCGGATGGTAAACACTAATTATTTGTCGAAAAATTACGAGGGTATAACGCTCATCAAGTGTGTGGATACAAAATTGAATAAAACTGAATTGAAAAACGTCAATGTTCACATAAAAAAAGTTCATAATCCAATCCACCAAAAAAAAACACCTATGATACCAAGATTAGTTGAAACTTCATGACATTTTCTGGCTCTATCAATTGTGTTTCGCATCACCCTGATTTATGGTAGCAAACTCTTTATGAATGCGATTTTGTAAAATTTCAAGTGTTCACATAATTCCACACAACACGGTATAAAATATTGGGATCAGGTGATCGGGCAGGCCAAAGTACAGGAACAGAAATTTATTTGACTATTTTATGTACATGAATAAATTTATAGCAGGTCACTTCTGGGGGGCCATAAGCCCATACTGAGTAAAATAAAATAAAACATCAAAATCACCTAATAAAAGGCAATAAAACAAATACACAATACACTTAAAAGCCAGATCGTTGATGAGAGGAGACAGTAGTGAGTATGATCATAAATCTAGATTGAAGAATGTTTAAAATGTCCCAGAAACTCCGGGACTGAGTTTGCTTCTACTCAGTCCCGGAATTTTTTAAGTTATTTCTTGAATAACGTCGAGCGAAGAGATTTCATGTACGTTGGCAAAATGTCGGTATTCTAAGGAGTTCTTCTGGGATACTGCTAACCTGAACCTAGGGTCCTTATTAAATCTGCATTTCTCGTTCTATAGTTGTGAATTTGAGTTACTAAATTTTTTGTTTGTTCGTGTATTTCGATCAGATTTTGAAGAATATATAGATGGCAGAGGGGGTATCTTGAAGTGAACAAATAAAGGCTGGCAGTGGTCTCTAAATCCACAGTATGCCATAATCCTCAAGGCTTTTTTTGGTAAACCGATTTTTTTTAAGGATTTTGGAGCGTTACCCTATGAAATAGTGCCATAAGTTAAATGTGAATGGAACAGTGCAAAATATATGCATTTGAGTGTCTCTAAATTGATATGTTTCAGCTGACGTAATACGAATAGTGAGCTCGAGAGTTTGTGATTTAATTGGTCAATTTGACAATTCCAGCTCAGTTTGTCAATTTTTAGTCTCAGTAGCTTGACTTTTTTGTTTTCAAGTAGGTACAGTAGAGTTTGTTGGAAAAATTATGTTCAGAGTTTTACCATAATTTGTTTGTTTGAAACCAAAGTTTTGCTTTATTTTGAATGTTTTGTGACAATATTTTTGATTGTTCCGTATCCTTGTGCGAACATAACATACCATTTGAAATTCCCAAGTTGGGATCGTTTCCGGTGACACGGAAAGTGATGGGAGAGTATGAAATATAGAAAAATAAACTATTTCTTGAATACACACCTCCAAGTTTCTATATATATATATATATATATATATATATATATATATATAGTATATATAGATTGAACCACCCCTGTAGAATACGCATTTTTCAGTCAATCTCAAAAATATTTTTTTCTAATATTAAGCATCAAAAACTGTATCTTGACACAAATTTTCATAACTCTAGTTTCATTTCCAAGGCACTCTATGGTTTTTTTTCTTTGTCAAAAACGGCAAAAGTTTATTAGGCAATTTTTTTTTCAAATTTGACTACACCACTGGATTTGTAGTCGTTATAAATGAAAACCATCAGAATTTCATAAGAAATATTGGTTAACAACGAAGTTACAACAACTTCAATTTTGGAAACAAAGTATTTGATTATAATTTTTATTTAGATTGCAGACATATTTGAAATCTGGCAACACTGCCGATACAAAGTAGAGCACAAGTGAATTTGTACAACGAAAATCCGAAGTCATTAGCTCATTCCGTTCAACAGTTATAACTACTGAAATTATGGTAATGTGAGCGATTTGTAGTGTACTAAATCACAGCCTACTATTGATTTAGTACAATACCTATGCCCAATGTATTAGTTCAGCTTTCCTCAAATTATTGATATCTTCTAAAAGCTTGTTTCAGTTGAGTTTTGCAGAATAAAAAAGGAACATTTTTTTGTCCTGCTTTCTGTTTTATTATTGAATAAATAATTTTGATACTTTAAAACTTGATTCGGTTCATTTCGTTTTTATCGGCTATTGAAAACTGCATAACTTGAAAATGAATTTTCAATTTTCTGTTATTTTCGAATACACTTATAACCTAAACTTAAATAAATGATTTTAAGGGAATATAATTCACAAATCCAGTGGCGTAGTTAGATTTTTATTACAAAATCGCTTCCACCAGAAATCGCTCACATTACCATACTTTCAGGAGTTATAACTGTAGAACGGAATGAGCTATTGACTTCGGATTTTCGCTGTACAAATTCACTGGTGTTCTACTTTGTATCGGCAGTGTTTCCAGATTTTAAATATGTCTATAATCTAAATGAAAATTAATATCAAATACTTTGTTTCCAAAATTAAAGTTGTTGTAACTTCGTTGTTAACCAATATTTTTTTAAAATTTTCATGGTTTTCATTTATAACAACTACGAATCCAGTGGTGTAGTCAAATTTCAAAACAAAAATTGCCTAATAAACTATTGCCGTTTTTAACGAAGAAAAAAAACCATAGAGTGCCTTGGAAATGAAACTAAAGTTATGAAAATTTGTGTCAAGATACAGTTTTTGATGCTTGATTTTCAAAAAAAAATAATTTGAGAATGACTGAAAAATGCTTATTTTAGAGGGGTGGTTCCATTTTAAATGGGTAATATATATATATATATATATATATATATATATATATAAATATTATTCATATGCTTTTAGACCATAACCATAAAAAATTAGAGATAACATTATTTTATTCAAATCTAAGGTCAGAAAGTCAGAGCGGTATTTTTTTTCACTATTAGAATACTACCCGACTACACTTTGGGGGATAGACATTTATAATGAGTTTTTTTCTCCTTTATTTCTAAATGAGGTAGAGATGGTATGTGAATAATTCAATTGATATTTAAACATTTGAAAGTGTTGGTTTTGTATATATTTTTTATGATTTTTTCTAATTTTCAAATATAATTTTTAACACAAAATGGAGAAATAATAGGAAGCCAAAAGTTTTCTTAAAATCTATATTACCCGTAAACATTCTATTTTTAAATTTCATGGCATACCGAAATATTACGAATCACCCGGTTATTTCCAATGTATTCGAGAGCTTATCTTGATGCAGACCATCAAAAGATTGAGAAGAACAGGCCGGATTTTGGCACAAAAATCAACTTCCAAACACCGGCCTTATGACTCAACAGACCCTGTCAAGGTAAAAATGACTTTATATAATAATAAACCACCCAGTACACCCATAAATTCCAGATGTTTACCTGAGAGCCACTTTTGACCCTGCCCCAAATCATTCTCAGACATAACGCCTGGTCGAAAATAAAAGTGAAACGTGTTTGGTTTGTCTAACAAGCTCGTTTACTTCCTAAGAGAAGCACTTCAAGTTGTGTATGAAAAAGTTATTCCAAATATTTTCACTTATAATCTCCCTAGACCATGAATTATTTCGGGATTTTTTCCGAGGACCGAATTTTCGCGACAAGAAAAATTTTTCGGATTTAAAATAGATTAAAATTTTCTGAAAGACACAAATTAAGACAGCCATGACCTGCATTATGACGTTTCTACTGAGGCGTGCTTTGACAAAGTTGACAATTCTATTCTTTTGTGAAAATGTCGTGAATTGGGTTGTTTGACGACTCACTAGGTAGATTCTGGTCCTTTATTAATTGAAAACACTTTGTAAAAAAATATAGAAAATGTTTATTAAAATGAATACAAATATTGAATGGATAAAATAAAGTAATGAATCCCTTCCAGTAGTTATACATTTTAATTGAATTGAACCAAAATGTTACTTACAAAAATAAGTCGGGACTAATTCCAAAAACCATAATCTTCAATTGATAACAGGGCTTCCGAACTATCCAACTCTCTAACTCCCCCATTTCCCAATCTAGCTTTGGGCACGGCAAAAACCCAACATCGACCCCCCGATCAAACCATCAGTCGTCACTTTTAAAAACTCTTCTTTATGTTTGACACTAATTCCTGTTTTGCAGAATAACAACATTGTGATCCACTTGAAAATTATACTGATTGATTTACTCTTCGGGGTGTTCGATACATTTTTGACAATATGAAAAAAAAACAAAGTAATAAGAAAAGAAATGGATAAATGAACCCTTTCCAATACCAAAAGATCGAAGTCTACTATATGGAAACAATTCTTGGAATTTAGCCAAAAAACATCATAAAAAATTGAAGCAGGAACTTCTGTCAGAGAAGTGGCGGCAATTCTGGAGGATTGGGAATTTAATATGATGAGAAGGAATTCAGATGATTATAAAGCAGCCGTTGTAAAGTTGCGATATTGTTTGAAAAAATTATGTGGAAAATTCACTGAACAACTAAAATTTGATCCTTTCTCGGGTGATGAGTTTGCAGCAGCAACTCGTCCGCCATCCTGGAGCTACCATCTTCAATTTATGAAGTTTGACAAAAAATTCATAATATCCGACCTCAAAAACCGACATATCAATTTTGAATAGAAACGGTCCATAATCACAAAATTCGTCCACCATCCTGGAGCCACCTTCTTGAATTTGTTAATTTTGACAATTAATTCATAATCTCCGACCCCGAAAGGCTCCACATACCAATTTAGAATAGAATCGGACCATAATCACAGAAATCATCCACCATCTTGGAGCTGGCAGCCATTTCGATTTTATGAATTTCAACAAAAAATTCATAATCTTCGACTCCGAAAACCTCCACATACCAATTTGAATCGAATTGGACCATGATATATGATGAACAATAGTAATAATGATGAAGTCTCCTAGAGTAAAACACTCCGGAAGTAAAATACCTCTCCATTCGGATTTCCGGGCGAGAGGTACTCGAGGGGACTCAACATTAAAAATTAATTTTGCAACATCCGCGGACTCAACAAGAACATCAATGACGTCCACCATCACCTACAGACGGAAAAACCGGATATTCTGGCTCTAACAGAAACACAAGTAAACTCGTCCACCAACAAGGTCCATATGCTTTGTCCTGGTTACGAACTCCATTCTCGATTCAGGTTCAAAGGTGGAGTTTGCCTTTACGCCAAGGCTAACCTTTCATGCCAGCGTGAAGAGAGTTTGGAACCGAAAGACTTTGATGTGATGTGGTTCAAGCTATCTGATACCAAACTGACTAAGTTCCTCTGCTGCCTTTATCTATCACCTAATGAACCTTCATATAACGACCTCTTTGAGTTTTTATCACTCAAACTGGACTACATTCAGGAGAACCATCCAACAGCTGAAACCATAATCATGGGAGATTTTAATGTACATAACGCTGCCTGGCTCAAATTCTCTAACAAAACAGATGATGCAGGTCGTCAAGCCGAGGCCTTCGCCATCACTCATGGTCTAGAACAACTGGTCGAGCTACCAACCCGCATCCCTGATGTCAACAACCAGTCTGCCAATACACTAGATCTTTTCCTCACCACCAATCCTGACCCGTATAGAATAGAAGTTTGTGCCCCACTTGGAAACTCTGACCACACCCTCATCTCCACAACATGCTCTTTCCATTTACCATCGAGCTGCACAATACCACCCCGTCTCATGTGGCATTACAATTCGGCCGACTGGGAAGGTCTTCGTATGTTTTTCTCAGCGTTTCCATGGAAGAGAGTTTTTCTCAGTAGATCAACACGATGTGAGACAATTTCTGAAATCATCATGTTGGGGATGCAAACTTACATACCGAATACCGAAAGAAGAACATCATCCGATAAGACCTGGTTTAACAGAAACTGCTCTAGAGCTGTGGCTTCCAAACAGGCAGCATACCATCGATGGCTAAAAATCCGGGCCCTGAGACCAGAGCAGCATATGTCGAGGCTAGAGGCATATGTAAAGAGACAATAGAATGCTCAAAAGATGCCCACAAAGCCAAAATAAGATCAAAACTTGCTGAATGTCCTAACGGATCCCGTTCATTTTGGTCTTTCGCAAAGCTGTGGGAAGAAATTTCACTTCCAGCTCATTTCCTCCCCTAACCAAAGAAGATGGAACACTAGCAACGACTGCCCAGGAAAAAGCCAATATCTTTGCGCACCTATTTGCTGGAAATTCCACTCTGGATTCATCGGGAAAACAACCCCGAACATTAAACCTATTGACATTCACATGTCGTAGATCACCTTTCGCCAACGTACTATCAGAAAGATTTTGCTGGGTCTCAACACCAACAAAGCCTGTGGATCTGACGGAATCCCGCCGATTGTTCTCAAGAAATGTGCCCCGAACTAACACCTGTTCTTTGCAAGTTGTTCAACCACTCTTACAATTTGGGGTATTTCCGTCCAATTGGAAAATTGCAAGAGTACAGCCAGTCCCTAAAAAAGGCAAAAGGCCCTACCTAGCAACTACAGACCTATCGCACTGCTATCTATTATTTCAAAGGTCATGGAAAAGCCATCAACATCGAGCTCATGAAATATCTGGAAGACTCAGGAATTGTCAACGATAGGCAATATGGCTTCCGCCATCAGAGATCAACTGGTGACCTGCTCGCTTACGTCTCACATATATGGCAGCTATCTATTGAAAAGCATGGAGAAACTTTAGCTGTGGCATTAGATATCTCCAAGGCGTTCGATCGAGTTTGGCACCAGGGACTCCTCGCCAAGCTTCCGTCTTATGGCTTGCCCCCTCAGCTGTGTTCTCTGCTTGCTAGTTTTCTTTCAAACAGGTCTCTCCATGTAGTGGTCGATGGAGTTTCATCTGACACTCTACTCATAAATGCTGGTGTTCCGCAAGGATCCATTCTCGCACCAACACTATTTCTACTTCACATCAACGACCTGTTGAAAGCAACTTCATGTCCAGTACACAGCTTTGCCGATGATAGTACCCTCCATACCGCTTTCTCTTCCAGGGCCCCTATATCAGCCCGTGAAACCAGAAATGAACGAGGAAGAAATGTTAATAATATAAATATGGACTTGGCAACAATTCTCGAATGGGGATCTAATAACTTGGTAGAATTCAATGCAAACAAAACACAAGCATGTCTTTTCTCTAGAAAAGCCGATCTCACTGTGCCTAACATAACTTTGTCAGGAGTAACCATACCACTGAAGCCATCCATATCGATGCTTGGTATTACTATCAGCAATAACCTTTCCTGGGAAAATCACGTGAGGTCCATTGCCAAAAGTGCATCCCAAAACTTGGTTTTCTGTTTCGTGCCAAGAGCTATTTCACCCCAGTCAGCTGCTTATGATCTATAAGGCACAGATCCGACCTGTCCTGGAATACTGTTCCCATATTTGGAGTGCGGCACCTAAACATATCCTGAGGCTATTGGATTCTGTCCAAAAAAGGGCAATTCGTCTCGTCGGTGATGCCTCGCTTACAAACTCGCTCACTTGTCTGGAACACCGTAGAAAAGTTGGCGATTTGTCTCTATTTTATAGATATTTTCATGGGCGATGCTCTTCTGAAATATCAACAATCGTTCCTGCTTTGGCAGTCTCTTCGAGATTAACCCGTCAAGTTCAGTCATCACACCCCTTCGTGGTCACTTTGGAAACCTGCAGAACATCACTTTCCAAAGACTCGTTCATCCAACGAACAGCGAGGCTTTGGAACTCATTGCCTAGGGAGGTGTTCTCCGAGGCATACAACCTTCAGAAATTTAAGAAGAACACCAACTCCTACCTTCTTTCCCTAGGTTCCCACGATGTTCTCTGAACATTACAGGATATCCCTTTTCGTGGGAACCAGAACATAAAAAAAAAAAAAAACACAAAACCCGTCCGCCATTTCGAATGTATGTATTTTGACAAAAAATTCATAATCTCCGACCACGTAAACCCCCACATACCAATGTTGAATAGAATCGGAACATAATCACAGAGATCGTCGGCCATCTTGGAGCCGCCTTTTCGATTTTATGAATTTTAACAAAAAATTCATAATCTTCGACCCCGAATTTTGAATCGAATTGGACAATAAACACAAATTTCGTCCGCCAACTTGGAGCCGCCATTTTGTTTTTTTCTCTAACAAGAAGAAGAGGAAGAATTTTTAAAGTATTCAGAATTAGTTGAAAACATTTTGAGTTAATAAATCAAAAACATGTACTTCCTAATCTTATTCAGTGCGCGCGTGAAGTATGGAAACATGAAGATATCTTTGACACCCCGTAAGATACAATAACAAAATTTTGGTTATGTATATTAGATGAACCAGCGATTTAAAATTTTATATTTTCGACGTTGCCAAATGTACAGTTTTTGAGATTTACGAACAATATGTTCATTTCTAACTGGGACAACCCGTATATTTTACTTTTTTTTTGCCGATGCACCATACAATCTGTCAATGGCAAATATTGAACATTAATTTCAAAAAATTAGGAAAAACATTTTTATTTTGTAATTAATATTGCAGTATAAAAAGAAAACAATACCTAAAGAAAAACATCAAAGGAGATGTTCGAAATGACCTCCTTGTCTTTGGAAACAGAAATCCATTCTGAATGAAAATTATTTTCTAATCGTTTCCGGTGAAATAAGTGCTATCTTCTCTGTAATTCTGTCTTTCAGTCTTTGGATAGTCTGTGGCCTTTTCACATACACTTTGCTTTTTAAATAACCCCACAAAAAATAATCTAGAGGTGTCAAATCCGGAGACCTTGCTGGCCATTCGATAGCTCATTTCCTTCCAATCCAACGATTTGGAGATATAATGTCGAGAAACTCACGAACGCCTCGAAGATAATGAGGAGGCGCTCCATCTTGCTGAATCCAAATTGATCTACTCACGATATGAGGATTTATATCATCAGGAAAGAGTCTGGCTAATTCTGGAATTAACTCTAATTCTAAAAATGCACCGTATTATGCACCTGTCATGGTTCTATTCAAAAAATTAGGTCCAATAATGGTATTGTTAATAATTCCTGCCCACACATTGATCTTTTGTGGATACTGCGTATGTGCCTTCACCATCCAATGAGGATTTTCATCTGACTAGTACCTGCAGTTTTGTTTATTGACGTGCCATTTAACTGGAAAGTAGCCTCATCAGAAAAAAGGATTTGATTAAAGAAATTAGGATAAGTGTCAAATCTATTTAACATTGTTTTACAGAACTCCATTCTGCGATCTGGATCGTCTTCGTTCAGTTCCTGTACCAATTGTACTTTAAGGGATGCCATTTTTCTTTTTTTAAATATTTACGAACAGTTGTTTGATGGGATTTTCGGTTGCAACAACCTTATGCCTTATGAGGTTTAACCATCGACAAAAAAATGTCAGTTTTTGTTTGCTCTGGAATAGCAGGGCGGCCACTTTTTGGGAGTTCTCATCCACTTTCCTTAAATCTATGAATAATTTTAGATACAGTACCACGTGCTATAGGAGTTCTGTTATACTTGTTATTAAATATTTCACATACCTCTTCGTGTTGTCGTGTCCTACAAATAATGTCGCAAATAAAACATACTCAAATTCCATAATATTATGGTATTAACTGTCACCACATCCTTTTAGTATTAAAATTTCAATTCTTTGACGCTCTGTTAAATGTACCATTTGTATTTATCGCTGGTAAGCCTATTTTCCAAAAACTATGACGACGTACCTAATGACAGTAAATCACGACGTACCTACTGACAGTAAAACCTACTTGATTTAACGAAATGAAACCGATATTCATATTATGTTTATCAGTACAAAAACAGCAAATACTTTCTTAAACTTTAACAAATACCAAGTGGCCCATTTCATTTTCTCTTTATGTTAATATTGCAATAAAAATATTTATCTTAATTTCTTAAAATTAATGGTCAATATTGGCCATCGGCAATAAAAAACTGTAACAGAAAATTGTAAAATATACGGGTTGTTCCATTTAAAAATAAACATATTATTCGTATATCTCAGAAACTGTACATTTGGCAACGTCGAAAATATAAAATTTAAAATCGCTGGTCCATCTAATTAACATGACCAAAATTTTGTGATTGTATCTTACGGGGTGTCATGTTTCCATACTTTACGCGCGCACTGTATATTCTATAAAATAATCAAATTCATATTAACGTAAAATACATACAGTGTAGTCAAAAGTCCCCTCCCCCCCTCGTATCTTTTGAACGGGTATACTTATAATAATGAAATTTGGAGGGTGGAAATAAACGGATGTAGGCTTCTCAACTGGTCATAACAGGTGACGCAATAGTCATAAATGACGTCACAAGGCCACTGTGACCAATAATTTTAAATGGGACCCTATGGCAAGTGACAGCTCGTTTGAAAGGTATTGACAATACCTATTCAGTCATACCAATTTTGTTTGGGTTTCGGCTGATTTTGATTGATAAATTGATGAAATACGAAAATTATAGTTTCGCATTTAATTAATAAAGATTTTAAAGTACGCCTCTGGTTAATTGTCAAAAAGGTTGACGTTTTTGAATTCTCTACTTGTCAAAAGTGTTTATACCTTGAAAATTTACCTAAGCTATTGTTTAACGAGACGTTTAAGTGTTTACATAGGCAAAATGGTACGTACTGTAGTCGACAAAGTAGCAGCTATCTTAATAATTGGTGAATGTAGAAACAATTTCCATGCAGCGGAACGACTGTTTAATGAGAGGTACCCCGATCGCCCTATATCGAGGGTTTATTTGAGGGAGCTTCTTCGGAAGTTTGAAGCATCAGGTAGTGTTCAAGATGCCAAACGATCTGGTCGACCAACAATTAGTGATGACAAAAAAATTGACATAATTGGAGAAATGGTAGTAAGCCCTACTTCTTCCACAGCCCAAGTTGCGTCTATCTGTGAAGTCAGTCAAAGGACAGTACATAGGGGGTTGGCTAAAACAAATTTCATCCATACAAATTAAAAATGGTGCACCAACTTTCAGATGATGACCCCGACCGAAGACTAGAATTCTGTGAAACTATGTCCAATAAAATGAACTAACAACCAGGCTACATACAGACAATTTGTTTTAGTGACGAAAGTACTTTCTTTCTCAATGGAAATGTTAACACTCAAAATGTGAGGTATTGGGTGACACAAATCCTCACATCTTTCGTGAAAACATACTCAATTTCCAGAAAAAGTAAATGTTTGGGCAGGTATTTTGGGAAACCACATAGTTGGGCCTCTTTTTCTCAATGCTAACTTAACCGGTGAATTGTATCTGGAGGTGTTACAAAATGATATTGAGTCGTTAATTCTTGAAATTCTAGAAGATAATCCAGATGAATTCGACAACTTGGAAATAACGTTTCAACAAGATGGTGCTCCTGCACACTATTACGGTGCAGTAAGACGTTACCTAGATGAAGAATATCGTGGTAGATGGATTGGACGACGAGGTTCGATCGAATGGCCAGCTCGGTCACCGGACCTACACCATTAGATTTTTTTCTATGGGGGTACTTGAAATCTAAGGTTTACGCTACAGCACCTGACAGTATTGCCATTCTGAAACAACGAATTGTTGAAGAATGTAGGGCAATTTCCGCTGACACACTGGGACGAGTACGACAAGAGTTTAGCAATAGGATGCATTACTGCCAGGAAGTAGATGGAGCACATTTTGAACACTTATTATAAGAACTGGTTCTTAAATCTTTATTAATTAAATGCGAAACTATAATTTTCGTATTTCTTCAATTTATCAATCAAAATCAGCCGAAACCCAAACAAAATTGGTATGACTGAATAGGTATTTTCAATACCTTTCAAACGAGCTGTCACTTGCCATAGGGTCCCATTTAAAATTATTGGTCACAGTGGCCTTGTGACGTCATTTATGACTATTGCGTCACCTGTTGTGACCAGTTGAGAAGCCTACATCCGTTTATTTCCACACTCCAAATTTCATTATTATAAGTATACCCGTTCAAAAGATACGAGGGGGGGAGGGGACTTTTGACTAGCACTGTATGTAGTCAGATAAGGAAAATTTTTCAGTGAGTGCTTATGGGTAATAAAAATTTCCGATAAATTTTGCTGATGTCAAATTGAAGATCTGATTGGTTTAAACCGTGGTAAAAAAATTTCATAGTTAAAGTATGTATGAAGATTCTTGAAATTTACAATTGTTGTAATTTTTGCAAATACGTTCTTAGAGTAAAAGGGGAAAAACACTGAAAGATCAATGTGAAATCTTATCAGCATCAAAATGTTCACTTCATTACTGTAGACATAAATGCAAATGTAATGAAGGTATTTATTACAATAAGAAATAATTCTAGAACTATTGAACAAAATTGGCTTATAGTCTGATGTATCTACGGGAGAGAGAGCGATAAAAACAGAATACTCTGCACACTGAATAATTAGAATTATCTCGAAATACATCCGAATGAATTTCTCGAATAATCTGTGATGAATCGTATTTGGTTCAGGTAAATTTATATTCGATATTTTCAACATTTGCGTTACAAATTGTATACAAATCGTTCAGCTATTTTCCAATTAACGCGAAGTTCATCCCAAGAATCGATAAATACTATAAACGAGCTCATTCGACCATCAAAATAACCATTCATTTCCATTTCATTCAACAGTCGCTTTAGGTAATTTGCATAATGGGTTCGGATGTCTGAACCTTGCTCAACAAATAAGCGAAAAGATAAAACAGTCTACGACTTGTTCAGACCTGTAGTTTTTATTTCAACAGTGAAATACGAGATCGATGACCAACTTCTAAATTATTCCCCGCGGCGGCATGAGTCACGCGAATCCTTGACTCTGGTATTTTGCCTTATCTCGAAATCACCAGATTTCGACATGGTTTCAACCTGTTTTTACGTTTTATTATTTGTGTTGAAGTTTTTCAAGTGGTACCGCCGTTTTCTTTCTTTATCTGATGCAATACTTGTTGACCCAAATTATTTGTTCAATCTATCTAAATATATAAAAGAATAACTGACTGATTGATATATCAACGCACAGCCCAAACTCCTGAGGCTAGGACCGTGAAAATGTGCATGTGGGTTTCTTTGACACTGTAGGTGAGCACTAAGGAAATATCTTTGGAAATGTAACTCCTAAGGTGGTGAAAAAGGGGATGAAAGTTTGTATGAAAATCCGTCATTTTTGAATCATTGAATCTGACAATCTGTCAAATTAATGTTCGAAGCTAGATGGAATCACATAAATAAAACCAGGAAAAATACAAATTCTACGAGGACGAAGTCGCGGGCACCAGCTAGTAACTTTATAAACAGTGTGACCCATTTTTAATGGAAACACCCCCCTAAAATTTGAAGTTGTAAACAGATTTTAATAATTTTTTTTGAAATGTCAAGTACTAAAAGATCTACCTTGGGACAGAATTTGAAATGTTTATTCCAATTTTCAGGGCATACTACGATATTTTTTCTTAGTCGAAAATCGATATTTTTTATTGGCGATTTTTTTATTGAAAAAATCACTACGCCACTGGATTCAGAGTGCCTCTTAATAGATGTGACCAAAATATTCATCAATAACAAAGTTATGACAGCTAAAAAATTCGAAAACTCACACAGCTAACAGTCACAAAAAACACCCTATATCAACAGATATAGCCATGATAATATTTTTTTTATGATTTCAACAATAAAGTGCCGCCAGATGGAAAAAAAACTAATAGCGTTAATTTTTTTAATGAAAATAACGGAATTACATTCAAGTTTTTACGCAAATTAACTAAAAAAAATTTTTTTTTTAAATTGTTGCCATGGAAATGATATTACAGTTTGACACTTGTGAAAGATTTAAATGTACTATTGTCAACAATATTCACCTTACAATTCTTCGAATTATTTTGTGTCATGGCTGCAAGATTGAGCGTAAGAGAGAAAATTGAAATTGTACGCCTTTCGGGAGATGACGTTAGAAGTGCTAGAGAGGTTTGTAGAGTATTCAATGAGAGACATCCAGATCGTCCTCGTATTAGCTGCGGTACGGTAAATAAAATAAATAAAATATTCAATGAAACTGGTGCAGTATCAAAAATGATGTTAAAAAGTAATCCTGTACAAAGACGAAACAGGAATGACAGGAATGATCAAATCATTTTAGATTATTTCGGAAATAATCCTAATGCCAGTATAAGGAATGCCACCTTAGATTTGAATATTCCACGAGAAACTATTTGGAGATGTCTCAAGGCGAAGAATATTAAACCTTTCAAGCCAAAATTTTTACATACACTGCAAGAAGGCGACGAAGCAAGACGTCTGGAATATTGTTTATGGGCCCAAGGGGAATATTTAAACAATATAAATTCCCTACAAAATATTTTATATACCGACGAAGCCACTTTCACTACAAATGGAGTAGTGTCATCACAGAATTGTCGCTATTGGGCAGCGAATAATCCTAACTGGGTAATAAACTGTGAAAGCCAGTATTCCCAGAAAATCAACGTCTGGTGTGGGATATTGAACGAACGAATTATTGGTCCTTTCTTTTTTGAGGAAAACATTAATGCGCAGAGGTTTCTAGAATTTTTAAACACAGAGTTTTGGGATGCTATTCACGAGCTGCCAATCAATGAACGATCAAATTTAATTGTCCAGTTAGATGGGTGTTCAGTTCATTATGCCAGAGCTGTGAGGCAATGGCTTAACGAACATTTTCCAAACCGATGGATAGGCCGTGGTAGTCCGTTTATAAAGTGGCCACCCAGATCTCCAGTCCTCACAGTTTTGGACTTTTTTCTCTGGGGACTTCTCACACAAAAGGTTTACAAAAACCGCTCAGGAGATAGAAATGAACTTTGTGCAAGAATTCGACAGGTATGTGCAGATATTACCCCACAAGAACTAAGGAACGTAATCAGAAACATTCGTAAGCGCTACGACAAATGTATCGAAATACGTGGTGGATTAGTAGAGGCTACTAGAATATGAGTTTGAATTAATTGTTGCACTGAATCGAAACATTTCAATAATTAGTTTTCATAGTTACGTTAATTAAAAAATTTTCCTTCATTATTAGTTGAATTGTGTGAATGTAATTCCGTTATTTTCATTAAAAAAATTTACGCTATTTGTTTTTTTTTCATCTGGCGGCACTTTATTGTTGAAATCATAAAAAAAATATTATCATGGCTATATCTGTTGATATAGGGTGTTTTATGTGACTGTTAGCTGTGTGAGTTTTCGAATTTTTGAGTTGTCATAACTTTGTTATTAATGAATATTTTTCCATGAAATTTTGGTCACACCTGTTTAGAGGCACTCTGAATCCAGTGGCGTAGTGATTTTTTCAATAAAAAAATCGCTAATAAAAAATCTCGATTTTCGACTAAGAAAAAATATCGTAGTATGCCCTGAAAATTGGAATAAACATTTCAAATTTTGTCCCAAGGTAGACCTTTTAGTACTTGACATTTAAAAAAAAAATTATGAAAATCTGTTTACAACTTCAAATTTTAGGGGGGTGTTTCCATTAAAAATGGGTCACACTGTATATATATATATATATATATATATATATATATATATATAAAAATATATATATATATTTGTATATCAAGCTGGCAGGACATCTTGAACGAAAATAAAAAAACTCATCATAATTTAGTGTTTCCAACGCACTCTGGATGCAAAAATATAAATGCATCTGAAAAATCAAATGTAGCAATTTTTCGTCTCAAAACAATGTGATCGTTCTCGGAATCGTCCCAAGAATCGAGAAAAGTAAAAATATACAGGAATTTGAAATTCCCAAGTTGGAGGTCGTTACCGGTGAAACCGGAAGTGATAAGATAGTATGAAATATTGAATTTGTTTCTAATTCTTGAATCCAACACGCCAGGGTTGAAACGATTTAAATCAATATTGATGTTTTTTTTTCAATGTAAATCATGATTAAATCAAAATTTCTGATAAGTTATAATTTAAGAGAAAATAAAAACGAGTTTTAATCAATGGTTTAATGTATCAAAAAAATAATACCACCGTATCTAAATAATGTTTATTTTAGTTAATTGTAGTGCTTGTACACAAAAACTAATTGTGCTGCTTTTTCCGTTTCTAACCGATTTCTGAGTTTTGAATGGACTAAACCAAATGTTGAGAAAATTCTCTCCACTGGTGCAGAAGAAGCAGCAGCACAAAATACTTGTCTAATTATGAAGAACTATTTTTGAATAATGGGTATATTTTGTTGTGACTTCCACCAATCTATGGGTTTTACATTCTGAAAAATATCATCATGGAACATGATATCAGTGGAAAGTTCTGGTCTGGCAAAAAACTTGATTATGAGTGGTAGTAAATCACTATTTTGATATAATTATTTAACAGCTTTGCTTTAAAAGCATTTTTTTTTCACTCTCTGTTAGTGTTTGCTTATTAGACGGCCAATTATCAAATAATGCGAGTTATGGCGACGCTTCTTTATACAGTGCTTCTCAAAAGTCCCCTCCCTCCTCTTATTTTTGGAACGATTATACATAAACAAGTGAAACTCGGAAACTGAATATTAAAGGTTGTAAACTTCCCTACTAGTGATGATAGATGACGAAATCGTCGAAGATTACGTCACAAGGCCATTGTGACCAATAATTTTAAATGGAACCCTACGGCAAGCGACACCTCTTTTAAAAGGTATCGAAAAAACATATTCAATGATACTAATTTTGTTTGTGTTTATGGCAGTTTTGGCAACTCGCTTTTAAAAAACGCAAAGCTGTGATGAATCAAATCAGTTAATCCTAAAATTCCAAATTCAAGCTCCGCCTCTGGATAGTTGTCAAATAAGCTGACGTTTTTGTTAGTCTCCCTAATTCGACGTTTTTGTAATTGTCCAAGTTTTTGTACATTTAATAATTTGTGTATTGTTGATCGAACGTTTAACTGTTTTAGCAGCTTTTGGTACTTTTAATATGTTTGTACATTTTAATAATTTGTTAAACTGTTGTGAGCCGAACGTTTAAGTGCTTCAAGGAGCGAAATGGTACGTGCTTTAGGTGATAAAGTAGCAGCGATCCTAATTCTTGGTGAAACTGGACAAAATATTCATGCAGCAGAACGCATTTTTAATGAGAGGTTTCCCGATCGCCCCGTTTCGAGGACTTATTTAAGGGAGCTTCTTCGTAAGTTTGGAACAACGGGTAGTATTAATGATGCGAAACGATCTGGCAGACCACAAATTTCTGATGAGAAAAAAATTGATATACTTGCAGAAGTAATAGTTAATCCTACTTCTTCAACAACTAACGTTGCATCTACCTGTGAAGTCAGTCGAAGTACAGTACACAGGGTGTTAAAGAAAAACAAATTTCATCCATACAAATTAAAAATGGCTCATCAACTCTCAGACGACGACCCAGACCGAAGACTAGAATTTTGTGAAAATATGGAAACTAAAATTAACCAACAGCCAGACTATGTCAAAACAATTTGTTTTAGTGGCGAAAGTACTTTCTATCTAAATGGAAATGTAAATACACAGAATGTGAGGTATTGGAGTGACGCAAATCCTCACCTGTTTCGTGAAACACATACCCAATTTCCCCAGAAGGTGAATGTTTGGGCAGGTATCCTGGGAAACCACATCGTTGGGCCTCTTTTTTTGAATACTAATTTAACTGGTGAGGTTTATCTGAAGCTGTTGCAAAACGCAATAGAACCGTTAATCCTTGAAATTTTGGAAGATAAACCAGATGAATTCGGCAATTTGGAAATAAAATTCTAACAGGATGGTGCTCCTCCACACCATTACGGTGCAGTAAGACGGTATTTTGATGAGGAGTATCGTGGTAGATGGATTGGACGACGAGGTTCAACGGAATGGCCAGCTCGATCACCGGACTTCACACCTTTGGATTTTTTTCTGTGGGGGTACCTTAAATCGAAGGTTTACGCCACTGAACCTGACAATATTGACGTTTTAAAACAACGTATTGTTGCAGAATGTGAGGCTGTTTCCGCAGACACATTTGCAATAGTACGAGAAAAGTTTAAAAATAGGATATTTCACTGTCAGGAAGTAAATGGAGGTCACTTCGAACAATTTCTTTAAGTAGATACTGATTCTTAAATCTGTAATTAATATCATACTGAAAGGAATTTAAATTTTAATGTTTACTAATGAGCCATTGAAAAAAATTAGTATCATTGAATAGGTTTTTTCGATATCTTTTGACTTTTGAGACTTTTGAGAAGCACTGTATAAACAGTGGAGGGGTTTCTAACTTGTTCTGACGGGAAGTTGCAGAACTGAGCGTTTTTCGACAGGAACTATATTCATTAAAATTTGAAGAACGGTGGGAAAAAATAAAAAAAGTGTTGAAAATAGCAACTTGTCTTATTTATAGGATAAAATCAATAAAAATAATTATTTTTTTTTCAAATCATGTTTTTTTTTAACCCTGCATCGCCTCTGCTTGGATCTCTAAAGAATACGTCGACACCCGGTATAAGTAAAATGAGATTTTTAGGAAAAACCGTACATTGCATTTTTCACAGTTCGATTATTTTTCAGAATGAAGGATCGGAACCCAGTTAAATAATTATGTACCGAGAATCGACTGTTCGATGCAATAAATCGAACAGTTAAGTCAAGCGGCCGTCGAAGAAATTCGCGAGAAAAACTGGTCCGGAAAATGTAGCAGACGTGTGAGAAACATTAATCACGACTTACAACTTATCAGATTTACTGGCATTTCAATTCGATTTACGGTAAATTATTTAGCTCGGCACAAAGAAGGAAAAACGTGTCGCGATATGACGACTTCTTTGAATGGAGTGTAAAACAGATTATATTATGATTTGATTTAATTTTTCATGAATTATCATCACACGGAGTGTTGTTGAAAATACGCATGAAATTTTTTGTTTATATATAGGATACACCTATACCATGCAAATTGTCAATATATCTTTTAGTAATTTCGTATTTTCAGAGAGATTTCCAACATTTCGATAAATTTGAATAAAACAGCACTTGCACCTAACCCGGATTACCACATAAATAATCTCGAACAAACTCCTTTAAAAAAAATATCCTTCATGATTGATTTAAAAAAATCTCCAAGATAACAAACCTTCCAACAAAACAAATAATATGATTGAAAAATACAACAAAATACCGAATGTGAGAAACATTTCTGAACGAATAACAATCTGAAATCGCATTCTCGAATGGCAACATCGTTCAAAAACAAAAACCCCGACTAATCTACAATCAAACGTCTAAAAAATAAATTGTGGCAATTGTAGACAATGTTATATTGGTTAAACAGGACGATATTGAAAAATACGAATATCTGACCAACCTTAAGGCTATAGTAAAAACAGGATAGAGAAAATGTTCATACTTTTTATTTCAGAAATCCCATCCTCCTTGATTAAAAAAACTGGCTCAATGAAAATGAATATTCATTGTTAAAGAGCCTTGAAGATAAAATTCGAAACGTCGACAATCAGTCAATATTTCTTTTTAAAGATGATTTAATATAATCTCAATAGATATTTTTTTTAGTTTAAACCTAATAACCGAATCGAAATATTCTCTCGAAAATTAATAAAAAAGCTATACAAGAAAGATCTCGAAATCTGAAGTATATAAATTAATGTATGGTTCTTGTGCAAGTTTTAGGCCATACAGGCAGAACATTTAAAAGGTAAATATAAGACCATAAGAAATGTAAAATAAGTTCAACTTTTTGCTCTTGACTGTTTTGCTAACATATAGAAAAGAAAGATTTGAATAATTTCTAGAAAGTTTGGAAATCAATTATACCAATATTTGCTTGATGACCAGGTTAATGTAAATAATTATCTTTTGTGAAATTTGTTTTGCTGAAGATTAAACAGGTAATGGATATAATCCTCGTTGTAGTTAATCTTCTATTGAAATATCCTCAATATGCTCAGTAACATTTTATGCCTTCCCTACCTATTCTGCATATTTAAAATGAAACATCGTCATTGTGATTGAGTTCTCTACCTGAAGAAGCTATTTTGCCGTGGTTTTGTAGAAACAATTTAGTGCATATCCTCACTAGATTTCTTGAATTGTACCTGATAGGAAATAAACACATTTTATCGTGGAAAAGTTTTTTGTTGTTAATTTTTCGTGTTTGTGTCAAATAATGATATTGTTATGGAGATATGTGAGTGGAATAGAACTTGGAAAACTTCCAATAGATGCGTGCACTGAATTCCTAAAGCAAGACATGACATACATTTTCGTTTTTTCGATAATGTCCGTTCGCGGAATCTTATTTGTAAATAAAACATTGGCTTCTCGGTAAACCGATAAAGACTGCGGCGAGTATTTGATAGGAACTATCTTGTTGGCACATATATTTAATGTGACATTTATGTGAAGTTTGAGGTAATCCTAATATTAGAAATCCCATTATTGATCTATTCCTAGTATTTGGTTAGTGATGATCTATGAGACCATTTTGAGTATCAGATGTGACATATTTATCGATAGTACATTTATGATGTATATTCACCACTAATGAAGTGAAAAAATGAACCCTTTTTATCTGTCAGTACGTGGATAAATGAAGAGGGTTTAAATAACAGCCCCTCTGATTCAACTATTGTGGCTTCTACCCGAAGAAGGAAGCTAGAGGGTCGGGGACCTCTAACCCTCCAAGGGACCATATCCAGCTGTCGGGGGGAAGTTACATATCTCGGGGTAATCCTAGACTCGAAATTAACCTGGAACCCTGGCAAAAGTAAAGAATCTTTGGTATGGTAGACAAAGATAACCCAAAATATACATATGCACTAAAAAAGGAACAAATAATTTATTTAATTGCTTGCAGATTCGAAATCTTGTCGCGAATATAAAATAGGTATTCTGGCGCGGCAAGATTTTGAATCTGCTACTCGCAGAATAACCTAGGTCAAACAATTAAATAAATTATTTTTTCCATTTTTATTTCAGGTTCTTCTATGCCGCTGTTTCGTTTTCAAAGGCACACTCTCTATATTTCTCACTTGATTTTTAGAATTGTACCTAATAGGAAATAAACACATTTCGAGTGGTGAACAATCAGTTTTATGAAAGATAAACGCCATGTGAAGTGGAATAAATAGAAAAACAGGTGAAAAACAACTACTTTCCTGGCAAATACCACGCAGAACGTTGAATGACATTCACCTGAAAATCCATGCATACCTCCATATAAATGGACATTGAATGCAAATGTTTCTTTCTGATAAGCTCGATTATGTTTAATTTATGTCGTGTTCACCTAACAATCCGCATACCGGTTTCAGGCTTTTTGGCCCTCATCAGTACGGAGTAGTCAACCAGCCAAAGGTCCGAAGAGCTCTGGCTGAAGCGAGACACAACATAACCAAAACCATCATCGAGTCTATAACACCTATAGGTACGCCGGAAAAGAAAACTTTTAACTGGCGGTACCTAGTGACAGAAAGAAACACTCCGAAAATCTCCCACCTCGATAGGTTTCTAAATAAAAGATTCCTTCTCAGTAGGAGTGGCAAGCCCGACTAGCATATAGTGAAAGATAAACGCCATGTGAAGTGGAATAAATAGAAAAATCGAATTAAACTGTTTTCTTCACATAAAAGATTCAATATGAATTGAACCAGAAAATGGTAGATCTCAGGTGAAAAACAACTACCTTCCTGGCAAATACCACGCAGAACGTTGAATGATATTCACCTGAAAATCCATGCATACCTCCATATAAATGGACATTGAATGCAAATGTTTCTTTCTGATAAGCTCGATTATGTTTAATTTATGTCGTGTTCACCTAACAATCCGCATACCGGTTTTAGGCTTTTTGGCCCTCATCAGTACGGAGTAGTCCAACCAGCCAAAGGTCCGAAGAGCTCTTGCTGAAGCGAGACACAACATAACCAAAACCATCATCGAGTCTATAACACCTATAGGTACGCCGGAAAGAAAACTTTTAACTGGCGGTACCTAGTGACAGAAAGAAACACTCGAAAATCTCCCACCTCGATAGGTTTCTAAATAAAAGATTCCTTCTCAGTAGGATGGCAAGCCCGACTAGATATAGTGAAGATAAACGCCATGTGAAGTGGAATAAATAGAAAAATCGAATTAAACGGTTTTCTTCACATAAAAGATTCAATATGAATTGAACCAGAAATGGTAGATCTCAGGTGAAAAACAACTACCTTCCTGGCAAATACCACGCAGAACGTTGAATGATATTCACCTGAAAATCCATGCATACCTCCATATAAATGGACATTGAATGCAAATGTTTCTTTCTGATAAGCTCGATTATGTTAATTTATGTCGTGTTCACCTAACAATCCGCATACCGGTTTCAGGCTTTTGGCCCTCATCAGTACGGGAGTAGTCAACCAGCCAAGGTCCGAAAGCTCTGGCTGAAGCGAGACACAACATAACCAAAACCATCAACGAGTCTATAACACCTATAGGTACGCCGGAAAAGAAAACTTTTAACTGGCGGTACCTAGTGACAGAAAGAAACACTCCGAAAATCTCCCACCTCGATAGGTTTCTAAATAAAGATTCCTTCTCAGTAGGAGTGGCAAGCCCGACTAGCATATAGTGAAAGATAAACGCCATGTGAAGTAGAATAAATAGAAAAATCGAATTAAACTGTTTTCTTCACATAAAGATTCAATATGATTGAACCAGAAAATGGTAGATCTCAGGTGAAAACAACTACCTTCCTAAATACCACGAGAACGTTGAATGATATTCACCTGAAAATCCATGCATACCTCCATATAAATGGACATTGAATGCAAATGTTTCTTTCTGATAAGCTCGATTATGTTTAATTTATGTCGTGTTCACCTAACAATCCGCATACCGGTTTCAGGCTTTTTGGCCCTCATCAGTACGGAGTAGTCAACCAGCCAAAGGTCCGAAGAGCTCTGGCTGAAGCGAGACACAACATAACCAAAACCATCATCGAGTCTATAACACCTATAGGTACGCCGGAAAAGAAAACTTTTAACTGGCGGTACCTAGTGACAGAAAGAAACACTCCGATGAGGGCCAAAAAGCCTGAAACCGGTATGCGGATTGTTAGGTGAACACGACATAAATTAAACATAATCGAGCTTATCAGAAAGAAACATTTGCATTCAATGTCCATTTATATGGAGGTATGCATGGATTTTTAGGTGAATATCATTCAACGTTCTGCGTGGTATTTGCCAGGAAAGTAGTTGTTTTTCACCTGAGATCTACCATTTTCTGTTTCAATTCATATTGAATCTTTTATGTGAAGAAAACCGTTTAATTCGATTTTAATCAGTTTTATGTTGTTTATTTTTCCACTTTTTGTCAAATAATTATTCTGGAATCTGAACTTGGAAAACTTCCAATAAATTTTTTTTTCGGAATCAAGAAATTGAATGGTTTTGAAAAGTGCGTGTAACAAATTCCTAGGCAAGGCATGAAAGACACTTCTGTTAATCGTAACGGACAGTTTCCATGTCGAACAACGTAAACAAAGGAATGGCGAAATTACAGATGTTTGGCACACTTTCGTTTTTTCGATAATAACCGTTCGCGGAATCACCGCTTCGCCTATTTGTAAATAAAACACTGGCTTCTCGGTAAACCGACAAAGACTGCGGCGAGTTTTTGATAGGAACTATCTTGTTGGCACATATATTTAATGTGGAATTTGAGATATAAATACGAATATTAGAAATCTCGTTATTGATTTATTCCTGGCATTTGGTTATTGAAAATCTATGAGAATATTTTGAGTGTCAGATAAATATTCACCACTAATGAATATCATTTCAAGTAGAAAAACGAACCTTTTTTATCTCAGTCAGTTGACATTTTAACTTCAATGTTTATTAAAGTTAGTGCCGTTTTCACACATTTTTACAATTCTCGCCCCTACACCGATTATGTACATTTGTATGCCGGAAGGTAGCAGGTTCGTTTGTCGAAATGCATTGCAAATTATAAAAAACTAATAACTGCTTTTTACTATGGAGCAAACTTTCGTTCATTTGACTCCACATGAATATGGTCTATTTTCACAATTTGGAATACCATTTCAATTTTCGTTTTAGTAACTAGTAACCTACCTCGATGAATTGTTTGGGTATAGCTAGATTCCAGATCCACTTACCTGAAAAAAAATAAAAGAAATCAGAAATTATGGTGAAACAAATAGTTGAGTCATATAGCAAAACAAGGTAAGAAACTTGAAATATCCAATGATACCTTTTCAAAATCAAATTCACAGAATGTTTGGTTCAGGGAAAAACACATTCTCTATGAATTGTTGAAAATATTTCAATTAATATATATGGTGTAGGCTCTAAATTATCACTATGGGTAGAGGAAACAGAAAATTGGCCGATTTATGGATGCAAAATGAAATTTTTGTCAGAGGATAAATATAATTACTTTCTCGTAAGATACTAATTAGATTGCGAACAATTGGGATGGATTTTCAAGTGATTGGATCAGGAGGCAACGTCTTATCGTTTTGGTGCGCTTTTGCTCTAGGCACCAGATAGTTGTCAAAAACATAATAGAATATGTCACCACAGTCTGTTGCTTAGTAATCGTTTTAGCTTCTTTCGAAAACATTATACAAAGAGTGAACTGTTACATACACAGAAAGGAAAATAAACAGCAACCTGTCAGAAAAAAGTCGTCTAGAACAAACGAGTAAGGTCTCTAAATTTCCTGTGGGTCAATGCTTCAATTCTCTAGTTTTCCAGAATTATTGGTCCTTCGAGCCGGATAAACGACCTGTCTGGCTACGAGGATATAAAAAACCCGCGAAAGGAACAACGGACTAATGATGGACGATAATGCTATCCAACCCACATAAAACAAAGAGCAACACTCGAAACAGTAGCCGAGACGCTTGGCAGATCGCAAAGAGATAATTTATTCGCGAGAAGCGAGCTTTGGTCACCATTTGCGGATCGTGAGAAAGGAATAAAGGCGGGGAGAGTGCGCGACTCGAGATATTTGTCATACATTGCGATGATATTAGCGTAATTTGAATTTCTCGCTCCGGGTACTCACCCGGTCGAGCTGCGAACGCATTCCTCGATGCTCGTTCGTTTCTTTGTCGTTTATTTTTTTTTTCAACAGTAATCCGGATCGTTATCGTGTCGTTGTTGGTACTACTTGTCGTTAACGATGTTTACAGGGTTCCGAAGTACTCATTGTTGGTCGGTGCTGGTGTTTTAGAAACGTGTCACACGCTACGGTGGATGGATAGGATAGATAGATCTATTTTATTAATCCTTTTTGCTACATATTTTGTAGATGGGACAAGTCATAGTTGCATAGGTTTATACATACATGAAAAATATACTGTAAGTCTAGATAAAATGTGCTTAAAATACATTTCGCAGTAAAAATAATTAAATAAACACATCGTCATTAAAAAAACAATACAAAATACACCAAGTCCAGATAAAATGTGATTAAAAGACATTTCACAATAAAAATAATTAAATCACACATCGTCATTTACAAAAAAATATAAATATAAAAACGAATTTGATAAGAACATAGCAACACTCTACAGAGACAAGAACATTTTGAAATTAAATTTTCAAAATAAACACGATTACGCATTGCTCTCTTCCAAGTGTAAATTCATCTACCGTGTAAAAACATTTTTCTGATAATTTTTTTTTAAGAAGAAATGAGGTGACAACGTCTTTATATCATTTGGCAGTAATTTATAGAAGCGAATACCAACAAATTTAGCAGATTTTTCGTATTTTACGTGATGTTTTCGTGTTGTGATCATATGTTTACTCCTTATATTATAATTATGCATTTCTGCTCTCATTTATAGAATACCTTCATTTTCACGTATATATGTTAATGTTTCCAAAATCAACAAACTTGTCACTGTCAATATTTTGTTTTGTTGGAATGTCTCTCTACAGGAAGTTCTATAATCCTAATTAAATATCAATCTCAGCAGTGCTTTTTGCTTTCTAAAAATCCTGTCTGATCAGTAGACAGCAATATTATGATATATAATCGAGTGAAATTTAGCATAATAAACTGATTTTGTATCTAACTTACACTTGAGAGATTTTATCAAGTAGTATGATTGATTCAATTTCTTAAAAATCGATATGTTCTTGCCATATGAAGAGTGAGTCAATCATTGTTCCCAAGAATTTTGTCGAACTGGCCAATTCTAATGATTAGTTTTGGAAACTGAGATTGAGGTATCAGTGTGAAAGCAGCCACGAGTTCCAGCCACGAATTTGCGGTGCTTATGTGGATGTGGGTCCGTCCGCCAGTGGTCGTCTACATCTTGTTAAGCATTCTTGGTAGATATATTTATGGAAAAAAATCCCCATTTTTATGAAAAAAAAAAATACCCATCCACGTGTTTTTTATGAAAATAGAATTATTCCAAAGAAATTCTTGATAGGGGTAGTGGAGGGTTAATTTTTGCCCGACAAAATCGAGTGACATATACATCTTGTTAAGCATTCTTGGTAGCATATATTTATGAAAAAAAATCCCCATCCTTATGAAAAAAAATACCCATCCACGCGTTTTTTTTATGGAAATAGAATAATTTCAAAGAAATTCGTGATAGGGGTAGTAGAGGGTTAATTTTTGCCCGACAAAATCGAGTGACATATACATCTTGTTGAGCATTCTTGGCAGCATATATTTATGAAAAAAAATCCCCATCCACGCGTTTTTTTTATGGAAATAGAAGAATATATAAGAAATTCGTGATAGGGGTGGTAGAGGGTTAATTTTTGCCCGACAAAATCGAGTGACATATACATCTTGTTAAGCATTCTTAGTAGCATATATTTATGAAAAAAAATCCGATCCACGCGTTTTTTTTATGGAAATAGAATAATATCAAAGAAATTCGTGATAGGGGTGGTAGAGGGTTAATTTTTGCCCGACAAAATCGAGTGACATATACATCTTGTTAAGCATTCTTGGTAGCATATATTTATGAAAAAAAAATCCTGATCCACGCGTTTTTTATGGAAATTGAATAATTTCAAAGAAATTCATGATAGGGGTAGTGGAGGGTTAATTTTAGCCTGACAAAATCGGGTGACATATACATCTTGTCAAGGATTCCGCGTAGCATACATTTATTACAAAAAACATTCTCGCATTCTTAACAGAAACGATATAATTTATTTCATGGCTGGCCACGAATTCTGACCATCAGTAGACGACCACTGGCGGACGGACCCACATCCACATAAGCACCGCAAATTCGTGGCTGGAACTCGTGGCTGCTTTCACACTGATGATTGAGGTTATGTAGACTTCGACATGACTTCGCAAATTGTTTTGTTTAGGTTCACAATGAGTCTGTTTTTGTTACACCAGTCATTAAATTCAATTAGAACTGTATTCACTAATTGTGTCATATCGTCAGATGTTTTACTGGAAAGAATGATGGACGTGTCATCTGCGTAAAGGAATATTTTTCCATAACTTATGTTATCAAGAAGATCATTCTCACATAATAAAAAAATTTGTGGTGCGTTCTTGGACCACTAATTTTTTCATTGAGGGGTACCCGTTGTTACAAGAAATGTATCTGGCATAACGTTTTTCTGCTTCACCTGCAAACATCTATCCGACAAAAAAGACACAAGTTACTGGTTTATATTACCTAGAATTCCTATATTAAAGAGTTTTTCTACAACAAATTCAGTGTTCAAAGAGTGTCGAAGAAAATTCCTCACTCAAATGTATAGTGAATGTTAAAAAACTTGTATCAATGTATTACGCTCTTGAACAATAACATCTTTTATACGATTTACTAGGGTGGGGAGGAGTCTACTCAACTACACTAAAATCGCTAGAGACTATTCAAAAGAGAATCATTAAAATTATATTAAATCTAGATACACGATCTCCCAAAATTGAAACACTCGATATACGAAAACTATTCTACAAAATATCCATATGACACAAAAGAATCTATACTTCAATTACACAGATCATCAATAGCCAACTCGCTTCAATAGGCCAAAGAACATTCAAGTATGTAGGAATACAAATATACCATATCTTGACCACAGTTCTGAGAGAAAATATGAGAAAAATTAGCTTTAAAAAGAAACTGACAAATTGGTTACTCGATTCTGAACAAATTTTCATGTACTAAACGAATATCTTACTGCTTCCTTCATTGTAAGATTTTCTGATAATCCTTGGAAATTTATTTATATATTGATTGTAGTTTTTTATTTTTATTTTCTAGATTATTATTTTTTATTCATCATTGCAACATTCAGTTAAACATTTGGAATATTTTAGAAATAAATGAATCAGCTAGAATTACTGAGTCGCTCTAGTAAGACAGACAAATCTGTTAACAGATTCAGTAAAATAGAGTGACTTCGACGTAATAACAATTCCATTTGTACAATAATCACTTACACCTATATTTGTTTTTTTTCTACATTTGTAATTTACCAAATCAATGTTGATGAAATAAATTTATTATTATTACTATATCATGCACAATCTTGTGAAGCTTCAGTGATCTTCCATGTTTATTTTCAATAAAAAAAAATCCTTTAGTATTTCTGTAAGTTTGAAAATAAACATTTTTATTATTATCTAGTTTTGAAAGAAGAATCAGATCTCCCATACGATCTATTTGTTATAATGATTCTCAAAGGGGAAGGTGTTCGGAAAGTAACATCCTGTATTTGATATGTTTTGACATGTATACAGGGTGTAACTGAATAAGTGTAAAACATTTAAGGAGGTGATTCCTCATCGAAAAAAAGATAGGATCTTTCATATAAAGAAACTTCATTGGAGCATCCCTTGTTAAGATACAGCCCTTAAAGGGGTACATAAAATGTATAACAATTTTTTTCACAAGCACTGAAAAGTTACAATATTGAAATTAACCTGACGTTTTGTACTACCAAAAGACACTTAGCCAGTAATTTATTTGGTTTACCCCATGGTTGTAAGGGTGAAAAACGCAACCCTAAAATTTATTTCCAATGTAACTTTTGTCTTATTATTTGTTTACCATTTAAAATTTATTTCCGATAGCCTGTTTCATTCTAAACAAAAAATGTCTCCTGGGTTTTGCCCAAAATAAACCAGTAAGCAGCAAAACATTATTTTACGAACAACTACAGAGATACATCGTCATAAATGCGAACTGGATTTATTGTTATTTTGTAGTTAGTACCTGCATTAAACGATTAAAGGGTAATAAACAAAACTAAGTTATTAATAACAAAACACACAACATGTAGAAATCATAGTGAATGTTCAATATGTCTACCTTCAAACATTACGCATGCGTCTAGACGTCGGCGCATTGAGCCACGTATTCGCTCAAATATTCCTGGAGTCTCTCTGATTACCCTGCACGCATCGATGATGCGGTTTCCTAAGTCCTCTACATTGCGAACAGGAGTACGATATACCAAATGCTGTGAATGGCCCCAAATAGAGAAATCGAGAGGATTGAGATCCGGGGATCGAGCGGGCCATTTATGTGGTCCTCCTCGACCTATTCACTGATTTGCATATGTTTCAGTTAAATGCTGACGTGCTACTTGACTAAAATGGGCGGGAGCCCCATCATGCATAAAAACATATCCCTTCTGACGCCCAAAGGAACTTCTTCCAGCAGTACTGGATGCACTTCTCTTAAAATTGAACGTATGCCTCACCATTTAATCGAGGAGGTAGAAAATGAGGCCAATTAAATCATCCCCAATAACTCCGAGCCACACGTTAAGAGAAACTGTTCTTGATGGCTAGTTTCGACAATAGCGTGAGGGTTTTCATCAGCCCATATGTGGTAATTATGAAAATTAATAATCTTGTTCCGAGAAAACTACATTCGTCTGTGAATTCTATCGTCTTCAGAAAGTCACAATTTCTTCTAATCATTTCCAGCATCCAATTGCAAAATTCAAGACGGTTCGGAAAGTCTCGCGGTAACAGTGCCTGTACTCGTTGCAGATGGTAAGGGTATAAGAGTTGTTCCTTTAAAATTCGAAATACCGTCATATGATCAACATTTAGCTGGAAAGCAATCTTTCTAGTACTGGTAGTAGGTTGTTCTTCAATCAAATTAAGTACTGCTTCCTCAAGCTGTGGTGTTCGTATTTCTCGATGGCGACCACAATCCTGCGTTCTTTTTTCAATGAACCATATTCTCGTAATCGTTGATGAAGTCGAGCAAATATTCTATGTGAAGGATGCTGCCGTTGAGGATACATTTCAGCATATCTTCTAGAAGCTTCTAACCCATTCCCTGCGACAGACCGTAAACGTAATGCATATCAGCCATTTCCTCATTTGTGTATGCCATTTTATTAACAAGTGAATTATTAAAGTAACAAATTAAGAACAGAACAACAACACACAATTAGTATTAATTCAATTTCGAAAATTCCCAAACTGACAGCGTCATACCAATTTAATTGTCACTATCGCTAATAGCGACCTACTAGATAGATTAGTTTCGTATTTTCGCATTTATGACGATGTATCTCTGTAGTTGTTCGTAAAATAATGTTTTGCTGCTTACTGGTTTATTTTGGGCAAAAAACCCAAGAGACATTTTTTGTTTAGAATGAAACAGGCTATCGAAAATAAATTTTTAAATGGTAAACAAATAATAAGACAAAAAGTTACATTGGAAATAAATTTTAGGGGTTGCGTTTTTCACCCTTACAACCATGGGTAAACCAAATAAATTACTGGCTAAGTGTCTTTTTGGTAGTACAAAACGTCAGGTTAATTTCAATATTGTAACTTTTTCAGTGCTTGTGAAAAAAATTGTTATACAAATTTTATGTACCCCCTTTAAGGGGCTGTATCTTAACAAGGGATGCTCCAATGAAGTTTCTTTATATGAAAGATCCTATCTTTTTTTCGATGAGGAATCACCTCCTTAAATGTTTTACACTTATTCAGTTACACCCTGTATATTTGGCACTTAATAAATGTTAATTATTGAGAAACCATGCTCAGTCCTTTTTCAATAGATACAGTGTGACCCATTTAAAATGGAACCACCCCTGTAGAATACGCATTTTTCAATCAATCTAAAAAATATTTTTTTTTTAATATTAAGCATCGAAAACTGTATCTTGACACAAATTTTCATAACTTCAGTTTTATTCCCAAGGCACACTATGGTTTTTTCTTTGTCAAAAACGGCAAAAGTTTATTGGACAATCTTTGTTTTCAAGTTTGACTACACCACTGGATTCGTAGTCGTTATAAATAAAAACCTTCAAAATTTAATAAAAAAATATTGGTTAACAACGACGTTACCACAACTTCAATTTTGGAAACAAAGTATTTGATTATAATTTTTATTTAGATTATAGACATATTTAAAATCTGGTAACAACGTCGATACAAAGGAGAACACCAGTGAACGTGTACAGTGAAAATCCGAAGTCAATAGCTCATTCCGTTCTACAGTTATAAGATGGTAATGTGAGCGATTTGTGGTGGAGGCGATTTTGTAATAAAAATCTGACTAGGCCACTGGATTTGTAAATTATATTATATGTAAATTTGAAAACAAAAATTGCCTAATAAACTTTTGCCGTTTTTGACAAAGAAAAAATACCATAGAGTGCCTTGGAAATAAAAGTAAAGTTATGAAAATTTGTGTCAAAATACAGTTTTTGATGCTTAATATTGAAAAAAGAATTGAATGATTGAAAAATGCGTATTTCAAATGGGTCACACTGTATAATAAATATTGAGTATTAAACAGTAATATATACTGTACCCCACTGATTGGAATTTCAACCAAGTAAGTTAGTGAATCAAGTTCATGGCTTTCATAGAAATTTAAGAAATTCGGTAAAGATAGTCTTTTTTTAACCGACGAAACCAAAAACGGAGGAGGTTCTGTAGTCGACGCGTATACTTTTTTTTATATGTATGACCACGCATAACTTTTTACTTAGACGTCCGATTCCGATCATCCTTTTTTCAGTGGATAGGGTGTACTTTGAGGTTGGTCCCATTTGAATATAAAAGATGAAATCCACCCCTAAGGGTAGCAACATGAAGGATATTGATCACTCACCCTCTGAATTCTGGTCCGTTTACCGATTCTATCAGGCATAACTTCGTACTGGGTTCTTCGATTTGGATGATTCTTTTTTTATTAGATAGGGTATACATCATAGTTGATCATAATTGGATTTCGAATAGAGTTATCCACCCTTACGGGTAGAAAAATAGGGGATAATTGATTTTTCACTTGTGAACATTGGCACACATATGTAGTTGACAATGACAGATCGCTATTGTCATTATTTTTGTTCTCCTACATCCGTCACAATCATTATATTCTATGAGAGGATGGAATGATATATAAAGTAATGAAATAAACTAACCAGAACAACGAAAATAACTTATATTACAAATAGTAAAAGTAGATAATCATATTATTTAATTGGGCAAGTAAGTATTTTGGAAGTGATCAAAAAACAAGTGGGTAGTAATTAGTAGATTTTAGCCACAAAAAATTTAAAAATAAAAACTTTATAACAAAAAATTAAACCGACGAAATACGGAACTGAAAAGTAAAAAATAAAATAAACCTCCTTAGTCTCAATAACTAAGCTCCTAAAATGATAAATGTAATCAATTTTGAGTCGGCGCCAAACGAACAATCAACGATGATCATTAAATTACTCCAAAAAAATTATCAGAATGTCACCGCGCAACTCGATGCCATCATTTTACGCCTTACCTAATTCATTTGCTTGTTTGTTTGGCGCCGACTCAAAATTAGTTACATTAGTTTAGGAGCTTAGTTATTGAGACTAAAAAGGTTTATTTTATTTTTTACTTTTCAGTTCCGTATTTCGTCGGTTTTATTTTTTGTTAATTTTTTTTTGTAACACAACTACAAGAGACAGATATATGCTTGCCAAAACATAGTATACGTTGTTTTCCACTAATAGTGGTTCGGTAGGTTATTTTCCAACACAGACAGGGAGGTAATTTTTTGTAATATTTTGCAATAGCAAAATTTAACCATCCTATTTCACGTAATTCATAGGAGATCCTTTGTCGCCTTCTAATACCGTAAATTAATCAAATAGAACCCTTCGGAAAAAAATTGACGCTAAGCCCCTGACACGCAATACCACTAAATCATACCTGCAGGTGAAGAACCTCGTAAATCATCATCGACTTCCTCCAGCTCGACACCCCACCATCGATATCATCCACTTCGTAAGAAGTCGAAACTCTCATAGTTTCCAGAAACACGACTCGGTATGTGAACGGACATTGCATGAAATATTCGAATCACGGACATTTCGCAGACAGACGGCGAGAAGGATAATTTGTAGTCGTGAGGAGGTGTCGAACAGGCACGCAGGAATACATTTTTTTATGTTTATTCGCTAGAGAAGCGCCATTCGGTTTTAATTCATCGGGAATACATGGGCATTAGCGAGTTTGCACTTTCGATTTTCTCATGCAAATTCTAAAAGTACATGATGTTATTCAGATTGTGTTTGCAGTTGTAATTCAGGATGGTGTCGATTAATTTTTTACGTATATAAAGTACACCAGGCAACTTTGAAATTTGAATCTTCGATTACTTATTCTATATTTTGTTGCAAAAAAAATGCGCTGGTTAACGACGAAACTTTTCAGAAAGCGATTATTCAAATTCGAGAAACCGATTATTCTAGAGTTTATTGGCAATTTCCTGTTAATTCATTGCCAAAAAAAAAGTTGCTCTCTCATTTTGCAAAATATCTTGCTACCTTCATATAAAGTTACCGAGGCAACCTCAGAAATTTCTAAAACCGACTATTCTATTATTTGTTGAGACTTTCTCGAAGAGTATTTTTCCGAATTTCCTGAAAATTAGTGTTGTTATCCCTCTATACAAAGGTGGAGATACTTCGGATACTTCAAATTTACGACCTGTTTCCCTTATTCCAACTTTGGAAAAAATTATAGAGAAGTTGGTCGAAACTAGATTGATCAAGTTACTATCCGCTTCCAAAGTTCTGAATCCTCAACAATTTGGTTTCCAACCACAATAACATAACTAATAAAAAACATTTTTAAAGACAAGCTTTTATTTAAGCCGTATAAAATAAGTTTTAGTCATCGCTGACAATATTTAATTATTTTTTGTTGAATTATTTCGTTTCAAAAACCTTGTCGCGCGAAGTGTTCATAAAAGTAGGTACCAATTAATTTTATTGAACAATGATTGGTTGGTAAGTAACAACTTGTCGAAGTATTAATTTTATACAATCCACGTGACAAGCTTTTTGAAACCAAATAATTCAACAAAAAATAATTGAATCATTGTCACCGATGACTAATACTTATTTTATACGTTTTAGTACACGGCTTAAATGAAAGCTTGTCTTTAAAAAGTTTTTTTATTAGTTATTTTATGTTTTGCTTTTTAGTTAGTTCGCCTTAATCTGTTCATTTCTAATAGAATAGAATAGAAGTTTATTAACACCAATTTACATTGGATTGACAAGTCAAATCACACACTTACATTATACTCAGTGCTAAGATAAAATCTATTTATTAAAGTCCTCATAAAAAATAAAATATATAAAACTATCCATCAGAATTAAAACAATCTATAGGACGCTGACAACGCATCGTGAATTCTTTTATATCATAAAATGCATTTTGGAGTAGGAAAGACTTCAGTTTCGATTTGAATCTGAACAAATTCGATTGGTTTTTTAGTTCATAGGGCAATAAATTGAAAAAATTTGCGCCTGCATATTTTGGGGAATTTTTGTAGTTTGTGTAGGTGGCTAGTTCCAATCTAAATAAGTTTTTTTGCGAGTTTGGTAGCTATGAAAATTTGAATTTTTCGTGTGACTGTTTCTATGAATGTAGGTGTGAGTCAAAAGTTTATATAGATAAATACTAGTGAAAGTTAGGAGTTTCTTTTCCTTAAAGATATTTCTGCAGGATTGTTGATAATCCAAGTGGAAGATCAGGCGAATTATCCTTTTCTGGGCGAGAAAGACTCGAGCAATATCAGTCGCCAAGCCTTAAGCTATAATGTTCAATGTTATAGCTGATAGATGAATAAACAAATGCATAGTAAACAGAAATTATTTCATCTCCAAGACAACTAGTCAGATTTTTTATCGCGAAATAGTGTTTATTCAATTTGGAGCAGATCGTATTGATTCATTCTTCCCATCTGAGTTTGCTGTCAATAATTGTACCTAGAAATTTACAGTTTTCTTGGGACAGTATTGTGTGGTTATTGACATTCAATTTCAATAGGGCATCGTAATTACATGATCTCTTCCCTGTAAGTTTTGAGCCAATATAATCATGATCTCCGACCCCAAAAACTCCCACACACCAATTTCGAATAGAATCTAACCATATCACAAACTCGTCCGCCATCCTGAAGTCGCCATCTTGAATTATTAGATTTTGACAAAAAATTATAATCTCTGACCTGAAAACATCCACATACCAATTTTGAATAAAATATGTCCATAATCACAAAACTCGTCCGCCATCTTGGAACCGCCATTTTGAATTTATAAATTTTGACAAAAAATTCATAATCTCCGACCTCGAAAACCCCAGCATAAGTACCAATTTTGAATCGAATTGGACCATAATCACGAAACTCGTCCTTCATCTTGAGGCCGCCATCTTGCATTTATGAATTTTGATCAAAAATTTCATAATCTCTGACCCCAAAAATCCCCACATACCAATTTTGAATCGATGTGGACCATAATCACAAAACTCGTTCACCATCTTGGAGCCGCCATCTTGAATTTATGAATTTTGGAATAAAAATCATGATCTCCGACCGAAACCCCATACAATTTTGAATCAAATTACAAATCTCGCCGACATCTTGGAGCCGCCATTTTGTTTTTTCTCTTACAAAAATTCCATAATGAATTATCACCGGAATTATGAACATCTGCCAAAGTTCCAATGTTATGGCTTCCGGAATCAGAGCCTTAGTTGGATTGTGTCCTACCTAAATGAACTCAAAAACAAGCTTCGTTAAACGTGGTGTGCCTCAGGGCTCTGTACTGGGGCCTATCCTATTTTTGTTGTATTTCAACGATTTGGCTATTCTCAAGATTGATAGTAGATTTACAATATTTGCATTTGACACAACCATTTTGTGGCATGGGACCGATATAAATAGCCTCCACTCGAAAATTGTCAATCATTTCTCCAGTGTGAAAAGGTGGTTCAACTCCAATTTGCTCTAGTTGAATGTACTTAGATAAAACCAATCTCTTATCGTTTAAATGTAATTTACCAGATATTCCCTTAAGTACTGAATGTCATTGAGCAAGCATATACGAGTAAATTCATTGGAATCCATCTGGACAACAACCTAGATTTTGAAAACCATGGTTCTTGAATGGAAAAATAACATATGGGTGCTATGCTCTGCGGATGGTGTCGAAAGGAATGGGTTCAGCCACTGCGAAAATAGGTTACCACGCTCTGATTGAATCTCATATTAGGAATAGCATACCCTTCTGGGATATCTTCAGTCACCAAAACTTCAATAGTATATTTGTTCTTAAAAACGTGCAGTTCTTTACCTTTGTAAAGTTGGACCCAGAGAATCTTGTAAGCCGCTGTTCTCTGAACAAAAAATCCTGACCCTTCCTTCGTTATTTATTCTCGAAACTGTGTGTTTAGTACTCAAAAATAAAACATCATATGAGACAATGATTGGTATCACTCGACAAAAAGTAATTTAGGACTTCCTATTCTGTCTTCAAATTTATCGAAGAACTCTCTGATTTATAGTACAGTCAAACTATACAATCATCTCCCACCCATCTACAAAAACATTGTTTCGCCACCTCATTTCAGGAGATCTATAAAATTTTTACTTATAGATGAGGTATTTTATAGATTCTTGACAAAGATTGGAATGGTCAATTCAGATGTGAAACTCTATTGAATCCTTTTAGATAGTTTATTCATTCTCAACGGTTCAAGTGGATGATATCTGTTCCTTTTGGTCACTATTGTTCTATTTCGTGAAAAATGTATTTTTTATAATTGTGACAATGTTATATTACCTGCACCACACGATTTATAAACTTATTTATATACTATTTATTTATTTTTTATTTATATGACTTTATCTATGAGATGTAATATCTTCCGATAATAAGTATATTTGATTGATTGATTGAACGCACCCGGATTTCTTAAACTTATCTACACTAGTTTTCAATTTCAATTTATGTGTCAAAATAACGTCGTGCACAGACTTCGATGTTTGTCATCGGCTTTTCCCCATCGGTTATATTGTCTGGCGCGTGATAAACAACCGGAAAACCACCGGGACGTACTGTACTTATTTTCGTAACAATCTGGAGTACTTGAAATATTTTTTTGTCGATTCACACTTTTGCTTAGGAACGTTTTCATCTCTGATATTTTTAGGGAAGCAAATAAAAATTTTGGTGAAAAAGTACTATGTGAAATTCTTTCATTTCGATGCTCGGAATTTTTTTTCAATTCATGTTTTTAATTATGTACAAATTTTCATCTCTGATATTCCACTCATAATCCAATGATGTTAAAAAAAAAAGAATTTTTATATTATCTGGTTATTGACTCAATGATGAAAGCACTGCCTCTGAACAAATTACCAGCCGATTCGATCAGGCTTCGCAAAATTCAGCCATAAATAAATTTCTTTCCGCGAAATTTTATATCATCGCCGCTCCATAGAGATCGCGAAACATCATAAAGAGTTATCTAGATTTCCGATAATTTCCATATCGCGGCTATTCTTGGAAATTGAGGTCGTCAACTGTTCGCCATTCGATACAAAGTAACCATCTGTACTTGATTGTATAAACAAACACCGTTCTGATATTGAAACGAAAGGGCATCGCTAATTACCACACCAATTAGCAATGAATATATATATTATAAAACAGGGTGTAATCTAACCTGTTGCACACTGCACGAGTGTATAATGCCATTTTATAACGAATTACAGGATTGAAAATCTGAAAAAAAAATTGAAAACATGTTTTGATCTTTGTAAAATTTGACTAAATTTTGGGAAGTATCCCTCGCCTAAGCTCAGCTGTCTTGATCAGAGCTGTAAGTTACCGCGATTGCCGATGCAATAAACATTTAAATAATGTGGAATGTTGAATTGATTGTTCGGTAAATGTACAAAAAGCGTACATTGCTTGCGATAGATATTCAATAGATAGATATTCAATTTCAAAGTGATGAAATCAAACGAACCTCGTTATATCCAAACTGGTAGATAGAGTCAGAACTAGTAGATGAGGTTAATACAGCTTTGAGGCACTTATCGAATCACAATTATCACAAAAGCACACACAAAAGACACAGTATTGAATTGTTTTCATAATATAGTCTACTCGACAAGTTGAAAATGGTCTAAAATAGAGATACTGCTCTTAAAATTATGTGTGATAGCTCATTGGATCCAGAATAACGCCTAGAAAAATGTGCCGAAAGCGTGTATTAGCACATACAAAATTGCAAAAGTTATAAACAATTGAAGATGAAAAAAAAATGGCATTTCGTTTTTTGCCAATATTTGATGAACTATTGATATTTAAGGAATTTCACAAAAAGATTCTGAAAGAGGAGGAAATTTCCAATAAAAAACTCCCGGAACTATATCTCCATTATTTATAATTTTAATTTAACGCTGAAATGGGTCTCCGAGCGACATTTTTAGGTTGCGCGCGCGGCGTCAAAAGCGAGTACGACACATTAATTAATTTATTTAAGGTATTAAATTTTTTTTTTTTATTTGAAAAATCATGGTGTATTCGGAACACTATGAATAATTTATTCCCGTTGGAAATTTTACTTAACGTTAATTTTCCAACAAGTTAAACGATTGTTAACTAACAAAATTTTCTCGAACTTCTGTCTTAATTGTAAATGAAGAAAAATGTTTAAATAATTGTCGTAAAAACTTTTCGCTTCGTAGAGTTTGATCAGGACATAAAAGTTAAAAATATTCATACTTTGTTTATAATAATTTTTGTACTTGAACAAAAACTAAAAAATCCAAGTAATGTTGTTAAAAAAAAATTTTTTTCCCAATCATCATATTATCGTTTTTTTATTAATACAAGATATAAATCGATTTGCAAAAAAATTTTTTCCCGCTATTTCTTGATAAATTTTTTATAAACAAATTGATTATTTCAATATTTTTGAATTTTTTTTACAACCTCATTATATTACAAATATTATGATTTTTGAAAAACAATTTTTTAAAACAATTTTTAATTGTTTATAACGTTTTTTTATATTTCTTTGTTTAAATAATTAGTTGAGAATTTTTTTTTCTAAAAATCATAATTGACATCCTCTATGAAGTAACAAAAAAACATTTTTTTTATCAACAATTCCATTGTTTATTAACTTACCAATTTGTTATAAATGAATTTTTAACTTTGTTAGATTTTTTTTCTGAAACTTCCAAAATTTACAAAAACAACCATATATAACAAAGTATAGAAAAAAAAAACAATTTTTTATTGTACTTTGGGAATTGGAATTGGGAAAAATTGGGAATTTTTTTTTCTATACTTTGTTGTATATGGTTGTTTTTGTAAATTTTAGAAGTTTCAGAAAAAAAATCAAACAAAGTTAAAAATTTGTTTATAACAAATTGGTAAGTTAATAAACAATGGAATTCTTGATAAAAAAAATTTTTTTTGTTACTCCATAGAGGTCTGTCAATTATTATTTTTAGAAAAAAAAATCTTAACTAATCATTTAAACAGTAGAAATATTAAAAAAACTATTATAAACAATAAAAAATTGTTATTAAGGAAACATTTTTTTTTCAAAAATCATAATATTTGTAATATAATGAAGTTGTGGAAAAATGTTTATCAAAAATATTGAAATAATCAATTTGTTTATAAAAAATTGATCAACAAATAGCGGGATTTTTTTTTTGCAAATCAATGTATATCTTGTATTGATAAAAAAATGATATGATGATTAAAAAAACAATTTTTTTTTCAACAACATTACTTGGATTTTTTTGTTTTTGTTCAAGTACAAAAATTATTATAAACAAAGTATGGATATTTTTTCAACTTTTATGGCGTGATTTAGAAACATTTTTTGTCCTTTACAATTAAGACAGAAGTTCGAGAAAATTTTGTTAGTTAACATTTAACTTATTGAAAATAAACTTTTCGTGAAATTCCCAACGGGAATAAATTATTTATAGTGTTCCGAATACACCATAATTTTTTCAAATTAAAAAAAATAAATTTAATACCTTAAATAAATTATTTAATGTGTCGTACTCGCTTTTGACGCCGCGCGCGCAACCTAAAAATGTCGCTCGGAGACCCATTTTCAGCGTTAAATTAAAATTATAAATAATGGAGATAGAGTTCCGGGAAAAAACGAAATGCCATTTTTTTTCATCTTCAATTGTTTATAACTTTTGCAATTTTTTATGTGGTAATACACGCTTTTGGCACATTTTTCTAGGCGTTATTCTGGATCCAATGAGCTATCACACAAAATTTTAAGAGCAGTATCTCTATTTTAGACCATTTTCAACTTGTCGAGTAGACTAAATAGTATCGGCCATCATTGTGACCTAGTGTGATTGATCAAACGAACCTCGTTATATCCAAACTGGTAGATAGAGTCAGAACTAGTAGATGAGGTTAATACAGCTTTGAGGCACTTATCGAATCACAATTATCACAAAAGCACACACAAAAGACACAGTATTGAATTGTTTTCATAATATAGTCTACTCGACAAGTTGAAAATGGTCTAAAATAGAGATACTGCTCTTAAAATTATGTGTGATAGCTCATTGGATCCAGAATAACGCCTAGAAAAATGTGCCGAAAGCGTGTATTAGCACATACAAAATTGCAAAAGTTATAAACAATTGAAGATGAAAAAAAAATGGCATTTCGTTTTTTGCCAATATTTGATGAACTATTGATATTTAAGGAATTTCACAAAAAGATTCTGAAAGAGGAGGAAATTTCCAATAAAAAACTCCCGGAACTATATCTCCATTATTTATAATTTTAATTTAACGCTGAAATGGGTCTCCGAGCGACATTTTTAGGTTGCGCGCGCGGCGTCAAAAGCGAGTACGACACATTAATTAATTTATTTAAGGTATTAAATTTTTTTTTTTATTTGAAAAATCATGGTGTATTCGGAACACTATGAATAATTTATTCCCGTTGGAAATTTTACTTAACGTTAATTTTCCAACAAGTTAAACGATTGTTAACTAACAAAATTTTCTCGAACTTCTGTCTTAATTGTAAATGAAGAAAAATGTTTAAATAATTGTCGTAAAAACTTTTCGCTTCGTAGAGCCTTTCTTATATACATACTCAACAAGATCAGGACATAAAAGTTAAAAAAATATTCATACTTTGTTTATAATAATTTTTGTACTTGAACAAAAACTAAAAAATCCAAGTAATGTTGTTAAAAAAAAATTTTTTTCCCAATCATCATATTATCGTTTTTTTATTAATACAAGATATAAATCGATTTGCAAAAAAATTTTTTCCCGCTATTTCTTGATAAATTTTTTATAAACAAATTGATTATTTCAATATTTTTGAATTTTTTTTACAACCTCATTATATTACAAATATTATGATTTTTGAAAAACAAATTTTTAATTTTTTATTTTTTTTATTTTTATATTTATTTTAATTTACAAAAATAACCATATATAACAAGTATAGAAAAAAAAAACAAATTTTTTATTGTACTTTGGGAATTGGAATTGGGAAAATTGGGAATGTTTTTCTATACTTTGTTGTATATGGTTGTTTTTGTAAATTTTAGAAGTTTCAGAAAAAAAATCAAACAAAGTTAAAAATTTGTTTATAACAAATTGGTAAGTTAATAAACAATGGAATTCTTGATAAAAAAAATTTTTTTTGTTACTCCATAGAGGTCTGTCAATTATTATTTTTAGAAAAAAAAATCTTAACTAATCATTTAAACAGTAGAAATATTAAAAAAACTATTATAAACAATAAAAAATTGTTATTAAGGAAACATTTTTTTTTCAAAAATCATAATATTTGTAATATAATGAAGTTTGGAAAAATTGAAATAATCAATTTGTTTATAAAAAATTGATCAACAAATAGCGGGATTTTTTTGCAAATCAATGTATATCTTGTATTGATAAAAAAATGATATGATGATTAAAAAAACAATTTTTTTTTTCAACAACATTACTTGGATTTTTTTGTTTTTGTTCAAGTACAAAAATTATTATAAACAAAGTATGGATATTTTTTCAACTTTTATGGCGTGATCTTGTTAAGTATGTATATAAGAAAGGCTCTACGAAACGAAAAATTTTTACGACAATTATTTAAACATTTTTTGTCCTTTACAATTAAGACAGAAGTTCGAGAAAATTTTGTTAGTTAACATTTAACTTATTGAAAAATAAACTTTTCGTGAAATTCCCAACGGGAATAAATTATTTATAGTGTTCCGAATACACCATAATTTTTTCAAATTAAAAAAAATAAATTTAATACCTTAAATAAATTATTTAATGTGTCGTACTCGCTTTTGACGCCGCGCGCGCAACCTAAAAATGTCGCTCGGAGACCCATTTTCAGCGTTAAATTAAAATTATAAATAATGGAGATAGAGTTCCGGGAAAAAACGAAATGCCATTTTTTTTCATCTTCAATTGTTTATAACTTTTGCAATTTTTTATGTGGTAATACACGCTTTTGGCACATTTTTCTAGGCGTTATTCTGGATCCAATGAGCTATCACACAAAATTTTAAGAGCAGTATCTCTATTTTAGACCATTTTCAACTTGTCGAGTAGACTAAATAGTATCGGCCATCATTGTGACCTAGTGTGATTGAGAATTTTTTTGTCATTTACAATTAAGACAGAAGTTCGAGAAAATTTTGTTAGTTAACAATCGTTTAACTTGTTGAAAAATTAACGTTAAGTAAAATTTCTAACGGGAATAAATTATTCATAGTGTTCCAAATACACTATGATTTTTGCAAATAAAAAAAAAACATATTTAATACCTTAAATAAATTAATTAATGTGGCGTACTCGCTTTTGACGCCGCGCGCGTAACCTGAGAATGTCGCTCGGAGACCCATTTTCAGCGTTAAATTAAAATTATAAATAATGGAGATAGAATCCCGGGAGCTGGGAGTTTTTTATTGGAAATTTCCTCCTCTTTCAGAATTTTTTTTTGAAATTTCTTAAATATTGAAAGTTTATGAAATATTGGCAAAAAACGAAATGCCATTTTTTTTTCATCTTCAATTGTTTATAACTTTTGCAATTTTTTATGTGCTAATACACGCTTTTGGCACATTTTTCTGGGCGTTATTCTGGATCCAATGAGCTGTCACACAAAATTTTAAGAGCAGTATCTCTATTTTAGACCATTTTCAACTTGTCGAGTAGACTAAATAGTATCGGCCATCATTGTGACCTAGTGTGATTGAGAATTTTTTTGTCATTTACAATTAAGACAGAAGTTCGAGAAAATTTTGTTAGTTAACAATCGTTTAACTTGTTGAAAAATAAACTTTTAGTTAAATTCCCAACGGGACTAAATCATTTATAGTGTTCCGAATACACCATAATTTTTTCAAATTAAAAAAAAAAAATGTAATACCTTAAATAAATTATTTAATGTACTCGCTTTTGACGCCGCGCGCGCAACCTAAAAATGTCGCTCGGAGACCCATTTTCAGCGTTAAATTAAAATTATAAATAATGGAGATAGAGTTCCGGAAGCTAGGAGTTTTTTATTGGAAAATTTAAATTTCTTAAATATTGATAGTTTATGAAATATTGGCAAAAAACAAAATGCCATATTATTTTTTTCATATTCAATTGTTTATAACTTTTGCAATTTTTTTTATGTGCTAATACACGCTTTTGGCACATTTTTCTAGGCGTTATTCTGGATCCAATGAACTATCACACAAAATTTTAAGAGCAGTATCTCTATTTTAGACCATTTTCAACTTGTCGAGTAGACTAAATAGTATCGGCCATCATTGTGACCTAGTGTGATTGAGAATAAATAACATGTAGACACTGTTGCCAAATACTGTTTCCAAGATTGTCTGGTTCTTACAACTAAACACCGAACTGTTCCGTGCGTATTTTGAAGAGTAGAAGACAAGAGAAATCACTCGACGCATTTATGAATGAAGTAGTAAATTTCAATTCTGGTTCGATTCTGGAGTCGCTAATCACGAGTCAGGAAAATACCGTGCACCAATTCGCGAGTGATTGCCAAATTTTCAAAAATCAAAAAATATATGCGGCTATTTTTTTTTATTTCTTATTACATCAGTCCATAGTGGTAATTATGAATAATCAGTGTGTCACTTGGAATTTTTAAATAATAATTTGGTTAGTAAGATTAATGTTCGGGATTATCTCGAAAATTTCAACGGAAGAGTGATAGGTAAAAGTTCGTGGAGTTTGTTTAGCTCCCGAGGTTTCCAGATCTGACCCCGCTAGACTAGTATCATATAGAAAATGAACGTAGAGAAATATTGCCTGCTTAGAAAGATGCGATGGATATACTGAAGCACTTGTGAAATGGGGAAAGAGTTCATTCTGTTTTCTATTTCTTACTAGCTGACCCGACAGACGTTGTCCTGTCCAAATTTCTATATCCCCTATAAATGGTTTTTCCTAAAAACTCTCGTACGCGTAGAATTAATTTTTTCCTTCTATGTTTTCTGTGTTGTTCCATCCTAGGTTATGCTTTTTCCTTTATCCCGTTTTTCCGTTATCCCGTTACCGAAGTTAACGTTTTCCTGTTATCTCGTTATCCCATTTTCCATTTTTGCCGTTATCCCGATTTACCGTTTTCCCATAATCCCGTTTTCACGTATCTTTCCATTATCCGTTATCCCATTTTTCGTTCGTTATCCGTTTTCCCGAAAAAAAATTGCAAATCGGTCCACCGTTCTCAAGTTATACTACCAACACAAACAGACATTCATTTTATTATATATTCCTGAAACTTTTCCAGGACAAAGAAATTTTCTGAAAATCCTTTCTTTCTCTAGAAACCTTATTCGGAGTTAAAAAAAATATTATAAAATAAAAATAAAATGTTACCCTGGCCGTGATTCGTTCCTGTGACCTTCTGCTTGGTAGGCGACAGTGTAACCGCTGAGATATTTCCTCTTTGGTAATAAATGACTAGATAGTCTTTTTCTTCGGCAACTATCTATATACCCGAACTTTCCAATTTCCGGGCCATTTTCCTAATTTTTTCCTTATTAACCATCCTCGAGCTATTACGAACGTTTAAAAAAAAAATGCCAAATCGATCCAGCCGTTCTACGTTTTGCTCTTACAAAGAAATCGAGATTCATGTTTATTGTAAAGATGTAATGTATGTAGTATTATGTTAGTGATTTGCATTTCAAAATAAACATATTACTGATAATTATTGAAATGTTATCAAATTGCCAATAAAATAAGTGATATAATTTGTAAGTAAATTTTTTTTTTTCCTTAAAAAAATTAAAGGTTTAATTTTATTGAATTTTTAATTTCTCTTTTTTTTTTCAAATATAAGGACCAATTTCTCATACATAAATAGTTTATTCATCCTTGAGATCACAATAGTGATAAAGATAAGTAAATTAACCAGAAAAGGTAGATCTCAGGTAAAAACAACTACTTTCCTGGCAAATCCAAAATTCCAATAAATGTAATGAATGCAAATGTTTCTTTCTGATAAGCTCGATTATGTTTAATTTATGTCGTGTTCACCTAACAATCCGCATACCGGTTTCAGGCTTCTTGGCCCTCATCAGTACGGAGTAGTCAACCAGCCAAAGGTCCAAAGAACTCTGGCTGAAGTGAGACAACGTAAACAAACCATCATCGAGCTTGTAACACCTATAGGTACGCCGGAAAGATAAACTTTAACTGGCGGTACCTAGTGACAGAAAAGAAGCTGCTCGAAAATCTACCCTCGATAGGTTTCTAAATAAAGATTCCTTCTCAGTAGAATTGGCAAGCCCGTCTAGCATATAGTGAAAGATAAGTGCCATGTGAAGTGGAATGAATAGAAAAATCGAATTAAACGGTTTTTTCACTAAAGGATTCAATATAAAATTGAACCAGAAAATGGTAGATCTCAGGTGAAAAACAACTACTTTCTGGCAAATACCACGCAGAACGTTGAATGATATTCACCTGAAAATCCATGCATACTTCCATATAATATCAATGGACATTGAATGCAAATGTTTCTTTCTGATAAGCTCGATTATGTTTAATTTATGTCGTGTTCACCTATCAATCCGTATACTGGTTTCAGGCTTCTTGGCCCTCATCAGTACGGAGTAGTCAACCAGCCAAAGGTCCAAAGAACTCTGGCTGGTTCTGCGTGGTATTTGCCAGGAAAGTAATTGTTTTTCACCTGAGATCTACCATTTTCTGGTTCAATTTTATATTGAATCCTTTATGTGAAGAAAAACCGTTTAATTCGATTTTTCTACAATAGTGATATCAGACAAGTTAAAAAGTTACAATTTGTATAAAACAGGTGGAGCATTCTAATCACATCAAACATATTGAAATCACTTAGCTTATTGTTTTAGCGAATCAAGAGATATATATTCAAGTGAACTAGAGAGAAGTATGGCTACAGGTTTCATTGGTTTTGAGTTAAAAATTAGTTTCATATTTTTTATGAGATATGGAAATTATATACCATCTTATTATATTATATCAGATATGAGAGTAAATGATTTCATAATAAACATTACTGTGGCAAACTGAGTAAATTTTCAAGTTGAAGCAGTGTCCAACTCATATCAGAATTGATGTAGATAGGTATAGTATTTCTAATCCCAATTGGATAAAAAGTTTCAAGAAGGAATTATCTTCCACACGACAGAACTTTTTTATGATTGTACCAGGAACGCTTTGAAAGTAAAAACACTAGTAGTATATACATTTTCCATTTGCATTGCAGTGCATATGAACACTTCTCGTAGTGCTCTTATTTTTATTGCCGTTCCAATTGGGATTAGAATAACTATATCCAAAACCTTAGTAGAGTTCGACATTTTCTTTAACAATGGTATGCAATGGAAGTTGAATTTTCAGCCTAGAGTAGAACTGCATGAAAAAAGTTTTATTAAAATTAAATAATCTTTTGAACACCAGATCGTAAATTCTAGCAAATTAAATTAAGTTTTTCTTCCAATTTTTCAGGGTTTTCCGGGTTTACAGCAAAAGAACAATCATCGGCAAAGGTAACAGTGCATTCTGTACTCATATATGCAGCATCTCGTTTATAAATAACAGAAAGATCAAAGGACCCAATATAGAACCCTGGGGGAACTCTTAGGTCAATATGATAGAGATCTGAGCTCTCATTGTTAATTAATTAATGTTATTGACCTGCTATCTACAAATTGCTGTTTTTTTTTAATTTTGATAATTTTTGAACGTATGATTACTTTCAGATGTTTGGATTTCGTATTACCCAGTAAAGTTTTTTTCACAATGGGACAGAATAGGTCAATACCATAACTTATAAACAAAAAAAAACTGTAAGCATTATTTACATCATCATAAGAGTCATATAAAGTTTTCACATAATAATGTTTCAGTTGACAGTGTCATTCATGTTAATATTTTATTCTTTGTGACAGATTAATGCGTGTTGAGTTAAAAACTTTCCGAAAAATTGAAGATGTATTACCACCGAAACGTCGGCGAATCATCACATGATATATCATTGAATTTGACATGAACATTTCTCCTTAAAAATCGTGTCAAGGAATTTCGTATGAATTCGAAAAAAATTAAGTAGATGATTCCGCCAAGAATCCGAAACGTCGTTATCAATATCAATATAAACTATAAATTCTAACATGACTTATTTATTTTTAGTTTAATCGTTATATCTGCCACGACGTCAAAGAAGTTTTACTTGAGAGTTACACGCATTAATTTTTTTTCAAATATCTCGAAAAAAAGTTTCTCGCACCAATTCAAGTTCCCCAATTTTGACCCATTTCATTCTCCATATATTTCACCGATTCCGAAATTCCCATCATACAATCGGTATATTATTGCCCTCTGACCCAAGTTCTGAATGTATATCAGTCGCTCCATTGATTTTATAATCAAAAGATAATTTTATGCTTCGCTGGAAATAATATATAAATATTTCAATGAACATTAGTTGGCTAGAATTGACATTGAATTGTGAATGAATGCCACGTTTTAAATCAACATGTTTTGACCTGGTCTACTGGGAAACGCCACCACCTTTTGTTTTGATCCTAAATATCTATATTCTTCGAAATGTTCAATGGAAAATGTGAATAATAGTTATTTATGTAACAAATGTGTAAAAAGTGTGTGTTTTATTTACGAGTAGGAAATATTGACGCCCGACGCTTTACTCACGTTTTTCATACACTTTTTTTAAATTCAACAGTCAAAAAAAGAGAACAGCCAATTTTTAAACTATTTATTATCTACTCAACTTTTCACAGGGTTTATTTTGCAAAAGTGATATTGAAAGTACAATTGATTGCATTATTGCCTATTGAAATTCTTAACCCAGTAGAATCATCAACTGTGTTTGCTGACGAGTCAGGAGTATTTAATGATTTTTTTTCATTTTGCAAGATAAGCGCTTAAATTGTTTATAGCGCGATTGTGCAAAAACTACACATCCGACAGAAACCATCTTGCGTACACTTAAACTACATTTTATTATTTATCATTTTCCGCAAGATTGTTTGTCCAGCTTTAAATATATAAAAATTATGAATTTTTGAAAAATTTCCTCTGTATAAAGGTTTTTCCGGATTTTCTCAGTTAAAAATGCACTGATCCGGTCGCACAAAAAAAACATTTTTCCTACAACTGCTATGAAAAGTAGCGTATTTCTCATAGCTTACTTAATTTCAAAACCATGTATTGCTCATACTGTGAGAAATATTTTTTCTCACGGCACTTTGCCCACACCACATACAATTTATATGGAGAATCAACAAAAATCGACAATATCTTAATTGGCTGCTGTTCAGCTTTAAATAGTTATCACAACTGTCAGATTATAGAAGTTTTTTTTAATTCTTAAGGTAATTTTCATTCGTGCTTTGATAAAAATCGCAGTTTCTATTGAATATTATTTTAATAAGACATATACCTATTTATAATAAATAATATGGATACTGACGTAGTGACGATTTTGATAATACTCCGCCAGAGATATTGGAAAAAGCTGCAAAAGTAACGTTAGATTTGTTGCTGGAAATTTCAAGAAAAAAGTATCAATTAGCATACAAAAATTTTATGTAATGGAGAATAAATACAAAAATAAAAGCTTTTTCGGGAAAGTGTACTTATGGTATACTTTGAAGAGATGTCGAAAACTTTAAAGGCTTCTACACTTTGGTCACAATATTCAATGTTGCGAAGTTCTATCAGTATAAAAAATAACATTGATATATTCACGTATAAAAAATTACGTTCATTTTTGAAAAGAAAGTCCGACAATTACGTCCCCAAAAAATCAAACATATTGACAGCAGACCAATTGCAGATATTTTTAAACGAAGCTCCAGACAAGGAATATCTACTAATAGAGGAAGTTTATTTAGAAGGGAACTATTTTTAGAATTTCTTTCACTTTTTTCCTCGAATTAACATAGCTTTTTGTAATTAGTGAATTATTTAGTTGATAAAAAGAATTAGATAATTATTAAAATTTCTGTTTCAAATTCTGCTAGATAGATATATGTACTTTTAAAACAAACTTTAAAATAAGGCTAGTGGTGCAGTGGATAGTGATCCAGTTATTTAGTTGATAAAAAGAATATAGATAATTATTAAAATTTCTTTTTGATCCGCTTTGGCAAATCAGATGACCTCGAGCTGGACTGTTCTTTCTTAAATAAAATTTTACATCCTGATATTTTTATTTGTAGGTTGGTTTTTTAAAAACCGATAATTTAGAGGATTTAAATTCGGCTTTGCTGGTGAAATTAGATAACACCAAAACAAAAAATCCACGAGCGTTTACTGTAACAGGATAATTTTATAATATATATAAAAAATATGCTGCTCTTCGACCAATTGATTTGCCATTTTTTTTGAATTACCATCAAGGAAAATGTACTAGAAAGGTAGTCGGCATTAACAAATTTAGTAGTATGGCTAAGACAATTGCAATTTGTTTTTAAATGGAAAACCCCCATCTATATACAGGTCAGTGCTTCAGACGTTCTTCGGTAACAATTTTAGTAAATGCATGAGGGGACATATTAACTTTAAAGCGCCATGGAGGATGGCAATCCAATACCGTGGCAGTAGGATACATGGGGGAGTTTATTAAAAATAAAATTAACGTTGCTAATAAAATCGTCAACTCTATTGAACAACCACCGAACTTTACTGAAATGGAGACAGAAAATGTACCGTATATGAATGATCAACCCTCAATTTCTACAATTAATATAACAGAAAATGTACTAAAAAGAAATTACATTCCGGGTTTGACCATACAAAATTATACAAATTTTACTATTAACTATAATTTTAAATAAATTATTTAACTGTTAAGAGGTAGGATACTTTAATGTTATTTTAGTTTTGCTAACCATAAAAATAAATATTGAGGTACATTACTTGTATTCTTTAAATTTGTGCAGTTGTAGGAGTATAGGTAAATATGGGGAAAGTACTTTTTCTCTCGTGTGTTTGCGGCACTCGCCCTCCAGGCTCGTGTCACAAACTTCACGCCGTGAGAAAAGTTGAACTTTCCCCAAGTTATCAGGTGAATTAGATATGGATCACTTCACTTTGAGCTCGTGAACGAATTTTTCTGGATTGGTACAGTTATATAGGTATTTCGATTTGATCAATTTTACATCATTATAGGACTTCCGGTTTTTGAATGGAACTTTGTTTTTCATTTCTCGTTTTTATTCGTCAACAGGTCAAAACAAGTCCAACTTATGTTGAATGTCATTTTTTAAACAACTGAAAAATATTTTTTTTCATTTACCTCGTGGATAAATGATTTGTCAAAGCTATTCAAATGAGTCGCAAAATAAAGAAAACTTTTTTTTGAAAAATTATTTTTGTGTCATGGTTAATCAACAGTCACATCACATTTGATCAAAAATTCATTTTTTCAAATGAAACCTATATCTACTGTTTCTTTAGAACATTATTAGGTGACATCATTTTAGATTTTCGGCAGTAACAAATTGTATAAATTCAAAAATCTACAACTAGTTCATGAGTTTTCTGAATCTTGTCAACTAATTCACTTCTTGTGAACCTATAATTTGATTTTACATTTCTACTAAACTAATTCCGAAGTTAACTAATTTTCGTGAGTTGAGATGAAAGATGACAGCGAAACACAATTATTTGACAAGATTCAGAAATGTTGTTTTTCCACAGCTTACTTAGAAAATTATTCGAACTGCAAGGAAACTCATGAACTAGTTGTAGATTTTTGAATGTATACAATTTGTTACTGCACCGAAATACAAAAATGATATGTCATTTTTTTCCTTAATGAATGTTCTAGAGAGACAGGTATAGATGTTTTATTTGAAAAAAAAATTTTTATCAAAATGTGATGATGAATTAATTAATCAATAAATGAACAAAAAACTATTTTCCTGAAAAATTATGTTTTTTTCTGTTATTGCGACTTTATTGTGAATACCTTGACCAAATCTCATTTATCCACGAGGTAAAAAAAAAAAAACAATTTTAATTTCAATTGTTTAAAAAAATGACATTTGACATAAGGTTTGACTGGTTTTGACCTGTTGAACTCTGAATATGTAAAAATATACAGGGTGTTCTATTTGAAAAAACAAAGTTGCTGGCATTTTGCAGAAAACCGGAAGTCCCATATAATTTAATGTGATCAAATCCGAAATGGTTGTTATACAACTGGAGCGAATTTCAGAAAAATCCGTTCACGAATACAGAAGTTACAGGGGTGGCCCGATATCCTGTGTCACCCGGTATCCTATTGTAGGTTTTTTAATTTACAAAAGTTTCATTGAGTGTGAAACGATTCCTTCAATACTTTTTAAGATATTTGTAAAAAAAACAACAAAGTGGTCATTTTTGACATTTCTTGTTAAAAAAATTCACAAAGCGATTTTGCTGGGGCCGTTACCGAGGTTTTCATCTATGAACTATCTTCAAGAGGTAGTTATTTTCGTCTTTATTCAAGGAAAAAACCTCTATTGGTTGGCCTATTTTGAGACTTGACGGAAAAGAGATTTATATTCATGTTGAATTGCAATTATTATGAGTTATTAATTAGATATTGAAAAAATAGCTTAATTTTTTATTGTAGATTTTATAAAAAAATTGAGGTTGAAAGAAGAAATGTGGACTTTTCTTACAAATCCACCTGCACCAAAATGGATTCCGTTCAATAACTGACGTTGTAAACGCATCAAATAATTTTTTTTTATAAAAAGGCTGACCCTTCCGTCAACCACGCGACCAAGCTGAAATGCATATTACAAAAAAAAATGTAATGAAAACGGTAATTGAAATCCAGCATTGTAAACTGCAACGAAATTCGATTCGCCAGAGCAGTCACTGAATAGAGCGATAATATAAAATGAACGCACGAAAACTCCATTAATTGCCTCATACAACAAATCACGTATTTTTCGAAAAGCTATTTTCGGTGCGCTGCCTCTGCTGCCGACGACACACTCTGCTCTCTCATTTTCCATACAGATTTGCAATAATCATCATAATCCCAATGAGAATTCACCAGAATGATGCGCTTGCTAAATAGTTTTGTTATAAACAATCGTTTTTTGCAGATGCCGTAATTATTATACCGCGGATGGTTATATGCCTTACCCCTGTTATCAGTCGACGTTTTTGTTATTTGCCGATTTTGAAGTATAGGAACATGCTTTTTTTTAATAAATTATACTAACGGAACTTCAAATTAGAATAACCAGAACTATCAACGAGTCGATAAAATACATTCGTTGCAAGAAATCGAAGTAGTATTAAAATAAAATATTAATAAAACCTTTTAAAACAAGCTTCTATTCAAATATCTACACAATAAAATTGATGATGTAGTTATTCCGTGAGTTATAGATTCAAGAGCTTGTCGCGCAAAGTTTTCATTTCGAATACAGATGCGACAAGCTTTTGAATCTATAACTCACGGAATAACCCACGTCACACATCCAAAGCAATTATTTTTAACTTCGTAGTACTTTTGAATAAAAGGTTGTTTTTAAAATGGTTTTTTATTAATTATTTTATTTTGTGCTTTTTAGTAAGTACGCCTTAATCTATGCATTTTTGTTAAAGTCGATTTTATGAGGCCTTTTTCCTGTATGAGCTATCTAGTTCTTCAACGAGGAGACCATCTAATAGACCAGGGCTGAAGCCTTTGAAAATGGTAAAAAGTTGAAAAAAATAATAGTAGGATGAAACCCATTGGAAAAGAAAGATAATATAACAAAAATAAAGGGAAAAATAATTTACGGGCGATCTGAGGTCGGGAAATGGAAGGGGGTGAGTTTTTCCGGCAAAACTACGAGTCCTATGGAAAAAAGTTAAATGGCAAAGTTGTAGATAGTAGAAATATCTACAACTTTTGCATTCACACTTTTTTCACATAACCTCAAAATTTATGTAAAAAATTGGAATAACCAAGTTTTTGGTTTTTTATTTTTATCTTTCCCAAAAAGAATTTTTTTTTCACGAAATTTGGTGAAAACTTACTTTTTTATGTCCCAAACACACTGTAATTTTTTTGATTTAAAATATTCATTTTTTCACCTTATTTTGACTTAACATCGAAAAAGCACCCTAATCTTCAATCAAAAATTCTCCCGTCAAAATATCAGCTTTTTTAAAAAGCACGGTGGGCTTTGTGTTCGTTGAAATCTCTACTTCCTGATGGTATGAAAAAAAATATACATTACTATGGTAAATGTTCTCAGAAAATGCAAAGAAACGTAAAGTTAATATTTAATATGACATCTACAATATTTTGAGAAACTTGTAGAATCTTTGAATTATATGCGTAGATGCCTAGTTATTGCTATTTTAAGATAACTTATACAGTGCTAGTCAAAAGTCCCCTCCCCCCCTCGTATCTTTTGAACGGGTATACTTATAATAATGAAATTTGGAGGGTGGAAATAAACGGATATAGGCTTCTCAACTGGTCATAACAGGTGACGCAATAGTCATAAATGACGTCACAAGGCCACTGTGACCAATAATTTTAAATGGGACCCTATGGCAAGTGACAGTTTCGTTTGAAAGGTATTGAAAATACCTATTCAGTCATACCAATTTTGTTTGGGTTTCGGCTGATTTTTGATTGATAAATTGAAGAAATACGAAAATTATAGTTTCGCATTTAATTAATAAAGATTTAAGAACCAGTTCTTATAATAAGTGTTCAAAATGTGCTCCATCTACTTCCTGGCAGTAATGCATCCTATTGCTAAACTCTTGTCGTATTTCGTCCCAGTGTGTCAGCGGAAATTGCCCTACATTCTTCAACAATTGTTGTTTCAGAATGGCAATACTGTCAGGTGCTGTAGCGTAAACCTTAGATTTCAAGTACCCCCATAGAAAAAATCTATGGTGTAAGGTCCGGGACCGAGCTGGCCATCTGATCGAACCTCGTCGTCCAATCCATCTACCACGATATTCTTCATCTAGGTAACGTCTTACTGCACTGTAATAGTGTGCAGGAGCACCATTTTGTTGAAACGTTATTTCCAAGTTGTCGAATTCATCTGGATTATCTTCTAGAATTCCCAAGAATTAACGCCTCAATATCATTTTGTAACATCTCCAGATACAATTCACCGGTTAAGTTAGCATTGAGAAAAAGAGGCCCAACTATGTGGTTTCCCAAAAATACCTACCCAAACATTTACTTTTTCTGAAATTGAGTATGTTTTTCACGAAAGATTGAGGATTTGTGTCACTCCAATACCTCACATTTTGAGAAAGAAAGTACTTTCGTCACTAAAACAAATTTTCTGTATGTAGCCTGGTTGTTGGTTCATTTTATTGGACATAGTTTCACAGAATTCTAGTCTTCGGTCGGGGTCATCATCTGAAAGTTGGTGCACCATTTTTAATTTGTATGGATGAAATTTGTTTTTAGCCAACACCCTATGTACTGTCCTTTGACTGACTTCACAGATAGACGCAACTTGGGCTGTGGAAGAAGTGGGGTTTACTACCATTTCTCCAATTATGTCAATTTTTTTGTCATCACTAATTGTTGGTCGACCAGATCGTTTGGCATCTTGAACACTACCTGATGCTTCAAACTTCCGAAGAAGCTCCCTCAAATAAACCCCTCGATATAGGGCGATCGGGGTACTTCATTAAACAGTCGTTCCGCTGCATGGAAATTGTTTCTACATTCACCAATTATTAAGATAGCTGCTACTTTGTCGGCTACAGTACGTACCATTTTTGCCTATGTAAACACTTAAACGTCTCGTTAAACAATAGCTTAGGTAAATTTTCAAGGTATAAACACTTTTGACGAGTAGAGAATTCAAAAACGTCAACCTTTTTGACAATTAACCAGAGGCGTACTTTGAAATCTTTATTAATTAAATGCGAAACTATAATTTTCGTATTTCTTCAATTTATCAATCAAAATCAGCCGAAACTCAAACAAAATTGGTATGACTGAATAGGTATTTTCAATACCTTTCAAACGAGCTGTCACTTGCCATAGGGTCCCATTTAAAATTATTGGTCACAGTGGCCTTGTGACGTCATTTATGACTATTGCGTCACCTTTTATGACCAGTTGAGAAGCCTACATCCGTTTATTTCCACCCTCCAAATTTCATTATTATAAGTATACCCGTTCAAAAGATACGAGGGGGGGAGGGGACTTTTGACTAGCACTGTATACCTGAGTGACCTACGGAAAATTTTTGCCCATCAAAAGGTATTTCATAGGGAACTGGGGAAGGGGTAGGAGGGTCTGGGCCTTACTACCTGTTATTTCTTTGCATTTTCTGAGAACATTTACCATAGTAATGTGTATTTTCTTAATACCATCAGAAAGTAGAAATTTCAACGAACAAAAAGCACACCGACTTTTTTAAAAAAGCTGATATTTTGACGGGAGAATTTTCGATTGAAAATTAGGGTGCTTTTTCGATATTGAGTCGAAATAAGGGGGAAAAAATGAATATTTTGAATAAAAAAACTCACATGGGACATGAAAAATCAAGTTCTCACCAAATTTCGTGAATAAAAAAGTTTTTTTGTAAAAGATAAAAATAAAAAACAAAAAACTTGGTTATTTGAATTTTTTACATTAATTTTGGGGTTATGTGAAAAAGGTGTGGATACAAAAGTTGTAGATCTTTCTATTAGCTACAACTTTTTTCCATAGGACTTGTAGTTTTGCCGGAAATCGAAATAAACCGTTTTTTTCCCTTAAAAACTCACCCCCTTCCACTTCCCGACTTCAGATTGCCCGTAAATTATTTTTCCTTTCATTTTTATTATATTCTCTTCCTTTTCCAATGGGTTTCATCCTATTATAATTTTTTTTGGTTTCAAAAATTATCGACCCTGGTCTATAAAGATTAACTCGTCCGTCATCCTGGAGCTGCCATCTTCAATTTATGAATTTTGACAAAAAATCAATAATCTTCGACTAAATTCATAATCTCCGACCCTAAAAACCCAACCGGCCCCTTAAATTTAATTTTACAAAAAATTTAACTCAAACCCAGAAAACTTCCACAAACCAATTTTGATCAGAATCGGACCATAATCACAGAAATCGTAAAAGTAGTGTTTTTCCTAGCAACGTCTCCTTTCACTTGAGCCCATATGAGCTCGATAGAATTGAGCTCACAATGGTATGGAGGTAATCATAATACAACCATCTTTTTTTCTTTAGCCATTTCGTCAACTACGTACTGTTTGTAGTTTGCTTTGTGTTGCCTCGCAATGGATAATAATTATTTTTACAAGCTTTTATTTAGTTTCACCTGTCTCGATGTTTGTCATCAAATCTTGCAAGTTAAATTTGACCCATTTATAGTTGTTCGATTAACGTGAAATTTGGCAGGTTTGTTTGTTTATTGTGTTACTACATTTCTTCAAATGTTTACACTTGTCAAAAATCTAAAAATAAGGATAAAGCTATGTACATACTATGAATAAATATATATATATATATATATATATATATATATATATATATATATATATATATATATATATATATATATATATATATATATATGGTAGAAGATCACAGATGAAGATAAAAATATGTAAATAACCATGAAATAAATTAAATTGTATACTGCGGACAGAAAACGTATACATACATAAATACACATACACATACAATTTTGGAATTTGGAAACTAAAATCAATTGTCGCAGTATTTATAAACTCTTGAATGGAGTAGAAACATTTTTTGAATAAATTTTGTTTTAATCTGCTCTTGAATATTTTTATATTCAATATTTTCATATCATCAGGTAGTTTGTTGAAGAAATTTGGGCCATAATAGTTAACACCTTGTTGATGAGTTGATGTAGGAATAAATATTACCTCTATTTCTTGTATTATAGAAATAGAGGTAATATTGTTATTCCTGCAATCCGACAATCCGAGGTGTTCATAGTTCCCGTGACAATGCATTATGCATTTGTTAGAGAAAAAAAAATGGCGGCTCCAAGATGGCGGACGAGATTTGTGTTTATGGTCCGATGTCCGATTCGATTCAAAATTGGTATGTGGGAGTTTTCAGGGTCGAGGATTATGAATTTTCTGAAAAAATTCATAAAATCAAAATGGCGGCTTCAAGATGTCCGACGATTTCTGTGATTATGGTCCGATTCGATTCAAAATTGGTATGGGTGTTAGAGTTATAAAATAATATATAACTTTAAAAGCTTTATTCAATACTTAGTAAAATATGTTTTGATGTGATTTGTTATTCCAGGAGTTATAGATTCAAAAGCTTGTCGCATCTGTATTCGAAATGGAAACTTTGCGCGACAAGCTCTTGAATCTAGAACTCACGGAATAACCTTCGTCACACATCCCAAAGCAATTATTTTGTACTTTTTTGGGTACTTGAATAAAAGCTTGTTTTTAAAAAGGTTTTTTTTATTAATTATTTTTTACCATGCTATTATCATGTAGGAGATCTTTCTGCTGTAACCAATCTTTTTTTTTTTCATTTTGATGTTGGCAACGCTTCCTTAAGCCTGGAACGGTAGCTAGCATTGTCCATGACAATAACGGCGTTCGCAGGCAACAGCTTCATCATTTTCGAAAAGTAGTCCTCAAACACATCCGCATTCATCTCTCTTCGTGGTATAGTCCATCCAATATCAATTGCAGAAGCTGTTTCTATAGGGAGCAAATAAAAACTCACTTCGCTAACACGAGCCTATATGCGAAGAAACGGAACGAAAAATAATCTGTACTACTTGTATACAGTCTCCGTCGGCACAAAGAGCCCGCTGGTCAACGTGGACTTGAGTGACTGCTGTCTGTTCTACAACCGATTCGTCTGGGCCAATCAAGTCGGACATCAATGCTGGCAGGTGTGTCTATACGATGGGAGGTCATAAATCACGCGTTATATTTGTGTTTTAATAGCTCTGAAAGATTAAAAACCAGTAGCGTCTGTGGTCTTGGTGTGTGCCGATCGAAATACGTTTTAGGATATAATAATAACCTACATCAAACAATGAAAGAAATTATTTTTCTTCTTAATGTATTTGTATAAATAAAAGCTTGTCTTTAATTTTTCTTCATTTTTTCATTATTATTATTTTTAAATCTTAAAATATCTAAATAAAATTAGTTATTCTCCGCCACTGCTGCTCACAGGATTTCGCCGCAAGACTTTTTATGCTTCTGCAATTGATATTGGGAAAACTATAGCTATTTTTTTTGGCGTTGAACCGCATTCAATAGGTTTTGAAAACATATTTAATTTTACGTCATGAATTGTAGAGTGGTTACAATGAAATGATTTAAAAAATACCACGTGACTTGTTAAATGTTTATTTTGATATTTTCATTATGGTTGTTTTGCTTTTTGCAATTGTGTATTTTTCCATTTGTATTTGTCGTTTCATTCTCTTAACAATCGCGATAGGTATTCGAAATGGATTTCGCAGTGCTGGCACTCATAAACGAATTGAGAGAAGAAAAATCAGAATATTTTTATTAGGGAAACATTCTCAATTGAATATTCAATTGAGAATGTTTCCTTTCAACATGAATACCCCACAAGAGGTTATCTTGACGATGGAAGATAGTGACTAAAGTTTATCTTTCAGTCGCAGATGATTCCACATCTGATTTTATGAACATCCTGTTTATATTTTCAACAAATCAGAAATATTTTCTTCTGGAATATTTGAGAGAAAATTTTGACAATGAGGAAGAAGTTATGGTACAAACTATTACAATGTTTTGTACGAATTTAATTCATATACGACCACCTGATACCTTGCAGCAAACTGTTGATCTAAAATAATGGAAATCGTAAAAATATGTACAGAGAGTCCATATTTTATCCCATTTTACCTCTCAATTGTTCAGCCGTATCAGCATCCACGGTTAATATGATATCATCAATTTGTATTTGATACATTTATGTTTTATCATCCAAAAACTACCGCAAAACGACAATTGACAGCCTTGCTTGCTTTCAAACCGTCCTCATCCCAACGTTTTGAAACATTGCCAATATTTTTAAAAATATTCATCTATGACGTCACCGTTTCAACGCTAAAATCCAATGTTTTTAAAACATATCAATTATTTTTAAAACAGTGGACGGCTAAAAAATACCTTATAACCCAGTGGAATATCCTTCCATGACTGCTTGGCGGGAAGTTTTTATGTTATTGTCGACCTATGTTTTTTGCATAGAGAAGCGCAACTGGAAGGCGGACCTTTGATCTCTTGTGGTCAAATTTTCGTGACCTTAATTTAAAATTTGGCTTGTATAATATCATTTCTGGGCGGTAAATTCAAACTGTCGGTTGAAATACAGTTGGACAATTAATGATACAAGATACAGAGTACTTTGTTCACAAATTCAAATACCAAACAGCCATCAATGACAACAATCCAACGCCTAGAAATTTGAGGTTGATTAGAAACAAGCCAAAAATTTTATTTAGGCGGTACGCTTGAATCACGCTTCTGTGTAGGTAAGGTGTTCTGTGGTTAAGCCATGTTTCGTCCAAATTATAAATTGTCCTTCCTTCAGATCGATACTTTCTGATCGTCCTTAAATAATTTCTTCTCCAACGCACAATTTCGTCTTTATCTATAAGGAGGGACTTTCTATTCTGCTTTTCCCAGGAAAAGCCTATCTGGCGTAAAAGTTTCCATAATTTGGGTCTGCCTACTTGTGGTAAATCGTCGTCTTCCTGAATTGACTGTAGAACTTTCTATTGTTGGAAACCCAGAATTCCTTTATTTATTGGCTTTTAATACCAACTAATGATCCTATAATGGGGCAGGTACATCCACTTTGCATTCATTATCCTTCATAATAACAATTTCGAATTATATTGGTTTTACCCTCGGTTTTACCTAAGAAGTAAGCAAATTTTAATTATGAGGTATTAACTAAGAACCCTCATTTTGTAATAATGTCCGATTCTTAGAAACGAATGTACAGTTAAAGTGTATCTCGGGAATTTCCATCTAAATATTTTATTTCTACCTGACAATTTACTACAGTAATAATTGTGCTCAAATATTTATCTCAATTCCTTCATAATAACAAGTGGTGACGGGAATAGGTATTAATAATGCCAAAATAAGATCAAAAAATTAATAATGCCAAAATAAGATCAAAACTTGTTGAATGTCCCAACGGATCCCGTTCATTTTGGTCTTTCGCCAAAGCTGTGGGAAGAAACTTCACTTCCAGTTCTTTTCCTCCCCTAACCAAAGAAGATGCAACTCTAGCAACGACTGCCCAGGAAAAAGCCAATATCTTTGCGCACCTATTTGCTGGAAATTCCACTCTGGATTCTTCGGGAAAACAACCCCCGAACATTACACCTATTGACAGTCACATGCCCGAGATCACCTTTCGCCAACGTACAATCAGAAAGATTTTGCTGGGTCTCAACACCAACAAAGCCTGTGGATCTGACGGAATCCCGCTGATTGTTCTCAAGAAATGTGCCCCCGAACTAACACCTGTTCTTTGCAAGTTGTTCAACCACTCTTACAATTTGGGAGTATTTCCGTCCAATTGGAAAATTGCAAGAGTACAGCCAGTCCCTAAAAAAAGGCAAAAAGACCCTACCTAGCAACTACAGACCTATCGCACTGCTATCTATTATTTCAAAGGTCATGGAAAAAGCCATCAACATCGAGCTCATGAAATATCTGGAAGACTCAGGAATTATCAATGATAGGCAATATGGCTTCCGCCATCAGAGATCAACTGGTGACCTGCTCGCATACGTCTCACATATATGGCAGCTATCTATTGAAAAGTATGGAGAAACTTTAGCTGTGGCATTAGATATCTCCAAGGCGTTCGATCGATTTTGTCACCATGTTCTCCTCGCCACAGCTTCCATCTTATGGCTTGCCCCTCAGCTGTGTTCTCTGCTTGCTAGTTTTCTCTCAAACAGGTCTCTCCATGTAGTGGTCGATGGAGTTTCATCTGACACTCTACTCATAAATGCTGGTGTTCCGCAAGGATCCATTCTAGCACCAACACTATTTTTACTTCACATCAACGACCTGTTGAAAGCAACTTCATGTCCGTACACAGGTTTGACGATGATAGTACCCTCCATACCGCTTTCTCTTCCAGGGCCCCTATATCAGCCCGTGAAACCAGAAATGAACGAGGAAGAAATGTTAACAATATAAATATGGACTTAGCAACAATTCTCGAATGGGGATCCAATAACTTGGTAGAATTCAATGCAAACAAAACACAAGCATGTCTTTTCTCTAGAAAAGCCGATCTCACTGTGCCTAACATAACTTTGTCAGGAGTAACCATACCACTGAAGTCATCCATATCGATGCTTGGTATTACTATCAGCAATAACCTTTCCTGGGAAAATCACGTGAGGTCCATTGCCAAAAGTTCATCCCAAAAACTTGGTTTTTTGTTTCGTGCCAAGAGCTATTTCACCTCCAGTCAGCTGCTTATGATCTATAAGGCACAGATCCGACCTGTCCTGGAATACTGTTCCCATATTTGGAGTGCGGCACCTAAACATATCCTGAAGCTATTGGATTCTGTCTAAAAAAGGGCAATTCGTCTCGTCGGTGATGCCTCGCTTACAAACTCGCTCACTTGTCTGGAACACCGTAGAAAAGTTGTCGATTTGTCTCTATTTTATAGATATTTTCATGGGCGATGCTCTTCTGAAATATCAACAATCGTTCCTCCTTTGGCAGTCTCTTCGAGATTAACCCGTCAAGTTCAGTCTTCACACCCCTTCGTGGTCACTTTGGAGACCTGCAGAACATCACTTTCCAAAGACTCATTCATCCAACGAACTGCGAGGCTTTGGAACTCATTGCCTAGGGAGGTGTTCCCCGAGGCATACAACCTCCAGAAATTTAAGAAGAACACCAACTCCTACCTTCTTTCCCTTGGTTCCCACGATGTTCTCTGAACATTACAGGATATCCCTTTTCGTGGGAACCAGAACATATAAAAAAAAAAGTATTATTATATATTCATTTTGTAGGTATATTTAACCCTCGATTTAACCATATTCTCATAACTTGCTCTTAAGTAAATCCGTGTTTACAGTATAAAAGTTCGTAATAAGTATCATTGAATTTCCGTCATACATTTTGGTAAGAAATGTAACGCCCGTGGTTTATGGTTATTTTATACCTTAGACCACGAAGTCGTGCTGCCAGTGAAAAAAGGACAAAGTATAGTCCTCCGATTAACGTGAAATTTGGCAGGTGTTCATAATTCCGGTTCATGATCTGTTCTCAAGATGATGTTTGTTCCTATATCTCAATCATATGAGTTTTCTCTAGATTCTACTCCTCCCTCTGTAGTTCCAAGAAAAGTCGGTGTTTTTCTCTAATGTGTATTAATTTCAACTTGTGTTCTTCGAATGATCGTTTTTGTAAATCTAGATCTGCTTTGGTCAGAGCCCGAGTAGAAATTTTGCGTTTTATTGTTGAGGTGCTCTTCCTTTTTTTAGGACATCGCAGATGATGGACTTTTTGCGTCCGTTTTTTTTACATTCTACAATATCTTGGTATTTTTTTACCAATGAAATGAGAATGTTTTCTTCACCTTCATTGAAATTATGAGTCCTTTTTTCTTAAGAGGCACCTCCAATTTATAGAATATCCTTGGCTTTTTTTCGATCAATGTTTCTGTATACCTACTTTTGACAAAACTAAACGAATTCTTAGGTTTAGTTTGATTCAACGTTGAGGTTTCTGAACGACCCGAATGATGGTACAAGCAAAAAAATGTTTTGCCAACATATGAAAACATCGAATTAAGGAATCCAGGATTAGTTTGTCATTGAAAAATGCATAACGTTCTAATCCATAGTTTATTAATAATCCGAGTTTAGATAATCAACGGTTTAAACTCGCATTGAACAATCGGTCCTAAGAAATATAAAAGCCTTGGAAGTTATAAAAAAACTTTATTTTTATTTTTCAACATCAACACTATCATCCTAACAGAATAAATTAATGGAAAAGTTTTACTCAGAATGTGTCAAGTTCGTTTTTTCAAGAAGAATCTCCATTTAGATTATGGTAAATATAAAGTTACTCTACACATGCACTCTGAATATAGGGAAAAAACTTCACTTACGTGTTTTTGCCTCCTGAACACGAATCCGGAAGAAATGCGGCGGTCTCATACCGAAAAAATAAGTGATTTAGGGTGTATTGTTCATGCTGGTAAAAATGAGGAGGCATTTTGAGTGATTTTTGTGCGAGAAAACGGTGCTTGAAAATGAGGTTAATTTTTTTTTAAAGTTCTCTAATGAGACCACCGCATTTTTCAGGAGGCAAAAACACGTAAGAAAAGTTTTTTTCCTATATTCAGAGTGCATGTGTAGAGTAACTTTATATTAACAAAATAAATAAATAACAAAAGGCTTCAGAAAGTGATCTCTGGAAATGTTTTATTTACAGTGATTTAATGTGCGCAAAACGTTCTGGGAAAGTTCTGTTGCTATAAAAAAAACTAAGGACAAGTTTTTTTGTGACATCCCAGGGACATCCTGAAAATCGCCTCCTGCAGCGGAAATTGGCTGTTCTATAAAAGTTCTATCGTGTATAAACAGAACATCGCAGTGGATGTTCAATGTCTCAAATTCTCCTACTTTCAACATCTCTGAGATGTTTTTGTGCTCACTGGGTAGGTATTCCGTCAGATTTCATAATATAATTCGAAATGGGTATCGACCTCGATAGTTATGGAATGTAGGAAAATAATACCAGAATGTTTTTTGGGGAAGTAACTGCAAAAAGATTACTGAGTACCAATATATTACCAAATAGATTGGTCCTAACATTCCGAAATTATTATTTACTCACCATTCGATACTCCTGTAATGTTTGGCACAACAATGCAATCCTTTGAGTTTTCCAACGACTGCAAACTCCTCGTAAGTAGCTTCCTTGGTGAATCTCATGTAACTATCACTATTATTATAAATGTCCAGGGAACAATAGTCTTCCATTGCGAAAACGCTCGCAAAACAACACGAAAAAGCAACGAAAAAAACCAGCATTATTACGACACCCATGGTTTTCACGTTATTGTCTTAATCCTCGGAGAATTTCAGATGAATCACCGTCGATGTAATCTCGTTTTAAGTATTGTAACGATTTGACATAATTTTATTCGCGGAAATGTCGAAAATCGTGGCACAAACTATCTTCGTAAATAGTGAAACTAATGAAAAAATGCCAGGAAATGTCACAATCACAGCACACTATTCGCACATTTCTTTCGAAGATCGAACGTAGCGAGTCACAGCCTACTTGCACGCACTCAGCTACAGCGTTGAATGTCGAGTGATCTCCGCTTTTGACGTTTCGAGTTCGTGCCGTTTACCTGAGTTGTGTGCGCATCAAGTGGTTCTGGTGGTGGTAAAGGTAAGAAGTCCATCATTTTATCGGTGATCAGGGGTTTTGAAGAGATTTGTTGGTTCATTATTCAGTACTATGTACTGCCTGCCTGCGTGCTGCGGTTAGGATATTTATACAGAACCCAAGAAAAACTTTGGAAATGCGGATTGAAATAGAAAACAACTCGAGTTGAGTTTCTCTACATTTAAGTTGTAGAAACAGTAAATATTGAGTTTAACTATTTAGACTAGGAGGAATCGGCGCATGAGTACCGAAAACTATTCCACCTCAATTTTTTTATGCGATCCTCTTCAAATTGCCCTACTGATGATACAAATGCATGTTGCCATGGGGCAACCCCGTGCCATATTGTTTAAACCGAAATTGTTTAAACAATTGCAAGGAATTGTTATTTTTCAACCGGACAATTTTTTTTATATTCTTTATTAAAATACAAATAAAAAAGGTTCTATGACTTTTTACGATAAAGTTAATATTTTTAGAGATATGAATTTTTAAAGGTTCAAAAAATCTCATATTTGGGTACTTTTGACCCATGAAAAATAAAAAATAAAAAAAAATCGAAATAATATATTTTTTTAAATTCTTTACACAATAGTTAATAACATTCTTAATAGAGATTTAAAAAATCATTGATTATACCTGTTTTTTAATTATCAATTTCGCGCGCTCACAAGTATGCATCGCTTACCTTTAAGTATCGCTCGTCTCTCTGACTCATGCGCTGCATCGGCCTCTGTTTCCTGAATCATTATTTATCATTTATCTTAAAAACTATTAACTTTTTTAAGATTGTTAAAGAGAGCAATGTTATTAACAATTAAATTGTCTACAATTTGTTTTTGACAAATTTTTTTCTGGAATCAATTTTACAAACGTTATTTAAGCATGAATCGGAACATGTAATTAAAATTACTTTTTTATCAGTTTATATTATTTTTTGTCATTAAAACAGAAAGTAATTACATTGAATAACTTCTTCAAACGAAGGTTATAGATGTAGAAGTATGAAATAATAAAACAAGATAAAAAAAGGTATTTTTTTTAATTTTTATTATATTTTATTAAACCAATAGAAGTATGCAACTAATATTATTTTTTTTACAGTAACAAGCTTTGGTTTTACAGGATTTCTTACAATTGCACGGTTTTTTAAGATCAGTTGGAAAAGGGCTTTTGTTCATAAATAAAGGTAGCAAAGTACTATTCTCCAGTTTGTATCCGAAATTCGTAATATCTAATGTTTTATATTGGGGATTCAACGCTTTTTTCCAAATGTATGTTTGAGCAGAAGCTCTAAGTGCATGCAAATGCAAGGCATCTGATGTGCACGGAATTTTCGATAAATTAATATTAGTTCCAAAGCAACGAGAAAAAAATAATTTGTCTAGCTTCATCCGCGGAGTTACCTTTTTTACCCAAAATATTTAAATACAATGTTTCTAAGCCTTTCAACTCCTTAGTACTTGTTTCTACGCTTTTGCCAGGAGGGACTAAGCCATCACGATTTTCTTTTTTTTGTATCAGTTCTAAATCTTTTTTTTGTGCCAATTTTACTAGTCGTATCACAACCCGTAAATGCGTGTAAAGCAGGTAAAATTTTAATTACATGTTTCGATTCATGCTTAAATAACGTTTGTAAAATTGATTCCAGAAAAAAATTTGTCAAAAACAAATTGTAGACAATTTAATTGTTAATAACATTGCTCTCTTTAACAATCATAAAAAAGTTAATAGTTTTTAAGATAAATGATAAATAATGATTCAGAAAACAGAGAGGCCGATGCAGCGCATGAGTCAGAGAGAGACGGCGATACTTAAAGGTAAGCGATGCATACTTGTGAGCGCGCGAAATAGATAATTAAAAAACAGGTATAATCAATGAAATTTTTTTAAATCTCTATTAAGAATGTTATTAACTATTGTATAAAGAATTAAAAAAAAAATATTATTTCGTTTTTTTTTTTTGAAATATATTTTTCATGGATCAAAAGTACCCAAATATGAGATTTTTTGAACCTTTAAAAATTCATATCTCTAAAAATATTAACTTTATCGTAAAAAGTCATAGAACCTTTTTTTTTTTTTTAATAAAAAAAAAGTACCCAAATATGAGATTTTTTGAACCTTTAAAAATTCATATCTCTAAAAATATTAACTTTATCGTAAAAAGTTATTTGAACATTTGCCAATTGTTTAAACAATTTCGGTTTAAACAATATGGCACGGGGTTGCCCCATGGCAACATGCATTTGTATCATCAGTAGGGCAATTTGAAGAGGATCGCATAAAAAAATTGAGGTGGAATAGTTTTCGGTACTCATGCGCCGATTCCTCCTAGTCTAATTCATGCTCCCTGAAAATAGCTGTTTGACTTTTCTTACGTGTTTTTGCCTCCTGAACACGAAGAAAAACGCGGCGGCGGTCTCATAATGTTTCCGAGTTACACTCTTTTTTACCACGTTTTTATTAACTCGCTTTTCGGTAAAAAATTTGCAAGCGATTCTAAACAACATCCCGATGAGCTAGATACTTCAAACATAGCTCAGAAGTGGATGACAAAGCAATATTATTCGCTTTCTTGTCTGTCTGTTTGTCTGTAATAATAATAATAGTAAGGAGCAATGCTAACTTCCCGTCTGTCTGTCTGTTTGTTTGTCTGTAATAATAATAATAAAAATGGTAAGAAGCAATCTATTTGTACCTATATATTTCTTTTTGTGGAATATTTCATTTTTACAAGCTTTTAATTAGTTTCACCTGTCCCAATGTATGTCTGTCTGTCTGTAATCATATCTTGCAAGTTAAATTTGACCCACTTTTATTTAGTTGGCCGATTGAAGTGAAATTTGGCAGATGTTCATAATTCCGGTGCCAATGCATTATGGAATTTTTGCTAGAGAAAAAACAAAATGGCGATTCCAATATGGCGGACGAGTTTTGTGATTATGGTTCGATTCTATGTGGGTGTTTTCAGGGACAAAGATCACGATTTTTTTGTCAAAATCCATAAATTCAAAATGGCGGCTGCAATATGGCGATGAGTTTTGTGCTTGTAGCCCGATTCCAATAAAAATTGGTATGTGGGTGTTTTTGGGGACGGAGATCATGATTTTTTTGTCAAAATCCACGAATTCAAGATGGCGACGGGTTTTGTGATTATAAAATTGGTGTGTGGGGGTTTTTGGGGTCGGACATCAAGGTGTTTTTGTCAAAATTCATGAATTTAAGATGGCGACGTGTTCTGTTGTTATTACCCGATTCCATTCAAAATTGGTATGTAGATTTTTTTGCGGTCGAAGATTGTCAATTTTTGTCAGAATTTAAAAAATGCCGAATTTAATTGTTTGACCTACGATATTCTGTGAGCAGCAGATTCAGAAGCAAGATTTTGAATCTGCTACTCACAGAATAACCTAGGTCAAACAATGAAAGATATTATTTTTCCCTTTTTAGTGCATTTTTTTAATTTTTTTTAAAATTTTTTTCCAAAAAAAATTAATAGTTTTTGGGGTTGATTGATAATAGAATAATATACCTTAAACGTATTGGTATGTTTCACCTTTTTCCTTTAAATTTTTTTTTTTTAAATTTTATTTCTCCACCTTTTTTTCCCCTGTCAAGCTAAAAGATAGCGGAAAAAAGGTGGCATTCGAGGTTAAGTGGAAGAGCAAAGCTACAGTACCTCGACTGCAGATTTGAACTTCGCCTTCTGGTAAAACTGTACTATTTCGTTTTCCAATAGGATACCCTGTATTTCTTGAAACTTTTGAATTTTCCTTAGATTCTGATTCTAATAAATGTATCATACCCAATACCCAGAATAAACCGTTTCGCCTATCGAACATACGCCATTTTCATGTGAATTACAATTTTGTCGCAGACACCAAATGAAAATTAATGATTTGAGCGATTTGAGATCAGCTCTTGTTGTGAAGGAAGCAGACACTTAAACAAAAATTATTCGAAATTTCACGATAACAAGAAAATTTTACCAAATAATAAAAAAATATGCCAATCCCCGCCCGTCACGCATCAAGAACTCATCCTTATTTTTTAATTACCAGAAGGGTACCTACCGTACAAAAAGTAAAACTAAATAAATTCGGAAGGATGGGGATAAGTTCTGCCAAATTCCTGAAACTACCCGAATCGCGTACAGTCCTTATTCAAGACAAAATTCCGGACTAAAAACTTTCAAAATAGATTCGAATATTTCCATAATAATTGTAATAATTAATAATTGAATGAACTCGGCTATGATGACTGAATTTGTAGCAGCTGAATCATGATAATTTTTGGTGGGAGAGATCGCGGAGAGATCATGCACCAAGAGTTCTCGAAAAAGGTAGAATTCCATAGTACGGGTAGTGCTGCATTTCTCTAAGAGTACAAAATTACTTTCAACGACCTAGACTTACAGATATTACTTACAAGTATATATCGGGCTACGTTTTCCAAGGATTGTCATTTACAACGAGTTTTTTACTCTCGTTCATTTACAAATGAGGTATAGTTTAAATTACACGAAAACATACGGGTGGTTTCAACGTAATACCGGCGATTCATTTTCCCATTCTTTCTCATTCCGAGAAAATGAAGCGACACCCACCGCTCCCCTAACAATGTTACGAAGAATCGTCGAAAATGACCATGGGGTTATTCTAACTGGAAATACGTTCACAATGAAACTTGAGTGGTTACTTGTATTAATATGAAAGAATCTCATTCGAGGAAAACCCGATGTGACTCCTAATACCGGGAAGAAACTCCTGCCTGTTGTTTTTCCAATAATTCCTCGTGGAAAACATTCTAGGGAAATTGCTCCCAGAAAATATACCGATAAATCCCGGAAAATATACATCACACAGTTTTCCAACAACACAGCGATGATGTGTTGCCCTTTTTCATCGTATAATTTACCAATTTCGGTAATCTTCAAAGAATAACAAGAAAGTCAGCTGTTTTCGTCTCTGTATCATAATCCTTGACCTGCAATCAGTCCTTTATTTATTTATTTATTTATTACAAAGTAGGAATACAAACAGATAAATCCAACGAGTATCCTCTTTTTAGGTAATCTAATAGAAATCGAATAGTGAGCTAAAATAACTTAAAGATAAACAATATGAATGATACATTATCGAATAAATATGAACAAATATGACTAAATGTGACTAAATGTGAACAAATATGAATAAATGTGAATAAATATAACAAATATGAATAAAGTGACAATATATAATGGGAACAATATATGAACAATACATAAACAATATATACAATATATAAACAATTCAATGAGATATCTGTATATTGAAGTGAAAATAATCATTATTAGGTTAAACGAAGGCAGAACATGGATTTCACGTAGTTTTTAAACCTTAGAAATGAGAGCCTGAATATTGCGATGTCATTACAGTGGCTATTAAAAGTTCTCACCATTCTACAAATGGGAGAGTTTAATCCTGAATTTGTTTTTCTAAATGGTGTATTAAAATTGAAAAGGGAAACATTCTCAATTAAATATTGATAGAAAGATTTTTCTGTGAATTGCAAAATCCACGATTAAAATGAAGTTATTTTTTGTGAATGTCTAACAGAAAACAACTACTTCCCCGGCTAAAGCCACGCTGGACATTGAACTACATCTGATAGATATTCTGAAAAAGCCCTAACTCAAAAGATAAAATCTGAAATTGAAAATTTGCATTTTCATTCAGATAGTTATTTGATTTTCTATTCCGGTCTTAATTAAGAACTCATAAAGATGAATGAGGCAAAGAAGAATGTTTTCCAAAAGAGAGTACTCACCAGAAATCATTCGTAACATTGACGCAGGAGAGACATCGCATTCACTAGGTCTTCAATACATTTTCGTCGACGAAAATCTATTTCACGCTTCCACGATCATCAGGAAGACCGGAAGAAATGGGAAACACATTTTCAAGAAGCAATCTCAGTTTGCAAAGATGGAAAAAGTTAGAATAATTTCTTTTGGAGAGCCACTTTGAAATTAGTGTTTTCTGACATTAAAACCTGTCATGGGGTATGATAGATTGATTTGTTGAAAATATAAACAGGATGTTCATAAAATCAGATGTGGAATCATCTGCGACTGAAAGATAAACTTTAGTCACTATCTCCCATCGTCAAGATAACCTCTTGTGGGGTATTCATGTTGAAAAGGGAAACATTCTCAATTGAATATTGATAGAAATATTTTTCTGTGAATTGAAAAATCCACGATTAAAATGAAGTTATTTTTTGTGAATGTCTAACAGAAAACAACTACTTCCCCGGCTAAAGCCACGCTGGACATTGAACTACATGAATACCCCACAAGAGGTTATCTTGACGATGGAAGATAGTGACTTAAGTTTATCTTTCAGTCGCAGATGATTCCACATCTGATTTTATGAACATCCTGTTTATATTTTCAACAAATCGGTGTATTAAAAGTTTCGTGCTTTCTTAAATCTCTGTTGGGTGTACTTAAAGATATTTTGGACGATAGTTCAGAACAGTCATACGGTTATTGAATATTTTGTAGATCATTAGAAGGTCGGACATACTTCTTCTATCTGTGAGAGACAACATGGAGTACTTTCTCAGAATTGGACTATAGTTGCTGTGTGTGCCAATAAAAAATGTGTTTGCACTGTGTTTGAAGGATAATTACGCATGGCTGTGGTATTATCTTTGCTGCTGGCCATAAATAAATTTGTATAACAATGCTATCAAATTATGAATCGGTGCAAAGTGCTTTGATAAACACTTATCCAGGAAACGGTCAGAATGACGGCAAAAAAATGTAAATTGAAAAATAATACACAACCCCCAAGTTTCGTTTTTCTATCTTCAATAATAAAAAAGTTATAGGGGTGAGCCAACTTAGAGAATCACCCGGTATACTTATTAACTATATGAAACATCCTTCTATTTCTATCTCGAATGGTGAACTTCTTGTAATTTAGCGCCTGTCGCGGCAAATAGCCAGAGGAATAGCTGTTAAGAACGAACCTATGATGATGATATGATGATATGATATGAGTGAGTGAACCGTCAAAATGGCGGAATCGAAAAATAACTTGGCTGTGAACAATGAAGTAAAACCTTGTAGAAGGTGTCAAAAAATTGCCCAAAGTGGTTTGAAATGTGTCACATGTGGCACTCTGTCACATATCGGTTGTTTGAAGTTATTAAAAGGTGTTAAATACTTGGTCAGCAACAGTGTGGTGTGCTGTGACGAGTTCCAAACCAACATGGAAGATGAACCTGACAAATTCTTTAATAGTGCCAGTGATCTGATAATTGAAGACGCGAAAACAATGGAAATAAGGTATTTAAAAACAATTATGGAGAAAAATGATTTGTTAATAATTAATCAACAATTGACTATATCTTCCCTACAAGAACAAATAAAATTAATGCAAATATCGAATAAAAATCAACCAATGCCATCTACCTCCAAAAGGAGGAACAATCTGAAGGCCGATAATACAATTCCCATCAATAGTGACACAGCTATAGAACGGAACCGAAATCACCTGAGACATATCGTTTCTGGCACAGAAAAAACACAAACAACAGACTTATTTTCTGACGCAGCAAAAAAAGATATGTTAAGAAGTGACCAAGATAAGGACCAAGTAAAAACAATAGAACCCAAACAAGGGAATTCCCAATTGATAAAAACGGCCTACGTCGCAGCCAGCATTTTACAAGAACAATCCAAATTAAAAATGAATCATCTCATTCACTTAGCAGAAGTCCCATCAACAGCGGGGGAGGAGGATATGGATTCACGAAATCGGGAAGACTGGAGAACAGTCTTGCCTAGAAGAAACAGGAATAAAAATAAAAAAGGACAAATGATCATTGGTGATAATAAGGATAGCGAATTAGTTAAAGCTGTACCAAAATTTGTTGACTTACATGTTACCAGAATGAAAACCGATACGACCGAAACTTCCCTCTCAAATCTACTGAAGGAAACCTTTCCGGAAGTAATTTGTGAGCAGATTAAATACATACATCCTTCAATATATTCTTTCTTCAAAGTTAGAATATTAGCAACTAACTTCGAGAAAGCCATGGAACCAAAAATATGGCCTCATGGATCTTATGTGAGCCGTTTTTTATACCGCAGGAAAATAAAAGCGGACGCAATGAATTAAAATCAAGTTCAAACTCCGGTAAATCATATTCAGTTTGCCACATCAATGTTAGGAGCCTAAGGAATAAAACGGACCAGTTAGAACTTTTATTAGAATCACTGAACTTTCCGGACATCATCTGTGTTTCAGAAACATGGTGCAAAAAATGATGAAATTTTACTGATAAATGTGAAAGAGTATCAGTTAGCTGACTACTTTGCAGAGACACCAGTATTGGTGGTGGAGTCGCAATTTTGTACGAAATAATTATAGTTTTAAGAGTATTAAAACGATGACTTTTTAAATTCTGAGAAAAATTTTGAATTTGCCGTGTGTGAAGTGAAATTATCAAATATTTCTATTATAGTAAGCTGTATATACCGATCACCTACAGGAATCTTTGATGTATTCACTGAATCACTGACGGAATTGATGACAAAACATTAGATTCCAAATCTAATGCTTTACATTTTTTGTGGGGACTTCAATGTCAAATTTGACGATCCCAATTGTCGAGAAGCAAACTTTTTGGAGAATTTATTTCTATCATTTGGACTTCATAAAACAATTCATGAATATACACGTATTCAAAATAACCATAAATCCACAATTGATAATATTTTCAGCAGTGTAGATCCCAACGCAATCGATGCAGATGTTATTTATAGTGATATTTCAGACCATTTCATGCAGATTATTTCTCTATATTTAGAAATTAAGGAACAAAATGAGCCAATAGTATATAAACGTTTTTTTCAACAAACAGGAAAATATAAATAAATTCCAAAATGAACTTTCAAATATCGAATGGCCTGTATACAGATCAATGATCTTTTCAAAATAAATTTAACAGTTTCTTAATACTTTTATGGAAAACTTTTATACTGTTTTTCTTTAAAAAATATTAGAAAAAGAATAAAAGGGGTAACCTTGTTGTCTCCAGAAATAATTGATGAAGGTCGCTTATTGAGAAATAAATTTAGAGAGTATAAGATCTCCCAAAATGAAAATATTCATCACGAATATAAGAATCGGAAACGAGAACATGCTAAGAGAATTGCTGAATCTAAAGAGCCTATAACAACAGTTTGTTTATGACATCAAATAATAAATCAAAACGTCGTGGCAAATAATAAAAATGAAATAAATACAAACAAGGTCGCTAAGCTACCAGAGTTTTCATTGACGATACGAACAAACAACTTTGCAATCCAAATGAGATTGCTGAAAGTTTTAATAATTTTTCAATTAACTCGATAAAAAAGCTAACGGAAAATATGCCCTTACCTGAAATTTCCAATGCTAGAATAAATGTTCAATCACTTTTTCTAGCACCATACACAGAGGAGGAGGTATATCACATTATAATAGCAGTAACAAAAAAAAATTCCTCCGGTTCTGATAATATACCATGCTCTTTATTAAAACATGTGGCAACTTATATCGCTAGTCCTCTTACTCAGCTTATTAATGATTCATTTTCAGAAGGAAGTTTCCCTGATATTTTAAAAATAGCAATCATTCAACCAATTCATAAAAAAGGGGACGTTCACGATATCTCTAATTATATGTTATCAGTATTCTCCAAAGTTTTTGAAAAAGCATTCTACCAGAGACTGGTGACATTTCTTGATAATAATACATTTTTCAGTCCCTTTCAATTCGGTTTTAGAAGGGGAATGTCTACCAATCAAGCAATCATAGCACTGTATAATGAAGTTCTTCAAAACTTAGATAAAAGTAGGTTTGCAGCCTGTCTTTTTTTCGATTTACAGAGAGCATTCGAAGTAATTAACATCGAACTCCTACTTCAAAAGTTGGAAAGCTATGGGATACGAGGAAATGCTTTACAGTGGCTTGAGGGATTTCTATCAAATCGTAGGCAACGTGTTAGATTACGACTTAACGATATTTCGTATTACTCTGAAGTAGAAGCGGTAAGCAGCGGCGTCCCTCAGGGGAGTTTGCTGGGGCCTCTGTTATTTATAATTTTTATAAATGATATAACATACAAAAATATGTCTGGAACTCACATATCGTTATACGCAGATGACACTTCTGTTGCCTGCTCTGGGGAATCACTAGCAAATCTGAACAACACATGTACTGAGGCCGCAAATTATATCAATAATTATTGTCAAAAGAACAACCTTATATTGAATCAAAGCAAGACTGAATTAATCATGTTCTCCTTGAAGGATTTAAATAAAAGTTTTATAATAAAATTACATGATGAATCTTTCGAACAAAAGCAAGTAGTAAAATACTTGGGAGTCTTAATAGACTCTAAACTTTCATGGACGTATCAAATCGATAACGTTCTAAAAAGATTAGCGAGACATTGTTTTGTAATCTGGCAACTTCGATCAAGAATTGATCACAATCTCTTGAAATTGTACTATTATTCATACGTTTATTCAACCATGAATAATGGGATTCTAGCCTGGGGCAACAGTTCTAGGTCTAATGAAGTTTTATTCAACAAAAAAGATTGTACGTAACATGATGTTCAAACCCAGGACGTTTTCCTGTCGCCAATTGTTTAAACAACTTGAGCTTTTAACGTTCCCTTCTCTCTTCATTTATAATTGCATATTATATATAAAAAATAACCCAGCTATTCTCAACCAGTCTCGTGAAAATATGGTACACAACTTAAGGCAAAACTTCAATATCAATATACCATCCCATCGTTTGTCAACTGTGGCTAACAGTCCGTTGGTTTTGCCGATCAAGTTATACAACCACTTACCCACTAGGCTTAAAATATTATCAAATGTGAACAAATTCAAATATGAAGTTCGAAAACTTTTAGTTAACGGGTCTTTTTATTCGGTTCCGGAATATATGTGTTGTAACCTGGTATAACCACCTACTTATGTACACTTTTATACAATGTCCTTTATATACTTCTTTATACACTGTTTTTTGTCTCTACACTCTGTTTTTTATATACATCAGCATATATTATATTATTATATACTATACTATTATATATTTGTATTCTGTAATGATTGTTTTTCAACAGATTATTTAAAATTGACCTGACAATATCCTATACTTATGTATGTATAAGTCTGATTGGAAATAAAGAAATTGAATTGAATTGAATTAAATAGGGACCTTCTTATAATGTATTTTCTAAATTGGTACAGTTATATAAGCAACCATTTCGGATTTGATCACATTACAATCCAATATGGCGGACTTCCGGTTTTTCTGCAAATATCAGCAACTTTGTTTTTTCAAATAGAACACCCTGTATGTTTTTACATATTCAAGTTCAACAGGTCAAAACAAGTCCAAACCTTATGTCAAATGTAATTTTTTTGAAACAATTGAATTTTTTTATTTTTTATTTTACCTCGTGGATAAATGAGATTTGGTCAAGGCTATTGACAATGAGTCGCACATAACAGACAAACATAATTTTTTCTAAAAAATTATTTTTTGTGTCATTTATTGATGAATCAATTCAGTCTCATCACATTTTGATCAAAAATTCATTTTTTTCAAATGAAACCCCTATGGGCCACCTACCTGTCTCTCTAGAACATTCATTAAGGAAAAAATGACATATCATTTTTGTCATTTCGGTGCAGTAACAAATTGTTTACATTAAAAAATCTAGTTCATGAGTTTCCTTGCAGTTCGAATAATTTTTCAACTCAGTAAGCTGTGGAAAACACCATTTCTGAATCTTGTCAACTAATTGTGTTTCGCTGTCATCTTTCATCTCAACTCTCGAAAATTAGTTAACTTCCGAGAATTCGTTTAGTAGAAATGTAAAATCAAAATTATAGGTTCACAAGAAGTGAACAGGTTGATATGTTATTAATTTACGGAGAATGTCTTTAAAACAGTGTCGCCGCTTGTCAGTTATACGCTGAACGATACCCACACAGAAAAGAACCCAACAATGTAGAAGATGATCGTAAGTGAGGAGGCAGAAATGAACGTTTTGCTTATGTTGATTTTGATCCAACCGCTTCGATGCGGGAATTGGAATACCAATGCAATGTAAGTCGAGAAAACGCTAGAAGAATAAAAAAAAAACACCATTATCGTGCTTATAGGTATAACTTACACAATTAGTTGACAAGATTCAGAAATGTTGTTTTCCACAGCTTACTAAGTTGAAAAATTATTCGAACTGTAAGGAAACTCATGAACTTCAACCAACAAACCCTATCTGAGTCGCAAGACATCTCTAATGCATTTGCCCAATTTTTTCAGCAGTCTTATGCAATTCCCAACAATATCACTTTTCCTGACTCATTCAATAATCATACTTCGTTGGTAATAAATGAAGTGACTGAAGAGCAAGTCTTAGTCTCATTGAAAAAATTAAAACCCAAATTAACTAGTGGACCTGACAATATTCCCTCCTTTGTTTTACGAGATTGTGCAGCTGCCTTCGTGAACCCCCTTCGTACATTATTCAATTTATGTCTTTCAACTAAAACATTTCCTACACTATGGAAAGAATCTAAAATCATACCGGTCTACAAGAAGGGGGCCAAATCAGACATTTGCAACTACCGCCCTATAGTAATTATTAATAATTTCTCGAAAACCTTTGAGATCCTACTTTATGATGACATTTATACGCATGTAAAGAATCAAATCACCCCTAGTCAACATGGTTTTTTCAAAGGAAGGTCAACGATAACAAATTTAATTTGTATCACGGAGCAATTATCTGATACTATCGATGGGAGCTCTCAATGTGATATAATTTATACGGATTTCTCGAAGGCCTTCGATAGGCTTGATCATGGAATTCTTCTTCACAAACTGTCGAATTTCGGACTTACCCCTAATCTCACATCTTTATTTCAATCCTACCTTCATAATCGTAAGCAGTATGTCAGTTTCCATGGTCAAAAGTCTATTGAAGTCCTCCCCACGTCAGGTGTCCCCCAAGGGTCTAACCTCGGGCCTTTATTTTTCATAATGTTTATCAATGACATTGTAGCTACTCTCTCCGTCGCTCACTTACTGTATGCCGATGATCTTAAGATATACCATGAAATTAACACCACAGAAGACTGTACTCTTCTCCAAAATAATCTGGATCGCCTCAATCTCTGGTGCATCGAGAATAGCTTATTCCTAAATGTTTCTAAATGCCAGGTTATGTCTTTCACCGCCAAGCGGAATCCAATTCTTCACAGTTATAAACTGGACAATGTCGTATTGAAAAGACCCGACACTTTCAAAGATCTAGGAGTAACATTCGACAAAAAACTCTCTTTCGCAAAACATATCGAACTAGTCACCAAAAAAACTTATAGATCATTAGGATTCATAATCAGAGTTTCAAAAGATTTTGGAAGGAATGAGAAAACTCTTCTTCAATTATATTTTACATTTGTTAGATCAAATTCAGAGTATGCATCAATTGTTTGGGCACCATATTATCAGGTATATATATCTAATTTAGAAAATATCCAACGAAAATTTTTGAAGTATCTATGTTTCAAACTTGATGGCAACTACCCAGACGTAGGTTATCCACATGAACAACTAATTTCCAGATTTTCAATCGATTCACTTGAATCTCGTCGAAATAGGTCACATGTTATATTCCCTTTCAACCTTATTCACAACAATTTGGACTGCAGCTGCATTTTGGATATATTGAAGTTTCATATTCCTAGACTCACATCTCGGAGAAACATTACTTTCTACCTTCCACTTTGTCACACCAATAATAATAATAATAATAATCTTTATTTATCCTTTAAGATCATACATGATATAGGACAAGTCATAAAATGTATATACACAGACATACATAGGTACACATATACATATATATATACAGCAAACAAATAACTATATTACTTCAAACATATCGTCCATACAAACAAGCAAATAATCAAATTAAAAAAAAAAAAAATTATGAATTAGCAAAATATTCACTAATGTCATAAAAGCAAGATTCCACTAAATATTTTTTCAATCTTATTTTGAATTTATTAATATTTTTTTCGTTTTTGATATCACTAGGGAGGTGATTGAAAAATCGTATTCCATTATACTTAGGACTGCTTTCGTAAAGTGAAGTACGGTGCTTTGTACTTCTAAATAAATCACCATGCCTCGTAGCATAGTCATGAGAGTCAGAATTTTTTGAGAAGCTCTTGATGTTGAGTTTAACATATGTTACAGTTTTATAAATGTAAATCGATGGTACCGTCAGTAAGTTATACTTTTTAAAATGATTCCTACACGTCGTTCGGTAATCTAAGTCAAAGATTAGGCGAATTAGTCTTTTTTGACTGATAAAAACTCTGCGAGCATTGGCCGTACTTCCCCAAAGGACAATGTTATAAGAAATATGTGAATATGAGAGAGCATAGTACACATTTATTAATTGCTCTAGTGTGAATATATTTTTCAGCTGCAAAATTGCATAATAACTACTATTGAGTCTCTTACACACCTGATCAACATGTGTATTCCACTTCAAATTTGCATCTAAATATGTGCCCAGAAATTTTATTGAGTCCGAAAATATATATTTTGTTGTTTACGCGAACAAAATAATCATTTGAGATTTTTGTACGAGAATAAAACTGTAGACATACTGTTTTGTCAGGATTGACAATTAAGGAGTTGTTACTACACCAATCAGTAAATTCTTTCGACAAATTATTCATTTTTTGCACAAGTTCTTCTGGGGTTTCAGCATCAGTGGCGATTGTCGTATCATCTGCATACAAAAAAATGTGTTCAGTGCTCAAATAATTTGGTAAATCGTTGACGTACAGAAGGAAAATCAAGGGACCTAAAACTGATCCTTGAGGAACTCCTAAATCAACATCAAAAAGTTGAGATCTACAATCATCCACTTTTACGCAAATTTTTCGATACTCAAGATAAGATGCGAGCCACGACAAAACATGCCCCGAAAACCCAGTCCAGATAATTTGCCCAGAGCAACATTAATATTGATAGAGTCAAATGCTTTAGAAAGGTCAAAGAAGAGTACCCCAACAAACCTTCCGCGGTCCAACGCAGTATGGACGTAATCGAGAAAAGCCACCGAGGCACTCTCCGTCGATCTTCCAGGGCGAAATCCATGTTGATGCCTGCTTATAACATTATGTTTATCGAGAAAACCAAGCATCCTGGTATGTATACATCTCTCAAAAATCTTACATATGACAGTTGGTACAGTAATCGGCCTAAAATTTTCTAGCAATGTTCGTCTGCCTTTTTTATATAATGGAGTGACAATACCAGTCTTTAAATCCATAGGAAATTCGCCATATTCAACACTCATGTTAATCAAATCTGAAAGAGGACTTGCAATAATGAGTCCTATAGTTTTATAATTTTGTTGAGAGACAGTCAATGCCCACAGATGTAACGTTCTTTAAAGAACGAATCACATTTGACACTTCATGACCATCCACAGGGGCAAAGTAAAATGTATTATCAATGTTCATAGAAGTAAAGTTATTGAAATAAGTGCTGTTAAAATGCGAGATTACGGCATTTTTGCTGCAGATGAAAAAATTCAGCAAATGCGTCAGTTATATTCTGCTTATTGTTAATAATATTTCCTTGAACTTCAATCTCATTTATCGAGCTAATTTTCGTTTTACTTGTTTTTCTCTAACTGTTCTCCAAATATATTTCTGTTTTTGTTGAAAATTTTTATTCTCAAGATTATTTTGATAATAAGTTTTTTTCGCTTCAGCTATTCTGCCTATATAATTTTTTTTTAAACTTTTATACTTCACGAAAAGTTCATCTTGCAATGAATTGTTCTTTAACCAGAACAGATTTTTCAGTTCAACTCCCATCTTGATAATGTCATTACTGATCCATCCCGGGGTGGATACATCATTTAGTTTTTTCTTTGTTAGAGGACAAGTCAAATCTACATAATATATTATAGTACCAATAAACATATTAAACGCCACATCAACATCGTTACTGCTAAAAACACACTGAAAGTCTTCGTTACCTAGCCAATGTTGTAAGTTAAACAAATTTTGTTCAGATAAGTTCCTGAAATTAACATCATTTTTAATACTAGAATTCAAGACATTTATTTTAATATTCCTCAAAACAATATCAAGACCCAAATGGTCACCAAGAACCAAGTCTATTACATTCTCTGTATAATCTGTAGAATAATTTGTTAGAAAATAATCCAGTTTGGATTTTGTCACTTTTCCATTCTTATCTCTAAAAATTCGAGTAGGTTCAAAGTTTTGACATTTCAACCCAAAACTATCCATAAAGTTAGTTAATGAAGATTTATCACTCGAGTCAGTTAAAAAATCAATATTGAGATCGCCACTAAGAATAACATAGTCAAAACGATTTGTGCAATAGTTCATTATTGTAAACAATTTCTTCATAAATAACTTTAAATCGCCATTAGGTGATCTATACATATTTAAAAGACAATATTTATTTTAGAAAAATCGAATTAAACGGTTTTCTTCACATAAAGGATTCAATATAAAATTGAACCAGAAAATGGTAGATCTCAGGTGAAAAACAACTACTTTCCTGGCAAATACCACGCAGAACATTGAATGATATTCACCTGAAAATCCATGCATACTTCCATAAAATATCAATGGACATTGAATGCAAATGTTTCTTTCTGATAAGCTCGATTATGTTTAATTTATGTCGTGTTCACCTAACAATCCGCATACCGGTTTCAGGCTTCTTGGCCCTCATCAGTACGGAGTAGTCAACCAGCCAAAGGTGCAAAGAACTCTGGCTGAAGTGAGACACAACGTAAACAAACCATCATCGATCTTGTAACACCTATAGGTACGCCGGAAAAGATAAACTTTAACTGGCGGTACCTAGTGACAGAAAGAAACACTCCGAAAATCTCCCACCTCGATAGGTTTCTAAATAAAAAATCCCCTTCTCAGTAGGAGTGGCAAGCCCGTCTAGCATATAGTGAAAGAAAAGTGCCATGTGAAGTGGAATGAATAGAAAAATCGAATTAAACGGTTTTCTTCACATAAAGGATTCAATATAAAATTGAACCAGAAAATGGTAGATCTCAGGTGAAAAACAACTACTTTCCTGGCAAATACCACGCAGAACATTGAATGATATTCACCTGAAAATCCATGCATACTTCCATAAAATATCAATGGACATTGAATGCAAATGTTTCTTTCTGATAAGCTCGATTATGTTTAATTTATGTCGTGTTCACCTAACAATCGCATACCGGTTTCAGGCTTCTTGGCCCTCA